>JACDJE010000623.1:0-118775 GCA_016647715.1 Pavo muticus | reverse complement strand
AAAGGTTTTAAACCACCCAAAATACATTCCATGGATACCAAGGCCTCTCCCTTCTGAGTGCCTATTCTTGTTAAATATATACCTTTGTAGGACTAATCCCAAATGATTTGATGACAGGGGTCATGCAAGTGTCATTTTTCAAACTTGTGTGAAAATCCATTTCAAGCCATCTTCACCTCATTTCTGGAGCACTCATGCAGCATAATTACTTAGCTAGAGCACAAAATGTAAACAGGACATCCTCTCAGATAGGAGATCCCAACATGTTGAAAAGTATATGCCTCAGTTCTTATTCAGTTCTGGAAACTATCCCATGACTTCCACAAAAAGATACTGTTTCTGTTAATGTGTAACATAAACTTAGCCCTCAACATAAAACAAAGCCAAACATCTGTCCTTAGAGTTTGATTGTTTGTTCCATCCTGGTATAATTATTCTTGCATGACAGCAGCCCCTGCAGGCTACAGTCCTTGCTTACTCTCCTTTGCCCTGAAAGCATACCCAGCATTAAGAGATGAATTCACTGCATTAGAATTGCCAGTGAGGATTCATTTAGAGAGGTTTAGTGCTGCAGCATGGTCACATTTTTACTACTATCCGGGATTTTTTGTTTGTTTTTGGATTTGATTTCTGTTTGTTTTTGAGCTGCATTTTGCCAATCAAACTGGACAAAGAAGTGTTTGTGTTTCCCAAAATCAAAGGTGTCTGAAAAGTTCCCTGGGGTAAGGGTGGGAGAGATTAATTTTTTTACTCCTCCATTCCTTTAAAGGAAGAGGGATTTCTTCTTAAGTTTAGCCACTATTTTAGGGCTTATCTGCAATTGTTCTACCTAGTGGCAACGAAATCTGAAATTGGCATGAGAAAAAGGAAAGATATTTTCCAGTCAATACCCCTTCAGGTTGTGTGGGAACAGAGGAAAGCCAATATTATCTATGTCCTGACAAAAGCCACAAATTTTCCACCACTAAAAAAAAAGTATTCAGAGCTACTGAATTCCTACAATTTACAAATACCTCAAGAAAGGATGGTACACATGACAGAAGAGTTACGGCTCCATTTCTAGTATCATTTTTAATATTTTCAGCAGATTTGACACCGAAGCAAGACATACTTTAATCCCGTTTCTGAACTTGCACATCCCTGGCTGATCAGCTATCTTCCTTCAGTCTCTGGATTTACAGAACTCCCCCAGAGCTGTAGGACTCTGTCATAGCCACAAGACTGGCTCCTCCTCTTGAGAAGTGTGTGTTCTGCTCGTCAGATATAGATGGATACGAATGTATCCTTTTTAAAACCTGATGTCACAGGGATCATCAGAATCTAGTAACCGGAAATATGTAAGAGGAGCAGATATACATTGTGTCTTGTAGCCATTCTCTCAGTGGCATAGCTGAAATCCAAATTCTGATCACACAAGATTCAGGTAAATTAACATCTAAACACTTAACAGGATTATCGTTGCTACTTGCTTTTGTGATCATATAGTCACAAATATTCTCTGCTATGAACACGAAATGATAGTAGTTGTTGTAGTCCTTTACACTTAAACAAATCTTATTTTTTTTCCATACCGTTCACACAATATGAAAAGAGTGACACCCTCAGTTTCATACTAAATATGAAAGTACACATCTTATAACATTATTCCAATTTTCCATTGATAAGTTTTTGAGTGCTATGTGGTTGGTGAGGTGTCTCTCCAAGCCAGTGTACTCTTCCTGTCTTCTATCATATTGTTATTCTTAATCCTTCATACTCTCTGTGATCACAGAAGTTGTGATATATTTGTTTTCTTTTAGTATTCATTTGCACAAACGTGTCAAGTGTAAAATGTAATAAAGAAAAATGCAGTATTTTCAAACAGAAAAAAATGAATATTTGTTTTAGGATTGGTAACCAGATCCTAAATTTTGCTTAAGTTTAAGCAGGAAAGAGTTCACTGAAACCAGAGCCAGATTCCTGTGCAACTTGTGTGGATGCGAATTTTCTTCACAATAAGATGAGGCTTTTGTTAAGAGATCAAAATCTCCACTTTCCTTATTAAAGTACACAACAGAAGACTTAATTCTAAAGACTTCTGGCTTCTAGACAGATTCTTTACAGTCACACCTTTTCTTTAGGAGGAAAGGAACTGCAAAGAGAACAGAAGCCATAGCTCATAGGCAAAACAGACCATAGGAATTTTTTGCCATCTGTGCACCAAAACTAGCCACTACTTTTTTCCAATACTTGCCAAAAAGTTAAGAGTTAATAAAGGGTATTAATCTAATTACTTGCTTTCTTTCAGTATTTTTACCCTTGAAACATAAAGAATGCTGTCATGAGAGAGTGTTCTCAGCTTTTCCTCTCCTCTATTTGTCCATGCTTAAAAGTAGATCTTAGAGTTCATAGGACAGATAACAGACAAACCATAAATTGCAGAGTATGTACTTCTCCATGAGCTCTGGCCTTAGCTATTCTACACTGTATATTTACTCTGTGATGTAGAATGAACAAAAAAAGCAAAAGAGATAGAAGGTGTTAAAGATTTAGCATTATCAGATTGAAAACTGTTGGTAGTCCCAATACCATTGTACATTTTAATGAGGATTTCTTTATCTTTAAAATTTGTTGCCTACCAGTTGTACTATTGTGAGAATTAGTTTAGCTGAAACACTCCTCTATGTATGTTATTAGTCATTCAACAGTCCAAATCAGCTGTTGTTTTAAAATTACTATGAGTGAAAGAATAAAAGAGCAATTTGATTGATTGTTTGTTTAGTCAAAGAGCTTAATTATTTTAAATTTCATGTTTCTATGTTCTTTACATATCTGTCAAGTCTTCATCAAGGGAATTATCCCTGTCGCATCTCTACTATGTTTTTGTTATCATTTTCATTCATTGATCATCAAGAACTGGAACAAACAGCACTAGTAACATCTGAGCACCTTCTAATTAGAGGAAGAATCATACTCATTTTGGTTTTATGCCAAACATCTGATAACTCGAGGAGAAAGGAGCTTTCCTTGAGAAGGTCTTCAGAAGCAAAAATCCCCTACAGCCAATAACCCCAAGAGACAGAGAGCGCTAGCATGGTCCAGTAAAGAGTAAGGCTCAATGTTTAAAGGAATATAGGCAGGGGCAGCTAGGGACACATTCAGATGTCTCTCTTGCAACTTCCACCCATAGAACTTCCATGGAACTCCCAGCAGTGATTAAGTATGTGTTTCTGTTGTACATCCCCTCAGGAGGGCAGCTGCGGAAATGTCCCCTCCCCTCTATAAAATGAATCACCCCTGGACAGAGTGGGTGTAGCTGTTTATACATCTCTTATCACACTGAGGATGTGCTAATATCTTGACCTGAAAACTACAGGACCACCCAAGACTCTAGCAGCTAAACTGAAATGATTCAATAATGATTTATGCTGGGAGGTTTCCTCTGCAATATACTTACCCTTGAAGGAGATGAAGAAATCATATAAATTTGCCTATATTTCATCTAGAAATGGAAGAAGCTCTTAACAATGAGTGTTGCTCAAGCCATAATAAGCTTAAGCGGCATACTCAGACAAGGTCTGAGAAGGACATCACATAATGCAGTCACTTGACTTGAAAGATTAAAGATTCAAAAATGGAAAGTAGTAAAGAGGCAACACATAGAGCCTGGGAAGGAAGATTAGTCCTGGCAAGAAGAGTTTGTACGTCTAGACTGTTTCCCCTTAGTGCAATCTTCCAGACTAGCAAATACTGTGGAATCTAAATCCTTTTCCTTCCCAGCCAAAATATTCTCTTCGGAGATCAGAAACCAAAGTCAGACAAAACCTTTATATTTTGGCTGAAAGTATATGCATAACCTTGTGAAGAGGAAACTGTTGGAGGGAAATTGATAAAAATATCCTAGAAAAAAAAAAAAAAAGCTTAAAGTATTTCAGTTTTGCTCTTCGTTTAAATGGTGATAGTAATTGCGTCTTACAGCTAAGGGTATTGCAAAAAAGTCAGAAGAGAATCACGAACTGTTTTACAAGTTCTGATTTGAAATGCAGAATCAGAGTTACTGAACAGTTCTCATTATAGATAGTGTTTATATTTGAATCCAAGGATATATTAAAAATGGTAATTGCTTGCAAAAAGTTATCTGAACTAATACTTTTAGATATTGCAGTAAAATATAGGCTTAGAGATTAAAATATTTACTTCACAGATAACAGGTATTTCTCCAAAATCTAGCAGATTATATGGTCAGCTAAAAGGAATGTGAAAACCAGGAATAATTGTCTTCTGATGATTCCCAACACTACTAGTTACATTGTTTCTTTACACTTATTTTACACAAATGGCTGAAAGACATCTTTGATGTACATCTTATGTACATCTGAAGGAGACCAAAGGTTATCTTTCCCTCTAATGAAGCAAATCTAGAAGCTAGAAGTCAAACACAATATTCCCATTGCTACCAAGGATATGGGAAATGTTAACATTAATTATGCCATTCTAAATGAAAATCAAAATTCATGAGGATTTGGTATGTACAAGGCAGCCATTTGCCTCATTATTTGCCTGCTTATCACAAGACTCCTGTTAAAAGTACACCAGTCTAAAATGTAGCGGGAGCAGAGAAACAGTTAAAGTCCTTAGGAGATGAGGGGTCCAGATCCCTGAAAATTAGTCACTGATGGTGCAAGCCTCTATTAGTTACGGATCAATAACTCTTTATCAGACATTTACCATAAACTCTATTTCAAAAGATGGCACATTTAAATCCAGAAAATTCTGGACCACTTCTTTCTCCTTTAAACCTAAACATTTTAATGTGTATTTCTAAACAAAATGCTTTAAGAAACAGCCAGATCTTGCCAGGTATCCAGCAAAGGCTGGATATTTCCAATAAAAACAGACCATTTTTCCAAAACATAAGGCAGGTCTTTGACAAAGCATTACTGAAAACATGATCTTGATTAAAGAAAGGGAAACCTTTTACATCAGAAGATCCCAAGGTATATCAGGGATCAATAGGGTCAGAGCACCCTTTCATCCTCGTTAAGAGTACGCAGCCAGAACAGCACTTCCTCTTGACTGCACTCAATCCATATGCAGTATTCAACTGAGGTTTGTAAAAAGAAATCTCCTTTATCTATGCTGCTTATTATGTTAATGGATGATATCACAAAATAACCAGCCCTCCACCTACCTGATATTTGTCTTTGGCCTCTACAGGCATTTGGCTATCCCAGGAAAATGATGCATCTGTTCTGAATCCACACAGACTTGCCAGTGTAGTGCAGAAGAAAAAGGCCCAAAGCATCTAAGATCAAAGTCAGATGGACTCTGGCACGTCTTTCTGGAGTAGTGTAAGATTTTACCCACAGCTGACTTCTCTTTGCTAGAGTTTACAGTGGCCTCTGGAGTAGAGTAAGCAAGCAGCAATGTAACCACAGCTCAGTTTGTGTTCATCATCTCAATTGCCTTTTCTCATGTCCGTGCTAACGCATATATTTCCTTCTTTTAATGTTTTCAGTCCCTATCCTCTAGTGGAAATAGGGATAAGGCAACCAGGGCTGACTCAGAAGTTGTCATAGTAAGAATGAACAAAGTTTGTCTGACAAAGGCCCAAGAGTAAGCTTGCTATCTAAGGATTCTGCAGTGTGGATGGGGCAAAGAAGTTCCTTTGTATGTCTGTTGCCACATTCCTTGACAGAGAAGGAAAAAGAGTAGAAGAAATGGAGAGAGAGAAATAGAGAAGTAGGGAAGAGTGAAAGGAGAAGGGGAGGGAAGGAAGAGGAGAGGGGAGGTTAAGACACACATTACCGATTACCCAAGTGTATACAGTAATGCAGGAGAATGTAATCATTTCAGTGACTTCCCAGGAGGGCCATGATTACCAAGATAGCATGACAGAATTTTATTTGAAAATGGGGAAAAAGGCATTTCTCCAAAGTGGTCATAGGATTCACTGAAAACACTGTTTTAAGTAATGTGTATATCCATGCATCCATATAAACTGCAATTTTAAAAACTGTTCTGCTCCCCAGCCCATTGGAGGACGGAAGGAAGGAAAGAGATCAGTGGAGAGGAATGTTTAAATAGCTTCTTGTTTTTTCACTCACAGGACAGATGGCATGCAAACTAATGAAAAATAAAACACCAACTGACATTCTATAGCAGCTGTGTGGATTGTCAACTGTAGGAAGAAAAGTGGCCCACTGAATAGATTGTTTTACTAGAAATGAGAGAACTCAGGTTCTAAGCCTGGTTTCCTATTCCAAAAATGCCTATGTTTTTGTAAGAAAATTATCTGTACCTCAGTGTCTTCATCTATAGAATAAGAACAATTAGACATTATACTTTAAGAGGAAATGACAGAGAGAAATAATGAGAACATCACTTTCTTGTGGGAAAGTAAATATTACTAAAACATAAAATATTCTTTTTCATTAGTGAGAAATCACAGTGCTTAAATGAAGAAAGCTGAGCTCTTTCACTGCTCTAGAATTCACTGATCTGAATAATTATGCTTTTATACTGTTAATAAACTTAAGATTTTATTCACAGCTCAAATGAAATTCAATTCAGATATTCTGAAATACAGCTCTGGAACAAGAAGTGTCCATGAGATTTTACTCATTTCCTGAGAAGAGCTCTCCAGTTTTATTCTAGAAGGCCAAGCTTTTCTTCTTTGCACGTTTCTGCTTTGCAAAAATTCCTTATTTAATGTGGTTGTCCCTTTCTTTTTTCTTTTATGCTTCCGTGCTAGTACTACTCTCTTGCATCTTATGCAACTATGTGTCCATCTTTTCTGCTTTTAAGATGGTTTTATATCTTTTTCTTTCCTTTTAAATTTTTTTTTTCTTTTTTTCTTTTTTTTTTTGTTCTGTGGACTCAGTCACTTTCTTGAGCCCTTGGCAAGAATTTCTATAATCCCTATGATCACAACTTAGTCTGGAAAGAAATAGTTTGCTTTCTACTTAAGATAAGTCAGAACACAACAAAATTGATGTGATTTGTGTCAGTGTTCAAAGGATCAGGTCTAGCTGCAGGGGTTACCTTGATTTTGATCTGTTACAGTTTTTTTCCAAGCAGAGCAGGAAGAATCTCTCTCATAGCCGCTACATTTTTTCCTATCAGGCCCTCATGAAAAAGCCACATTAAATTTTCAGAGTTGCAGTGAAGATAACATTGTGCCTCTCTCGATGCTTTGGATGCTATCAGCCTTGAAAGGAAGCGTGTGGAAGTTTAAAGTTGCAATGACTGTGTTCGACTGCTGTCTCTTTGATACACCAGATCTTCTGTTTATCCACTATGTTTGTGAGGGTGGGGAGGAAACAAGGTTGTGATATGATTCAAGATGGTAAACATCAAAGAGTTAGAGATTTCCCCCTGTATTCTCAAATCTTTTCCCTGAGACTTTGGGACAGATTCCCTACTGCCTGTGCAAGGATTTACACCTAAATGAAATAACATCTCTGCAACAGCAGTACTATGGGTAGTACTGTGTGTTTACTATTCATAGCATAGATTTTCTGTTCAATAATCTGAGGAAATAATTAATTTCCCCTGAATATAGCAGTTAAGTGTGATGGAGTTTATGAAATTTCCATGCTGTGAAAGACTTGTGCTGTAAATGAAATCCTCATTAACTAAATTGCCTACTATGTTGGTGGCACAAAGGGACATCTTATGTTAACATGGTATTTGCAATAAAGCATGGAAAAACATAGATGACCTCTTAATAATCATCAGTGAAACAATTCCATAACAATGGATATTTAATATTTAATACTGGCTAAGAACATGAATGTTGTTGGCCATGACTCAATAATGAATTTTGTAAACTACATGTGATGCTAGATAACTTGAAATAACTGAAGAAAACTTGCTTATTCTTACAATAGTTGTGGAAGAGGTGAAGTGGTGCAAATGAGACACTTATACTGAAGACATTAGAAGTTATGATTGTGAGGAATCATTCCTCAGTTAAATGGCATGTGTCAAAGAAAACAGCAACAAACAACATTTTGAGCTGGCAATGTGTGCTTGCAGCCCAGAAGGTCAACTGTATCCTGGGTTGCATCGTGAGAAATGGGACCAGCAGGTCAAGGGAGGTGATTCTGCCCCTCTACTCTGGTTTTGTGAGACCCCACCTGGACTACTGCGTCAAGTTCTGGAGCCCCCAATGTAAGAAGGACATGGAGATGTTGGAGCAGGCCCAGAGGAGGGATACAAAGATAATCAGAAGGCTGGAGTACCTCCCTGCGAGGACAGGCTGAGAGAGTTGGGTCTCTTCAGCCTGGAGAAGAGAAGGCTCCAAGCTGACCTTTTAGCAGCCTTCCAGTACCTGAAAGGAAAGCTGGGGAAGAACTCTTTATAAGAGCGGGTAGCAACAGAACAAGGGGAAATGGTTTTAAACTGGAAGAGGGTAGATTTAGAATAGATATCAGGAAGAAATTCTTTACTGTGAGGGTGGCGAGACACTGGAACAGGTTGCACAGAAAGGTTGTGAATGCCCCCTCCCTGGAAGCATTCAAGGCCAGGCTAGATGGGGCTTTGAGCAACCTGGTCTAGTGGGAGGTATCTCTGACTATACTAGGGGTGTTGGAACTAGATGATCTTAAAGGTCCCTTCCAACCCAAACAATTCTATGATTCTAACAAAGAGAGGAATATATTTTCTTTCATCATCCTTGCTCCTTTTTTTTTCTTTTGAACTAGATTCCCAATGTAGGCCAGGGGATACTTTATTTGTATCCCTGCAATTCAAAACCCACAAGCCAATTCATCATGTTCCTGCTTTATCTCATCTGTTGTAAATGAATGACCTCTCCTACAACTTTCTGAAGTTTGTTTGCCATTATGCAGAGTAATGCAATAAATACATGTGTACGTGTGTCAAAAAAAAATGCATTTACAGAGTACATTGTGTGATGTTCCACAATCAGTTAAATGCAGAATCCATAATTTAACATTCAGTAAGTACAAATGACTCTCCAGTATCACACTGAAATGTTGTACCTGTGTTCCACTGAGTTGAATAAAATTTTTAACAAAAATTCTATACAGTAGATATTAGCTTACACTGTCTTTTGGATTTAATAATTAAAATCAGATTTATAGCTTCATGTTAGATACATATTACCACCAACTCACACATGATGAGATTGGAAAGTCTAATCTAATGTTGTAGACCTGGCTCTTTGGGTCTATTCTTGGAAGACTTGCACTAGGAAGCAAGTTGTGTTCAGTTATGAGTCATTGTATTTTACATTTGAATGTGTTTTGTCAATACATATGTGAAAATAAATACTAGAACTTTCTGAGAGGGACTGTGTACTGAATTCTATTAAAAATAATTTTCACAGTTAAATGAGTACTGAAGGAAAGTTTAATTCATGATCCTTCTTTCAAGCACAGAAAATATCTATCTGGAAGAAGTAACTTCTCTGGTTTGAGTCCAGTGAGTCAAATTCTAAGTATTTAACATGGAATTGAGTATGTCCAGAATCAGCTTCATATTTTGAAGCTGTTTTATTCAGTGTCTGTTGAGCTTTAACACTTATCAAAGCAAATGGATTAGATTCCTACCAGTCTTTAACGTTTTAAGAATTTTAGTTCAAAAACAAACAAAAAACCCCACAAAACAAACAAAAAAAAAACAACCAAAAAACACCCAGAAACAACACAGATCACAAATAACAACAAAAAGAAGACTGATTTTGTTTAAAAGAAATGTTTGTTGTTTTTATTTCATATCCTTGTTTGAAACACAGTTATTACGATTTTGTTCTGTAAATATTTTCCATACCCAGCTTAAGTGCTTTAATGAGTAAAAAGCTGGCAGAAACTAATGAAGTTATAGAAAAACATGGTACAGCATGTGTGAAGAAGCGAAATAAGAAACCTTTAACAATTTCAGCTGCTTTTATCTGCTCCAGAAATTCAGTTCTTTGCTATTAGGTTTGATAAGCAGCCTTCCTCACTGATGAGGCTATAAGATGACAATGTCATTCAATAACTCTCACGCCCTTTCCTGCTATTTGTCCAGTGCAGGAAACTAAGGGTTTTCTTGTCGTGTGGACACAGAGGAAATATCCAGCAACCAAATACTGACCCTTGCATGCAAACAGGTCCATATCCTCTTTCCGCCTGACAACTTCCTTCCTGCCTACTAGGAACAAATCTACTCTTCATTTTTTTCCGGAGTTTTTTATACAGATTACTCAGAAAGCCCTTGGTTACATACAAACATTTTATTAATGTAAACTTCTTGTAACAGCTGGATACTTAGGGCATCAAGGCTCAAGTTTGCAGAAAATTTTTTGCTTCTTTTAACTATAGTGTTGCTGCAACTGAGTCACTAAATGCTCTGTGCCAGTGAGCAATGTAAAGAGTTTACTGAGATTTTTGGCCTCAGTCTGACAAAGACATATTTGCATTTCTAACGTTGCAGCGAAGGTTAAACTTAGGTAAGATTATTCTTTTTGTGTCTTTCTACTGTATTTTTCTGCATCAACAGTTATGAGAAAGCTTTTGTTCTGGCCGTGAAGAATGGAAGATTTATCTCCTGCTTGACTTCATTAAAGCAGTCACTAGGACATAAACTTTCTTCTGAGTGATGTTACAGATGACAAGCAAAAAACCAGTGAACAGTTGACGGTTGATAGCAAAGAACCAATTTCACAGGGCTATACATTTTTTTTTCCTCTTTTTTTTTTTTTTTCCCCCCAGGATCATGTATATTATTTATCCTTTGCATGAAACCATGATTACAGGACATAATAGGAAAGTTCACACAATGTTCTGTTTTGTTCCTATCATCCCATTACCTGAGAAATGTGCAATGGCATTACACAGAAAATCTTTCTGTGCAGTCAGAAGAACCTCACTAATGAACACCTCAAGAAATTCTCCCTCAATCAGGTGATTAGCCCTGCAGAGCCTTGTGTGATTGTCATTGCACATTTCAATCTAAAGATCATTTATTTACACTTAGCTTAGGAATTGTTCATTACACCACAACACACTGTATTGCTATATCCCTGGCAGAACCTTTCAGTGAAATTTATACATTTTTACTTGTGCATTCCTCACATTAGGAGTCAAGTTTATTCTGTATTTCCATTTAAAACTTAAGAGTAACAAAGCAGCAATCTGCAGAGTACAGAGTACACTATGCAGCAGTACAGCTGTGAGCAACTTGTACATCAAGAAAGTTCTGCAGTGTGCCCTAAATAAAGTCTCTGAAAATATGCCTGAATTTGATAGCACTCTAAGGCTACAAGTCTGAAAGAAAACCAATTATCACTGATAAACATCATGGGGAAGAGAGGGGAGAGAGAAGGAGAGAATGAATGAAAGAGAAAATGAGTGAAAGAGAGAGGTAAATGTCACATTCAAAAGTAAAGGCCATTCATTAATAGCAAAAAATATCATTATTATATTGCAAATGAGTGGTACAAAACATAAATGATTAAAATAATACTAATAAATACATTTCAAGTGATGATAAATTGTTGTTGGAAACGTTTTAGTTACATTTATTTACTAGTTGGATTTTGCAAATAATTACTATCTTTTTATTATCATCATTTAGATTAATTATATTTCCTATTCTAGAAGTATTTACAAATGGAATCTTAGTCTTAAGTATGCAATCTATTTTAAAGTTTATCAGAAAACGTCTGTAAGTGTGTCTCCTATGGATTAAACTAAATTTTGGAGGCTTTCTTGGTACTGAATTATGAACTGAAAATCAGATTAAAAAATTACAGAAAATACTGTAATGCATAAGTCAGTTATCCACAAGATTACCAACTGGTATTTAAATGAAATTGCAAAAATACTGTGCTGTAATTATTTGTATCAGTGATTATTACAAATGCTCAGAAGTCTCAGAAATTACAAAGGTGAAATACACAAGGAATTTTGCATACCAGAGTTACACAGAGTAAGCATTATTTGCTTATATTTTCACCTTTAAAAACATTCAATATAAAATGTGTATGATAATGCAATGCTTCAAATGAAGCACTGAAGCTCTTGTTTCTATGTTTTTATACCAAAGATCAGATGTGTCATTGAAACATAAAAGCTAATTTTTTTCCCAGTGTCACAGATATTTGAATGTCTTACTGTCCTGCCTGACTTTTACATGATTCCTTAAAAAAGAACGAGTGCACCACTGCACCTTCGTGGGGGCCTCCCCCTCAGGGCCCTGCCCAGGCAGGAGTCTAATGCAGCTCTTGCCTCTGCACCTACCCCTGCCCTAGCTACACCAGCCCTGCCAGAAACCTGCCTGCAGGATGGGCTTCCCAGATTCCTATAGCACTCAGTCTTATCTTCTGCTCCTGCATAAAGGCTGTGGATGGATGCTGAACCTGGTTTATCCCCTCATTATGCCATGGTCCCTGTTATCAACCCTAGCTCTGCTCTGTGTGTTAGGGCATGGCCCATGAGGTGTCACCTTTGGCTCCCAACTCTGTGTCCCTCACTGCTCCCTAGAAATCACTCTGAATGTGAATGGAGGCAGAGAGAGAAAAAGCTATGTATTTCATGAATGAGATTGTTCATCAGTACTAGCACATGACTAAACTGAACAACAGTACAGAAATCACTACCAGAAGAAACTGTAAAAAAGGACATTTGTATGGACAATAAAAATATGTATCTCCATGGCCACTATTCTCAAAAAGAAAAAGAAAAAAGTAAGTAAGAAAGAAAGAAAAAGCAATGTTAAATGTAATTATTAAGGGTTTAACACAATTTCCGTATGAGAATCTTAAATTCTTCTGCAGCATAAAGTTCTTCTTTTATATGGAAGATAAAACACTGAAAATTGCTTCCTGGAATGAACAAGCTCCAATTCTGTGCTGTTTTAACAATTACTGTGTCCAGTGTATTTCTGTATATGCCTTTCTAACAAGAGCATAATGAAGGCAGATTGGTTTTTTAGTTATGGCTGAATAATTCAAAATAAACTCCCAGGTTACAGCACTAAAGTTTCATCAGGTTAATCCGTGTTCCTTAGTGCAACAGCTGTGGTGTCACATTCTACTCAGCACATACTAGTATTGCAGGTAAAGTAATACTAGTAATCCTAGGTAGACTCATTTGAACCTTCAAATTTGCACATTAGATTTTGGCTGGAGATGCTTTCCAAGTTCAAATTTTCCTGAACATAAAATAAATCTATTTGCCCTTGTTTCACTTCTCTAGAAGCAGAAGGAAGAGGTAGAAGCTCCTGGGGAAAGCGCGTATGTTATATTCTGATTCAGGATGAAAGCCAATAATACTTTTAGCATCCAATTATCTCATCCAAGCTTCTTATTTTTTAAGCAACATAGTCACTCTGGAGTTTGAAAGCTCTAAAATAAGAATGAAAATAAATTGTTTCTGAAGTGTTAAGCCCTTATTTCTAACATGCTTATATATTTACAAAGAATTTCAGAATGAGCACCATGTATAAATATCGTTTTCTTCAGTAGGCTGAGATCAGTTCAAGTTCACAAGCTATATTGATCACACAGAGGACATATAACAGTCCTTCCCTTGTGCTCCAAGTATCTCAAGTTTTTGTGTTGCTATATCATTCCGAGTAATGGTCTAGAGAGAATTATGGCTGTCAAAAAATTAAGGGCACATCTAGCCAGGCACAATTGAGAGATCTGTTAATCATGATATTACAAGTAGTAGGGGTGAAATCCTGACCCTCTTGAACCCAGTAGAAAAGTTTTCATTGTTAGGGATAGATTACTTCTGAGTTGTTTATGCATTACTGATTATGTGAATCTCATTGAAAGACAGGCATTTTTTTAATGTTGTTTTTCAAAATCCATGAACAAAAGCCTGTGAAGCCTGTGGAGTCTCACTTAAAAACTGATCAATTCTTTTAACTCATTTACTCATACTGCAAAATGTTGCTTTGAAATCTTTGAAAAAAGGCTCCAAAAGCCTGCACTGCTCCTTACTTTTTACCACATGCATTTTCTATGTTCTGATCTTTCCCTCAGTGTTCTAAAAGATGAGATATCTTCCAGTGGAGCCGGTAACTTTATACCACTGCCAAAATACTAAGCACAATCATTCTTGCTGGAATTAAAATTACCAAAATTAACTATTTTTAAATAAAGGAAAATAAAAATATTATTTTTGCACATCTATCTAAATAAAAAGCTTCCTGTTTTTTCTCCTGCTTGTATAAGCCAAAAAATGGAGAAAATTTTAGAGAGAATTCAGATTGATAATTATACAAGTCTGTTCTTTTTGCTTTTATTTTTTTCAAAAAGTAAGAGCAATAAATAAAAAAATCACCTACATAAAAGAACATGTATAAAGGTCAAATTATTAAGTAATGAGTTTTTTTTTTTGTTTTTTTTTTTTTTTGTGAGACTTGGTATATATAAAGTCTAATTTATGAACAGAGACACATAACTATTTTAATATATTGTCCTGTCCACTGATCCAAAATATATAAATATAGTTAATTATTGCCAAGGACATTTTTCTCTTTATGACTACAAAGAGAAAGGTACAACAGCAATAAAACTTAATAGTATTATTTTTGCAGAGCATAAGAATAGTACTGCTGATTGACCACCTACACTTTCAATTGCATAAAATAATCTTAAATTCCTGTTTAAATTGTTTACTCATTTAAACAGCTTTTGACTTTCATTGCTTTTCAACATTAAACAGTGATTGCTTTTCAACAATAAACTCTGGAGGCTTCCAAGTAGAGTGCAGTGCATATATACTTCTATTAGTGTTCATCACTATCACTTTATCACTTACGTACAGTAATAACAGTTAATATTTATGTTGGGGTTGTGCCTAGAGGAATCAGTCAGATGATGGCAACAGTAAAATAATATAGATAGTAAGTACATAGCTGTTACTCAAACAGAGTGCAACACAAATAACATTCAGAAATCTGTTGTTTTCATGATACCTCTATGCACTTTGTGACAGTAAAAGAACAGAATTAACATGTATTTTGCAGTGCATAGAACAGAGATGTAATTATCTTTTCTGTCAAGTTTCAGAATATGCTTACAATTGTCAAAAGGCAACATACTTTGGGGTTTTGTGTTGCTCAGAAGAAAACCTGATACTGTTTGCAGCAGGTTTCATTTGTATTCAAGGAAAAATAAAGAAAATCAAAGAATAAGCCTGTGTGCTTAATTTAGACCAAAAAAAAAAAAACAAAAAAAAAAACCAAAAAAACCCCACAATGCTGCATCTACTAAATCACTACATCTTAATGTTACATAACCTTCATTTAATGGAAGAAAATAAATGAGAGAAGAATTATTTCCTGTAGACTGTATTACATTGTAATTCTAGACAATGTTATTATGAGCTTTGAAAACGAAATTGTAAAACATTGTTTTATACAATGATGAATACATTTATAAGGGAAAATGTTACTGAAAGAAACTACTGCTTTGAAATAAAACAAATTTAAATTCCCCTTGCCATTTTTTGTCTCAAGGTTTTCCTAGAACTGAAGATTGACTAGTCACAATTCCACTTTGTCTTTCTGATACTATTACTGTAATTGCTTTTAATATACTTCCCACTGGCATCTTCCCTAGGTTAGAACTTTTTCTGTTTGGTAAAGCCACAGTTGTCATCATAATTCTGCCTTTCCTTACATATTGACTGTACATTTTGCAAATGTAATTCCTTAATTGCTAATATAACCCTTAAATCAGAATCTATTTCATCTCAGTATTTTTTCCAGCTTTCACGTGCATACTTGTCTCATATCAATAGAAAATATTGATGTTAAATGTCTCAATTATTCTAATTACTTCACTAATTTTTATACATCAGATGGCAGTCATATTGTATGTTACCAGACTAAAAGTTTTCTTGTTTTCAAGGACTTTCAAGATCCAATATTTCTCCTCTTTTTCTACTGCAGATTGCCAAAACCATTACTCTACTTATGCAGTGCCTTCCTAAGAACTTTAGTTTTCCTAAATGTACTACTAAATAATTTTCTGTATGATATAACCAGATTGAGTAACAGCTGGAAATAAATTGCAAAAGAAATTATTTCCTTAGTTAATAGCAGAAGAACCTTAAACAGAATAACTCAAATATTTCCTCTTCCTTGTTAGATGTTCATATTCATTTGGGTGCCTTTCTTGTGTATGTAAACTCAACCAACCAGCTACAAGAATGTTAATGTTTATAAATGCAGAAAGAAACTCATATCTCTTAATAAAATACTAATTGTCTAGCTGTGATGAATGTTTTGCTTTTCTACAACTGTACTACTTTGTTCAATATTATTTGTGTCAGTGATCAAGTTTGTTATTGATGGGACTTCCCTTTCCTATTTTCTCATTAAAAAAAAAAAACAAACAAACCAAGAATTAAAAGCATGAATCATGCACCCAGGCTATCAAATGATATAAATTCTGTCTTTTTTTTTTTTAATTTAAAGTGAACCATCAGGACAGGAAGGTCTATTTGTACTAGCCAAAAGATAATTTTTACTGTATACATGACTATAGGATCCCATTTCTTTAAGGATATTAACATATTTCAAATGAATATCTCCCTTTTTAGGAAAACGGAGAGTGGAAACAAAAATGTTTATAATCATTTTTTTTATATTATAATTTGTACACTGTTTGCAGATATATGTAACTGACTGAAAAAGTTGTATATAGTGTTTGTGTAGCAGTAACTATGAGTAACTTTTCCATAAACATATAGAGCATATTGTGTCTGTAATAGCTTGTCTTGTAAGCACAATGACACCAGCAGTGAAGCAGGGTCACAGAATGCTTCATACAGCAGAATTTTCAGGAGTGTCCAAAATAACAATAAAGAATAGTCTAAAAAATGTCTAATTGGCAAATAGATTTATTTCAATGATAATAATAAGAGTTTTTAACTCAGCTTACTGAAAATTGATAAATGTATTTCTGTATTGACTGGATTTATAATGGTCAGTAAGCAATCTTTATTCTGCTTGACCTGAAAGAAAAAGAACTTTTGAATTGCAGTGATAAAAAATTGATTTCTGGCACACATGCAAAATTACTTATTTTTATGGATGCCATTATTAGATTCAACATCCACAAACAATGAGAATACATTTCAATACATTCTCTGTACTGCTTAGGTCATGGAGTCGATCATAAACATTAAATGAAGCAAAACATTCCTTGGGTAAATCAAAGGAAGTATAATTGAGACAACATAAGCTGCAGAAGAAAGATTGGATTCTTTCCACACTAATGTCTGATTATGTTGTATGATGTCAAGAATAAGTTGTCTAACTAGTGCTTCTGGCCAATTTTCTTCTCTCAAAAATATTTAAGAGTAACAGTTAAGATTTCAGAAAACAACATTTTATAAAATCAAATCCCTTACTCATTGTAGAGTTTTTGCACCTTCTAGAAACTTTCAGATATGACAAGAAATTCCCTACATTCATTATTAGCAGACTGTAACAGAGTGATACAATGTACTGAACTGCCAGAACAGCTGATCTACAAAGTTCATGAGGAACACTACCGGGCTGAAGGCCTACTGCTGGTAGCTGCATAGAAAATAGCACCATATTATTTCTTTACAGCTGTGGGAGCTGGAATTAGTGATATTTACAGCCTGACTGCCTTTCTGTTAAACCAGTATTATCAACTGTACATCCTCAACTACTATCAGCTTTCAGGCATGACTTTCAGGTGATTGGTTTCATCAGTTCTGCTCAAAGATCACTGCTGTTTACTTGTACATTCTGGGAGTGGGAAGAGAGAATTTGGGGTGGCAAAAGAGATGACTGAGGTTCACTTTTGCTTGTATGGACAATCTTTGTATGAGCTATTATCAGACAAGTAGAAAAGAAGTGGTAGAAGTCACAAAATATTGTGTTCAGGTGTCACAATTAATTATCCATCTGTGCTATTCCTGCAAATCTTATAGTATGAATGCAATGGAACCCAACTGATGTGAGAAGATTGTGTTTATATCTGTCACATCACTCCTGGCTATTAGGACATCTTATTCACAAGAAGCACAACCTCTGGAAGGATTCTCATTCCCTAAATATACCTATCTAATTTTTTTTTTAATGAAAATGTCTCCAACTGCCTAAACAGCCATATGCTACTAAAGATTGAGTACTATTCTAGTCATCAAGATAAGCATGAGTAGCCTGCAGTGACATTATAGAAACCCACAAAGATAAAGCCTTTGTTCTTAAACATGTAAGTGAAAATGAATGCTTGAAATGTTTTTAGACACAGAATGCAATCAGAAATGTAACTATATATGTCTGCTTATCTTTTGCACTATTTTTCTGAAAGAGGTTTTTAAATCACTAAGAGAATTCTTCAGAAGAACCACACTTTTAGGCATGAGATTTATTACATAGCAGCAGTTTTCTATGCGCAAAGATTTCTTTCACTTGCATCCTTTCCTAAGGGACTCTGGTGAAGGAATGACCATTTTAATCTGCTGTGCATTACGCAGGAATCAAAGAGAAAAGATGGCAAAGTGGTAAATGGCTAAAGTAACGTCCCTAAAGATTTTAGTTGAGTAACATTTCTCAGTTAGGTGTCCAAAAAACCAGAAATAACACTTTGTTTGTGTCCTTTTCTGGATGATTTGCATCATCTAAAGAGATCTATCTTAATAAATCTGGTCTCTTGTATTCAGCACACTAATTTATCCTTACAATGTAGTGTTTAAGCAACATCTACAATTTGCTTCTTTGCTACTACCTTTAATATTACAAAACAAAAATGAACATATAGCTTAATTTGTTAGTGGTTTTTGGAAAAAAAAAAGACAAAATCAGTAATGAAAAAGTATTAAAAATTTGCTTTAGAACATATGTTTCTTCTGTGGGTCTTGATAGGAAAAATATCAGCATGATTTGTTCTTTTGAGAGTCGCATGCGCACAATAAACACTTACTTTACCAATACATCAAGTCTGTCATCTTTCAGTCTCATAGGAAACACAGCTTATTTTTCCTAATTCAACTAAACTTATGAATCTAAAACGACTAATGCTGAAACCTGAACTACAGTGCAAGCTTTTGTTTAGTTGTCAATGAGGCAGCTGCTACCCTTGCAGCCACAGCACAGTACCAATGTAAGGTAAGTCTGAGAGTTTCCAAGACAGCCTGGCATTTTCATTGGGACTATGCAAATTCAAGATTCTGAAATGCATAGATTGTTTCTGAGTCTTTTGAGTGTGCATAGATGCAGAATGTTTTGAAAGAGAAAGAATGAGATGAGAACTGAATTCTTCTTAACAAATTTTTATGTGATCACAATTTATTCTTTCTCAGTTAAAGTCATTATTCATTGGTATACACATTCACAGAAATTACTGAATATTCAATTATCTATTTGATTCAGATGGCTTCAATCCATCAAATAACATTCAAAAATCATTTGTTATTTATAGATGAAAGTTTCATGATACCTGACTATCAAAGCTTTCTGAGATAATGCAAACGAGTAACATATTTTGTTGGCTGATGCCTGAGGTTAAAACACATGATTCAAGATGTACTGTCAAGCTGGCTCTGACTAACCTCAAAGGCAGCACAAAGAAATCTCCTTCATACTGTGGTTAGGATCTCTTTAGAAATTGACAGACAAATAAATTATGAAATGGTGACAGTGCAAATAAAACTACCACAGCATAAGGTGAATGTTGCATAGTATATGGGAATTTTTAAGTCACAGAGTGAACCAGTGACTGAGCACCTGGTGAAGGGACACAGCCACCCCTGGGAGCACAGGTGAAAGTAATTCACCCATGCCACTGGAAGAGGTGGAACCCTAAGCCTCATTTAAGGGCTGTCTGCCACAAAGGAATGCTTTCTACCTGGAGATATCCTCTTTTGGAGTATTTGGTAAGCCCTGATCCTTAGAGCGGGTAATTAAATTTTTGTTTATTTATGACTGGATTGTGACTTTCACTTTTTTTGAGTGATTAGAGCTGGATATCTGTCATTGCTTTTCTCTATATGTGGTCACTCCCTTTCTTTAGACTGTTAAAAAAATTCCCTTAATATTTATGTGCAAGAAATAATTTTAATTGATTTTGCAGAATTAATAATCAAAAGTCAGTTAAAAGAAAATTGTTTACTCTGGAATCTTACAGAGAAAGGGAAATAAATGTTATTTAACTTAAATTATTCATTTAGCATTATGATATCCACTGACACAAAATAAAATTGAATTCTACAATTTTCTCCATTGTAGTCTAGACTCATATTTTTGAATGTTGCTTCTCACTTTAATATATTTTCCTTATGATAGTCATCAAAATTATCTTAAGTAATTTTTGAAGTAATAATGAGTTTCTATTAGTTTACAAAGAAAATACAGTTATTTAGTTTTTGGCAACATCAATAAATAATAAAATGAAAGAGATGCTGCTAGACAGAAGAAGACATAAGTTTTAATGCTGCTAACCAAAGCTATTTCAAATATTAGAAGATATAAAAATCAGTAAGTAAGATCAGCTAGAAGTAGATCAGCTCTTGTTTGTAAGGTAGCACGAGGAGTGAAATCTAATGTCTGCTGTTTTACAGTTACAATGACTTTGACTTGAGGATGAACATAGTTGATCGCATAACATCTCCCTCAAATAAATGAAGGAAAAAAAAGAAAATGTCATATCTGTATTCTTTTTGCAGAACATGACATTTCTTTCATCTTTTCACAATTCTGCAACAGGTATTGTATTATGAGATTCAAACATTTGAAATTTCACTTATGGATTACGAGTAACAATATAATTCTATCACTCAGTTCTATTACTGTTAAGAATCTTATTTATTCATGGTACAAGATTCTAATACTAGCAGTTGACTCAAGTAACTCACTATCTTCAGTTAAAATATGATATTCAGGATTTCAATTCATAGACCAAAGAAATTATTCCCTTCAGATATAAAATATGTACATATTCATGACCAATAACAATTTTAATATGTAAAATTATCACTGAATATAACTTACAATTGATTTTGTTGAAATACAGAAAGTTTATTCAAGTAAACATTTCATAAGATCCTTTCATGCATACAGTAGTAACCTACATATCTTAGATGGACTAATATGGTGGAGTGTTATAAGCTATTAAATTCATGAGTCATGTACTGGCAGTGATGTACATCAAAGACTAACATGCTTTCTGATATGCAAGCATGCATTACTATGTGATTTTTAGATGCTCTGATGCATGCAAAGGCATAATCTGCACCAACAATCTTTACTTGTAGCATAGGTGTATTTTGGGGAAGACCAACACCTACATCACTAGAATTTCTGCTTCAGGCTCAAAGCTGATATGGATGATGAGGAAACTTAACCACCAGGGAGTCAGTCTAAATGGCGAAATGATGATAGAAGTCATTCTTGCTTTCAAGCTTAAATGAGAAAAGGGATGTAGCTATGAAAGGAAAAGAAACTAACAGACTATGGAAGTAAGTAAAGCTGAAGACTCTGACTTAACATTTGTCTTCTTGCTCTTTATTTTACTACATATGTATGTTTCTGGCTCCTTGACACCCAAACTACATTACTTATCACACTTCCATTGATTTATTGATGGAAGTGTTACTCGCATGCATAGGAAACAATATGATGATTCTTCATGAATGTATGAATCCTTCTTTTTTTTTTTTCTGGCTCAAAGCTTGCTTCCTGAGGTATTTCTTGTGATAAGATTCTAGGAGATGAGAGGTGGGTGTTGCCGTGTGGCAGTCAACATCGCTGTCTGGACAATTTTACATTTGAAAGCATTTCTTTTGGAGCTGTTTGCCTTCGGAAGGGAGTGCTCAGGACTGTTTACTGGACTGTTTAGTGACAGAAGATCTGTCCTGTGACCAAATAACTCCTGTCTGCTATGGGAGACTGTGGGGTAATGCCATTGTATCCTGTGAAGACAAGATAGAAATTGGCGCTTCCATACTCCCTCTTATCTGCTGGCAAGGCCTGGAAGACAGGAACAAAAGGAGTTCCTGCTGAGATCCAAAAGCCAGGAACTGTCACTCCAAAAGGAGCTGACTCAACCACTTTGGACTTATAAATACTGCCATGGGAAATCATCACGGTGTTTGCAGTTGTCACCACCATTTGCAAATCATCGCCGTCATTGCTGTGGTCACCTTCATCGTCAACAGAACAATGCCCGACAACTCACCTCTACTGAAGACTGAGCTACGAGCCTTGCTGGACCCTTGGTGGTGACTATCTCCCTCTTGCTTCCTATAAAGACTCCTTGCTTCTATTTCCTATCTTTCCTATCGCCTTTCTTCCCTTCCCCATCACCCTAATTCATAAGTGTCTGTCCTCCCTTTCCCCATCTCCATGATTAAGATTTGTAATAAAATGGTTGGACCAACATTTGAACCGTTGTTTCTTAATCTCACCGTCGGGTATACATATATCAAAAAGAACCTCTTCTCCCTCCTATAAATTGGAGCGGGACAATGAAGTAGAAGAAAAAAATTCTAAATGTTCCTACTCCTGTTCTGTGAAGTTTCAGCTTAAGAAAAGTGACTTAAAGACCCTTATATATATTACTACAAAATATTTGAAGCTAGAATCCTCTATTTGTGGTGCTGGAAAAATAAATCTGGTGTAGAGGGAAAAATTAGAAATG
Organism: Pavo muticus; assembly: GCA_016647715.1. Lineage (NCBI taxonomy): Eukaryota > Metazoa > Chordata > Aves > Galliformes > Phasianidae > Pavo > Pavo muticus. Next base: position 96,151 of record JACDJE010000623.1, on the reverse strand, counting down.
AGAGGGCTGGTGATTGTTTTTTTCTATAAGTTATCGTATGCATTTAATTTTCTTCATTTTTTTTTTTTAAGAAAAAGGGGAAAGGAAACTGTAAGAGGATGAATTCATACAATGCAATTTCTTTTTTAATAAAAAGATACATTTTGAAAACTTATAATGAAACACGTTTCCTTAAAGATTAAAACCTTTGTTTTGATATGTCATAAAAATCAAATTCCCTCATGAAAAAAATAATTTAAAAGATGAATTTTCCAGTAAGAAAACAGGCTGAAGAGATGCATGATTTAGGGATAGATTTTTTTTTTTTTTTTTTTGAAATAACCATCACTGATGCCACAGCAAGACCTGGATTATATTCTTCAAATGCCTGTCTTATCTGCCTGTATTCTTACTTATAACTATTGTTTTGGAGAATCTATTTTCTCATTCAAATAAATTAGTCTGAGTTAATTACAATTTTGCAGCCTTCTGATAAGTGAACAATCAACATTTCTATATTTAAGGATATGTTGTTAAAGATATTAAAGATACGGATGACTGCTTTTGGCTTGCTGCATAAAACTCTTCTGTACGGTTTCTCTGCAGCTTGAAGACATTACGAGAAACCTTCTCACAAATTGATTAATAATCCAGAGCTGCTGAAGTTCAGCTGAGTGAGCAATTAAACATTCCAAACAGCAATGAACCTTCAGAGATAATTTATGATAATTTTATGCACAAGAGCTCAGTGGCTTTTTAATTTGATAGAATGTTAGTAGCATAGATTTCTAACAGGGGAGTTTCAGTGCTTCATACATCACTGAGGTTACTTAAACATTTCAAATATGGCTGATGAATGATGTTTCTTGAGATGTGGGGAGATACAGAAGGTGTCAGAAGGTTGATATTATTCATCATATCAATTATTGAAAGTGGATGCATTGACATCATACTCCCAGCTCATATTTTATAGCCATTGTAAAGACAGAACAGAAATAACAGACTTGGTGGACTGCAGAACTGTCAGGATATACAACTTCCTGTTTTCCTTCAGCCTTATTCTGTAACCGCTCAATGTTAGCGCTTCCAAGTGTTTCTTTGAAAGTCATGTACAGTATAGAACAGGAGAAGTATCATCTTTGGATATCATCAGTTAATTCCTGGAGAACACACCAAATAGATCAGAAAGAAAAGAGGTTAGTTAAAATGAGTAGAAACTCAGTTTGTCAACAATGCAAATACTGGCACTTTTTCTGTAAGAAAACAACTTTGTAAACATTCTTCCAATTATTTTTTGCCTTTTTTGTTTTTTTCCAGAAAACTGTATAGGGTAGTATGTTCAAACAGGTCCAATATTTTTAATTCTTAGATTTTTCTATTCTTTCTTTTATTTCTTTTTTTGGCAAGCAAAATATAATGTTTTAAACTTGGATTTATGGCATATATATTTCAAGCTGTTATTAAGCTAAACCAAATGACATAAAGGGGTCATCTTTTATATTATGAACAAAGATAGTCTCTTCTTTGAACAGAAAACTGAAGCATTCAGAGACCACATGTCGAAGAGAATAGCCAGTTGATGAGATTTGCTTTTTATTTAACACTACAATAAAGATCCTGACAATGAATTGTCATTTCACATATCCAATTATCTTTCCATGTGAGTTAGCGTCTGAAAGCTGGAAAACAGCAGTGAAATATAGGCAAAAAAAAAAAAAAAAAAGGTTGCTAGAAGCAGGACAGCAGTCTGCTACTTAAACTCTTCAAGTAAGAGATCACTTTACCTGTGTAAAGCAAAATAGTCCTCAAAGCTCTGGAACCATGTAGATAGATGGGAGAATGATAGGTGGGAGGGTGGGAGTGCTTGCACAGACATGGCTTCAAATCCTATCACAGACTTGATCTATTAGGCTTAGGTTAATGAAAACAGTTGTCTGACTCTCTGTGTCTTCAGCATTATTGTTTCAAGAGCTGACTCCTGCACAGCTCCAAATGTACTATCAACACCTATCAACATAATTGAAAAGAATGAACTCTAAAGTGCATAAGTAAAAAAAACCCTTAAACATTACTAATAAAAAAGCGTGACTTAGAATACTTACCAAATTAAAAGATTTAAATATTTTTCGCCTAGAAAATGGATTGAAATAGCCCTGAAAGACAAAAAGTTAGTATGAATTTGAAAGCTGCTCTGAAAGTAGTGCCTTCCATTTTGTTATGTTGACCCATGATATCAGAGGCAGATGTTGGTGGCCTGGCAGTACTGGTGGAATCTTCCTGGAAGTAGTCCATTACATTTTGTTGTTGTGTGACAAAATGGCAGTTGATGGATGGTCTGATAAAATGATGTCTGACATGGAAGTGTGTATGAAGTAAAGGCGTGCAATTGAATTCTTCAATGAGGATAGAATTGCACCCCCTGACATTCACTGATGCTTGCGGAATGTTTGAGACCAAACAGCGGATGTGAGTGCAGTGGGTGGTCATTTCAGCAGTGGCATGACAGTGACATAAAAGACAAGTTATGTTCCAGATGACCATGCAGATTTTTATGAATGTCATGCAGGATCTTGTTCATCACTGGTGAAAATGCGTAGCTAATGGTGGTCACTATATTGAAAAATAGTGTTTTGCTTAGATTAATTTCTGAGATATTTCTGCCAAATTAGGTATTAAAAAGCAAAGAACAAGGATCTAACTATAACATTAACTTCTCAGGCAAGATATCTGGAAGAAAACTGTCAAGAAATATTAAGCCTTTTACCAAAAAATTCCTCAAACATCTGTCGTGAGTGGTAGGAATATCTTCAATCTTCTCTCAAAATGAGTATTGATCTAGGTAACTTTTCTGGGTAGTGCCTCTAAGTCTCAATGTTGTGGCACATAACTCATAGTTAAACCTGAGAACAGGCAGTGAGCATTACACGAGTTTGAATGAGATAGTAAAAAGGCCGAACTGTTTAATTTCTTATGGTCAATTCATCATCCTGGTGGACTGCATGATCTTGTAACCTCAGTTCCTCTGGATTATCAAAAAGGCACTTCTCTGATTCCCTGAAAGTTTCCTCAGGAAATGGCGAGACTTGTAGGAGGAAAGCAAAATAGAGGTAACCTAAATGTCCTCCTCCTTTGTAGGAATCTCTAGCACTCTTTCTAATTCCGACTTAGAAGGATCGAGTTTGGTAAGAAGGCTGAATGTTGACGTAAAATACTCTCATCAGCATAGTTATATACCAGACATGTAGCAGATGTTCTTCTTAGTCTCATGCTCAGACACAGGGAGAGTGCAATTTTTCCCTTTTTTAAACTGAAACAACATGTATGAAGAAAATGCTCTGAAAATCTTTTCTTCAAAATTAATTTTTAAAAAATATATTAAGGAAGCAATAGTGCAATTATCTTTTTAAAATGGTATGCTTACAAATTTAGAGAATTAATCAAATCTCTAATAGAAAAATGCTAGTCTTGCTTCCAATGCGTCAGTAAAACCTTACTTCCTAAGACTGATGCTTCCATAATGTGCCAACTGACATTTTTTGTTTGTCTTAATAAAGAGATAAAACAATTCTGAAGTTCCATTTTACTAGTATACTATAAAGAAAGACATTAATTTAGTCAACAGTACTATAACTATGGAAAACAATATAGACCTAACACCTACAACACTCTTCTGACAGTAATATTGTGGTTCAATTTTGGCAGCTGTATTTGTTATTCTTCAGGCAAATCTAGCAACAACTCAAAGTCAAGGGAATAATAGGAAAACTCCAGCAGTTCTTTCTTATGCAAGTTGTCTATTTCAATACAAAGTTAACCTACCTTCTAATAGGCTAAAAAGAGATAACCTGGATGAATGGAATGTCTTAAACTTCTTGAAAAGTAGGATAGTTGTCTTATTTGCCCTATTTAGTATCTTGATTTTTTTTTCCTTTCTTTATTGAGGCTGTAATGAGCATCAGTTATTGCATGGTAGTTCTGCTCCAATATTAATCATTTAACCTTCCCTGCTTTATTGATTAATATTAGCATTTACAGATGGCACCCATTGTTTTTGCAGAGCCTGGGATCTCACGATAATTAAGATCAAATTTAAAATAAACAATGATGTCCAATATGGGTTGTTGAAATACCCTGCAAGCATTCTTGATTAATGCCTAAATTTCATTTAGACCTAATGCTACTGCAATTCTAAAATTTCTAACTGTGAAATGGAGAAATCATGTGAAAATAAACAATCAAAGGAAAGAGAAGAAAGAAATAGAACAGCAGGAAGGGCATGCAGTCAGCTTTGAAATGATTCTGGAATAGGTTTGTCAAATTATAGTATCAGCATTATATAAAATATTTATAATAAGAAAAATATCAAGTTATAGGCTTTGTGAATACATACTAAAAAAATAGTCTCAAAAACATTTTTCTAATTCACATAGAATATTGAAACGGCAGTTCAGATTGGAAGCCCTCACTTCACTGAGGTTTTCCAAATGAACATGTTTTAATTTGAATTGAAAAGTTTACCTGGATCTACTTGGACAATTTTTCAAAACATGTGAGAAGCAACCACTAAGTGCTAAGTGTACAGCTAAGCTTTAAAGCTCTTGTCTAAGAATAATAAATCTGATTCTTCTGCTTGTAAATCTAGTCCTAGCCCTAAGCCTGGGACAGAAATTTCTGTAGGGGGATAGGCTGAAGCCACAGCTGAATATACTAAATGGAGAAAGTTACAACAGTGGCCCATGCTGCTGGTATGGTTTAGGAAATACTTTGCAGCCTCACTCTTCCTGTGGGTCTCAAATCTTTTATTTCCTAACCCTAATCCCCATGCTTAACCCTTTGTGTGGGTTGAATATTCTACAGTTTGACATGTTGAAGCCCCTAGTGAGAAGGATACAAGTGGGAGAGTTTTCACTAGAAGCCCCCAGTCTCTTTGCAGCCACACTCTTGCTGTGAGTCTCATATCACAGAACTGCAGGGGTTGAAAGGGACCTCAAGAGATCATCAAGTCCAAGCCCCTTGCTAAAGCAGGTACCCTACAATAGGTTGCATACAATAGGTAGGTGTCAAGATAGGTCTTGAATATCTTCATAGAAGTAGACTCCACAACCTGTCTGGGCAACCTGTCCCAGTCCTCCATCACCCTTACCATAAAGTTCTTCTGCAAGCTAGTATGGCACTTCCTATATTCAAATTTTAGGCCATTACTCCTTGTCTTGTTGCTATATGCCATCAAGAAGAGCCTGGACTCATCTATTTACCTTCCACCTCCTTTTAGATATTTATGAACATTTATTAAATCCCCTCTCTGTCTTGTCTTCCCCAAGCTGAGCAGACCCAGGTTACTCAGCCTTTCCTCTTATGGGAGGTGCTCCAGGCCCTTTGTTATCTTTGTGGCCCCCTACTGGACTCCTAGGAGATCCCTGTCTTTTTTGAACTGGAGAACCCAGAAGTGGACACAGTAGCCTAAATGTGGCCTCACCAGGACAGAGTAGAGGAGGAGGAGGACCACTTCCCTTGACCTGCTGGCCAGATAATATCAGCAGCTGCTGCTTAGTGTGCGAGGGGATGTGGGAGCCAAGCCTCATAGCAAGGCAGGCAGAGGCTGTGGCCCACTCACAGAATGTTTCAGTCCTGTAGTACTTAAATAAGACAGCTCATAAGTCAGGGTCAGAGTCCAGATCAACAGAACACAAGGCCAGGCACAGGCATTACCATAGACTAGCTGCAACACAGTCCAGACCTAAGCCAAAAATGAGACCCTCTAGTGAATTCATATCCAAGCAGAGGAGGTAGGAAGCCTTTTTGCAACTTCCAGATCTTCCTTGGAGAACTCAAGGGCCAGCTGAAACTTCTTAAAACAAGTCTCTCCTATCAGTGGGAGGGAGCTCTGGGTCCTGATTATTTTTTTCTAGCTGTAGCCCAAAGCTTTGCAGGGAACTTTTGCCACAGGGGGTATCGAATACGCAGGGAAAACCTGGGTGCACAGTATTTCTCGTAGAAGCTCATGGTTTATTTCAGCAGCCTCTTAGGAGCCCTGCACTCCCTAAGAGACCTGGCTTTCTGCCTCTTCCTGCTGTAACCCTAGTCCTAACCCTAAACTTGGTTGCAGAGTTTTTAGTACGCTTTTCATTGTCTTTTTGATAGTCCTGGAAGTGTAAATATACTTTTAAAAACATATTTCCTTTTATTGTGTATGTATATATGTATAATATAGATATATCTAATTATTCTTTTAAATGAAACTTTATCAGTGTATATGGTATGCATTTGTCATACCTATCCTTTATTTCCTTGCAGGTTACGCTTTACTTCTGTCTTTTTGATTCTTCTGAGTGAGTTATTAAATGTTCTTCATATGATCTCAGTTTTCAGAATAACACATTGCCCGTGTAGACTCAGTTGCTTCTTCCAAAAAGCATAATGTTGTATTGATAACTGCTTCTACACAATAATGAGGTAGTAAGTGGAAAATACTTGTATAATTGTATAAATCAAAGCTGAATTCCTAATTTGATTTTGCAAACTCTATTCACCCTTTAAGTTTGCAAGTTTTTCTTTATCGTTATGCTTCTTTAATCATTTTTTATATTACTTGTCATTATGTATAATTTCCAATTAATAAGATATTCTGTTTCTCCCTCCAGGAGGAGGGGACATAATAAATCTGATCCAAAGCTGCAAAAGTTAAATGAAATATCCAGCATTAGGACAAATTATAGATTATTATTTAACTTTATTACTATTTTTGTAATGCTACAAATTGTTCCCAAATAATTCTCTTGAACAGTTTAGTTATTCCAGGTAAAGTAATTGGATTTTTCTGTCTAATTTTTGTTGATTTACTAAGTGACAAGGTGTTGTTTTAATGATTATTATTCTGATGAGATGATACTGTTAACACATTTTATGAATACTTCTTTGAATTTTACATTTAATGTCATCAAAAATTAATGCCAGTGAAGCTTGATTGTCTCAGTATTTGCAGAAATGACACAAAAGAACTTAATATTTCTCAATGCAGAGCTTATTAAAAGTACAGATAGATCAGTAGTGAAAAAAAAGCTATCTTTAAATATTATGATTTCTTTTTCACAGTAAGAACTGGCACCAAGATACAGATTTACAGCCTCTAGCAACATCAGTTCTATTTATGAAATCCTGGTTAAACACCTTAAACACCTAAGCAGTCTTACTCAGATAATTCAACTGACATTGACCTCTGGACTATTCTTCTGAGTAAAGTTACTCACATAAGTTTTCTTGTTTGCAAGAGAGATTCTTGCATTTGCTGTTCTGAAACAATCTTATTCCTGAATTCACTTTACAAATTATGAATAAAACTTAGTAAAGATCATGTATTTTCAAACAAAATATTAAGAAAATGCTTTTTTCTACATTTTAACAAATTGGTGGATTTTATAATGTCTTTATAATGGATTTAAGAATATTATTATATCTAGAATAGATACAGAAAAGTAAAAATATAGACATAGAAATTACAGTATGGTTTGATATTATAAGATTACTAACCTGGGAATGACAGAAATGCTCATTATTAAGAAATAGCCAGGTGAATTCATGGAATAAAGATTAGAATTTTCTATGTTATATTCCTGATGTGAGTGAAAAGAAAAATGCAGTGATTTCTTTTGCAATATTTCTACTGAGCTCAGTTGTTTCAAGATCAAGTCCTAAACAGCAAAATTGTAATTAAAAAAAGGATGTGAGAGGGGATTTTTTTTGCTTCATGTGGGTGGATTAATAGAGCAGTCAAGAGGAAAACAAGTGACAATCAAAAGAGAAATAAAAATCAAATTATTTCTCATATGATAATGAACAGAGTGATTTCAGAATGGACGTTATGAAGGATATAACAATAAATTATATGATAGACTTCCAAAAAGGAAAAAAAAAAAATAGAGATACTAGTGGCAACTTCCTTCAGTCCCTACCATAAGAACTTGAGGACAAAGAATGTTCGAAGACAAATTTCAAAAAGTTAATTACAACACACATCTAAACTTCAGTTACATAGAAGATAATGACACCAGCATTATGCGTATATATATACATAGATCTGTTAGTAATGTACTAGCCATTTTTTACTGTATGCTTCTACTGCTTGACCCTTATTTCCTGCATTCAGTTGACATCTCAGTGTGAGATGCACAAGTGAAGAGTCAACCCCAAAAATGGTACCTGTTCTAAAGGCATACATACAGTGGTTTCCTTGGCAACTGACACACATGACAGCTCTCAGAAGAGATTTTTTTCTCATGTATTCGTTCTTTTCTGCACAAAATTTTAGTTCATAACATATATATGTAGGTTCAGACTATTAAGTTTATCAATCAAACTACAGCTGCATAATTTCAAATCTGACTTTTATTATTTCCTGCTTTCCAGCAGCTTATGATGAACATTTGATGATGAATGGATAGGTTGTTTTCTGACAGTGCATACTGTTTTGTTTGAAATATACAAATCACTGCTGAAAATTTACAGAATATCTACATGAACTTTGGAAGTATGAAAAAAGCCTACACTAGCAGTGGATAGATGCCTACCTACAATGCAATTGGAGAATGATCTAATTAAGGAGACCCAGATTGACCTTTCCAAACCTCTGGAATTAAAATGCATGTACATGCATATTTAATATATGTAGCCATACTAAGACTTATTATTATTATTAATTAGACTTGATGTAATTCGTAATTTTTAAGTATTAGCATCCCCATTTTACAGATGTGGGGAATTATCCCAATCATGTTAACTACATAAATTGAAGCCTCTTCATTTTGGAACTTATTTTGAATCAGATTTGAGTGTTGTAAGGTGCTGCCTTGTTAGAGTAAAAATTTATAACTGACCTTCAAATTTCATATAAGTAGCTTGTATTAAACAGTGGGCTGTGTATCTTATAAAGTATTAGTACAGTAGATAGCTGGATGTAATAGATAGAAAAAAGGGGTTCATTATGCTATTAAAAGACTACTTCCCAATTATGTTAAAGTTTGGAAGGCTACTTTTTTTTTAGGCTCCTTATAGTCTTTTCAACTTTGCTTGTGCTGAATTGGTTGGACATGGTAATGTTCCTCGTTACATTTTACACAGACATAGCTATTTCATTTTCACTGGTGTAATAATTGGTCTAAGAGCAAATCTAAAGGCCACTGAAGTTATTTGGTGATCTTATAATGTCCTCAGAGACTGAGGAATCATTTTACATGATAACTCCTCCCTCTGTCTTAGTCTCCTAGGAGAAGTAATACCTTGAGACACTACTGGCCTTTTGAGCTTTGAAAGGGACTTGTATTTATATGTCAGAATCAGATTCAGAAGCTTTTCATGTGCTTTCACTTCTGGGCAACTAAGCATGCCTAATGGTGCTAGCAGATCTCATCCTACATGTGACACAGAAAGCCTTATCTCCCACTGATTCTCTCACCCTATCACTGAGAGTCTAAACCAGGACCTTCTGTATTTATGGAAAGGTTCCCATATTTTAGCTGGCTTTGACATAGGTTTTCAACTTCTGCAATTTTATTCATTCCTTACACTAACAAGTATGCATATTTTATATCTATCAGCAAAAGGGGAAAAAAAATAATCCCTTACCAGTGAGTATCATTTGGAACAGAAAATAGCAGGAATAAAAAACTGTTTTCAAAGTAGCTGAGCTTGGAATGACAAGTATTTTATAGGACTGTTCTGTGCTTATTCTCTTAATTTTGAATTCCTAGCACCACCTTGTCTTCTTTTGCACCTTATTCTGTTTTGTATTGTTCTTTTTTTTAATATTCATTACTAATTTGTAAACCTTGTCTCTATAGTGTTTCTGCTCTGCTTTATTTTTCAGCACAATAACCATGCTAACGTACGGTGAGGTTAAATGTGAAGGATAGGTAATCATTTGTCAGTGTTCCAAGCAGTATTCAGGGACATTTCAAAATGTTTTTTGTGATTTGGGCTTCCAGCTTTAAAATGTGATGTATAATTGACATTTTGATACTTCGAGGCCATGGTGTATTCTCACACTTCCATGAAAAAAAACTCAACTTGCTGACATAATCAGGAAACAGATGGTGACAAAGATCCTGTATTTAATATGCCAATCATTATGCTTTAGCTGCATATTACCATCTCATTCATGAGGCCACTATATGAAGGAATTTTGCTGTGCTTCTGCAAATCAATCAAGAAGTCTTGAAGTTTTTTTTAAAAAATATAATTTACTTCTTTCTTATTCTTTCTATGTTTTTTTATATTTGGGGTGGACTGTTTATGCAATTTTATTACACATGAAAAATATTTCGACAATTGCATGGCTAGAATAGATGTCAACAATGAAATTTTTACTATAGGTAGTTTTAACAGAGAGACCAAGAAATTACTTGGCAACTGAAGTATACACATCTTCCATTCTTTGCTATAGTCCTTAATCCAAAGGCAGTGACATAGTAAAACATTATGAGGAATGATGTTGAGTAGGAGGACGGATTCTGTAATGTGGCCTCATATCTACTAAAACCTGGACTTCAGTCAAAATTTCTGCTCAAGAAAACCACAGATGGCAGATTACCAGTATATTTCAGTTAGAGCTAGCACTGGATTTGAAATCACTGAGTATGTGAGCCAAGCATACCTCTTCTTCGGTTCTGAAAATAAACATTTTCTTTGCAGAGTTCCTGATTCAGAGTCCCATCATACAGTAGTGAGTTCATCCCCTCACAAACTGAGCAAGGATCCTCCTTGGATCCTGAGATCCTTTGAAGATATTTAGCCCATTACTGGAACTAGTGAGAAAAGGCTTTAGTTATGTCCTGCAGTATGCAGAGAATGCATCTTTCCTGATAAGAGCCAAACCTTCATGTTCAGAGGAAGTTTGAGTATAGTTAGCATCATTTTATTCTTTCTTAATTCCGCTCTCTATCTGTAGGCTTCCCAGCTTCTAAAGTGTATGAAAGTGTATGTATTTTCAAAAGGAAAATTACAAGCAAGAGGACACAGAATGTCGTTTGACTAATTACAAGTTCTTTGTTACCTAGGATAGGACATGCCTCTGACCTGGGCGTAGTTAGGAAGTTAGTTGAAAGCTTACGTATTCTTCCTAAGGTGGATAGAAATACATACTGATTTTAGCTTCTATATGCTGAAAGAAGGAGAAGGAGAATGATTTTGTTCTGAAACTTAGAAAAGAAGCTATTTCTGGAGCACAAAAAGGAAGTGTACACCATTGTTCAATATAATTTGAGCCATTCCAGGCATAGCACGCTTCAGAAGTGGTTTCCATGGCAAAATGGTCATAAATGCAAGAGACATGAGCCTATTTTTCTTTCATATACAACACATCACAGAGTTTACAGTAGCCCTTCAAAATATCACTGTTTCTTTTCCCCACTAATTCCTCTTTTCTAATCTCCAGCCATTCTAGACTCCTCCTGATGTACTCTGGTAGAATAGATCATCACTGACTCATCACTGGGACTTCTGTGTCATCTCTATTTTATTCCCTTCTCTTTACTTAGCTTGTTTGGGCAAGTTTGCACTTTATAAAAACGGAAATCTTTGATGTTGCCATTCTTTGTTCCTTTTAATTGATTAATAAATGAAAAATAGAAAATAAACCTCCCCAAGCCCAATACAACTTTGTGTAACAGATAAGCTGCTCTTAGCCAATGGCTGAGATTTATTGTTTGTTTCATTACTTATCAAAGATAGTGGCTTACACGCCTTGCACTATCTAGACAGCTGTCTTTTGGGATGTCAAAAGTCAAGGTTACATCAGCTCTTGACTCTATCCAGGTTGTATGATGTTCAATGTCACTATAACAGAGCACTTCCTCCTTGTTCTGGGGGAACTTGATTCATTATGAGCCCAACTAGGGTGTACTTAGATTATGATAAAGAGCCCTACACAGAGGCTCCTATTTTAGAGAAACAGGTGTTGGCTTTGATTAGAGAAAAATGACATCATCTAAGACAGAGGAGAAAAAAAAAGCAAAGGGAAAGGAAGGCAAAAATAGAAAAAGTGGCAACTAGACACAAGTACATTTGCACACATAAAGCTGTTCTAATGAGAGCCAAATTGATTTGACATTCAGTGGCAGTTTGAAGCCAAAAAAAGCAAAGCAGCCTACAAAAGGCCCAGCTCATTGTTTATGGAGTGTCATACTTCATCATCTGTGAGACCAATAACAGTGATGGGAAGACCTTTAAAAACAGGGAGTTTGCACAGAATGGCTGTGTGGATACTGCTGATGTCAGATCCAATAGAATGATTGTGAGATATTTCCTGAATTTAAATCACAATTATGAGATGAAGTAGATGCTCTCTACAGACTACGTCTTTGAAAACAGAATTTGGTACTTCATTAGAATTCTTGGATGTTTTTTTTCTAGGCAGGCGGAACAATAATACTTATCCTATGGAGAGTTGTGATCATCTGACAGCCATGAAGACAAAACAAACAGACAAAAAAACCATAACCTGCAAACGCTGCTTCTGCTACATGAAAATTATTCTCTTTAAGAAAAGGAACTTTGCATAAAATCATGTAAATTTATGTAGGCACCTCTTTCATCATTCTTATTTTCACAAGTAACATTGTAATTATTTTTACAAAAAAATTGTTTTACACCTTTATTAAAATAGTAGACCTCTGTCATTAGTAGACCAAGGAATATATTTTTTCCATCTCTGCTTTCAGTTACAATACTTGATAAGGACTGATATGTTTATTAAATGTTGGTGAATGCCAACATGAGTAAATAAGCCTTAAAAAAAAAAGTGAGAGAAGATATAGCTTTCTACAGTATGTGCAGAAAGAAGTCTCTCCTCTCTCTGTCTTCTGGTTATGAGATCTACCTAGATACCACAATATTGATACTAAATTCTGATATTAATATTTCTCTTTAGATTTCACTGAAAAATCTCTTTCTTAGGGGAAAATTCAGGTATTTCACTCTTCTGTGTCTCAATACTCTAACAATTCAATGGAATACAAATACACAGTGATTCATATCAGGAAGTCCTTAATCCCATTTTACACCTAGTATCTAGTATGGTTTCGTAACTCAAAAGGCACTGCCAGGGTGACCAAATTTATAACAGATGGTACAACCATAAACAAGTAATGGAGAGAGACAAGATATGTGGTGGTAGGTTCTAGGTGAATAAATGAAATATCTTCTTTCACTCATATTAACAAAGTTCAGTTTAACTTTTTTTTTTGCAGATTTTTGTCTACTTCCTGCAAATATTTGAGTGTGTGTTTATGAGGAGGAACACCCAGCAAAAAAAATAAAATAAATGGATCTATAAATCAAAATGTTTAAATAAGCATAAAAAGATAAACTTATAACTATATTAAATGCCGTATTCTGATACATATATATATGGTGTACATTAGCTATGAATTATATATGCAGATGTAATTTTTGTTGTGTTAGTTTTATGTTGTAAATCATATGATTGTTTTTCTTTTGTCACATTTGAGAATTATGAGACACACAGGAATAACACACAACTTTGGATATTACAAGATAGATTTCTAAATTCATTCTGTGGTAGTACCTAGACATCCAAGCTAGGCCATATCTATTCTGACACAGCCTTTATTTCAGTTTTCAGGAGAAATAAGGTTGCTCTTAAGCTGACTGGTTTCATAGTCTAAAGTACTTCAGTGGTGGCATTTAATTTTATTGCATTAAAAATTAAAATACAGTTGTTATGGTAAGCCCTTCAACAAGTTGATTTCTCTTTTCTTAGGCTGGTAAACAGAAAATTGTTTTGGGATGATCAAAGAAATGCATTGCTACATAGTTTTGCTAAATGTTGTTAAATCATTTAAAATATCACCTTTTGGGATTTAATGTCAGAATTATAACACCACAGAAGTGAATGGGAGCAATTTACATTTCGCTTACAGCTATTGTTTCACACTGTCTGAAGATTCAGGCTATGTCTTTCACTGCTGAGAAACAATGTAATTTACATCAAGCAATGTAAACTTCTATAATCCAGTGAAAACAAGGAAAAGACAAATTTCACTTTAGTATATCCAGTCAAGGTTAACCTCAGGCCCATATCTGCCACTGTATCAACCACATAAAAAGAGATAAAAATGACAATACTTGTATTTTACATTGGGACAATCTATTATGGGAAATTGCATGATGTCAAAAATGAGCATATAGTCTTTGTAAGAGAGCATAATTACCTGCTGCTCAGATTGGAAGCTTCTTCCCACAGTTCTATGCTTGTTAATTTAAAAATTGTCCTGCACTATTTTTGTGTTTCCTTTGAAACTTGTGAAAGCAATAGTAAGAAATTTTTATATTAAAAAATAAAAGAGGGAACCAAGTTAAGGAAGCTCATGTATATTATAAAGAAAAAAAAAAAGAATACAGATGTGCAAAATGCAATGAATCAGTTGTGTTAATTAAGCCAAAATATTTTTTCATGTATACAGCCACTGTCTGCTTTCCACGCAATATCAATACCAAATATTTTTGTAGGAGAAATTCAAAAATCATATTGAAGGGTGAATATGTAACATTTGTATTTTGGTGGAAAATTCACATATCAAATAAGTGACATTCACCAAATAGCTTTTCAGTTCAGTTTTCCTACTAGACAGCCAGGTGTTATGAAGCTGGAAAAATGTTAGATTATGGGAGTTGCTTCTGTTTAGTTAGTCAAAAGGATAAAGGATAACTGATTCTGATGGGAAATTGCTGGGTAAGTAACAACCATTTCATCTAGCAGAAAGCAGACCAAGTGACTATGAGCAGAAAATAACTGAAGAAATAAAGATTTTAGTTTTATTTTGTCTTCCTAACAGTGAGAGTGATTAACTCCTGAAACACGTTTGCTCAGCAAGTGGTAATTTCTCCATTGCCTTTTATATCCACACAAGGAAGGGATTTTCTTTCCCTGGAAGTTATGCTTAAGTAAACCAAAGCAGTCATTAAATTTGTGGACAGAGATAAAGATGTAGGAATTCCCCGTCTGTGATAATTTACATCAAGTTTGTAACTTCACATAGAACTTTCATACTGATATGGTTTGGATTGTATAGATAGATGGCTTCTGAGCATGTCTTGGCACAAGAAGTTACTTGGCTCATAAAATAGACTTAAGATAATTTTTTTTTGCCTGTGTTATACAAAGATCTGTTAGACTAAGTTGTTTGGAGGCATATTTTCTAAAAGAGTTCTCAGCTAGATAACCTTCACTTGTGCCAAACTGTTCATTTTCAAGCTGTGAGTTACTTGACTAAGGCTAGACTTAGACATCCTTATATGAAATGGTGGGAGTTTCCAAGATATCTCTCCTATGTGATTAAACCCACCTTTTTTTTTCTTTTCTTTTCTTTTCTTTTCTTTTCTTTTCTTTTCTTTTCTTTTCTTTTCTTTTCTTTTCTTTTCTTTTCTTTTCTTTTCTTTTCTTTTTGTTTTTTTTCCAAAAAGCTCTTTCAGAGTAGTACTACCAGTTTGAAACTTGCAGCTGGAAATCAAAAGTTGAAAATGAATTTTTTTGTAGGAATTTGTTCTGCAAACTGTTCATCTGAATTCTGCTTTCAAGACATAACGTACACACAATCCATGTTCCATTAGAAGTCCATCAGTTTCTTGAAAGGAAACACATATACCTGTGGTGAAGCACCTACATCTTATTGTATGCAGGCTTTGACTAAGAGAAATTGTGTTGCATACATATTTCCATAACTATTCTTTCAACAAGTCATCATAAAGGGTTTAACTGTGTTCAGTGGCAATTCTCATTAATTCAAAGTTGAAATCCAAATTAGGTATTATGGTACAATTCATGTTTCTGGAGATGTCTGAAGTTAAATGAATGATGAATTACATTTTAAGTAATAAATGAGGAAAATCAACAAAGAGGATGGGAAAGAAAAAATATTTTAATTTCAAAATTATTAATTTTATGTCATCTTTTGTGTATTTCAGAATTTTTATTGCATTGAAAACTGAGTGATTTTTATTTGGTGGTCACTCAGAATAAGACAGTTAGAGGAAAAGTCTTAAAACCAGGCATGTCAAAACACTTCTGATGAGGAATCAATTGCATAGACTTTGCATTATACATTCTAAAGAATGAATATGTGAAGTGTGAGAATATCTTCTGGCAAGACACCTGAACCACATTAAAGCTGATACATATAATAAAATATTCCACTAAAGACAGGGACCAGTGAGATGTGGTATTTTACTCCTGTCTCAAACTGTGTAAAAATGAGTAGTATCTTCAGCTTTATGAAACTGAAAAGCAGAAAATTCAGCAATTTTTACTTAGTCTGCCTTGTTCTTGTATTTGATCAGTAGCAATAACAATTGCTGCAATTTTACAAAGGGATTTGAAATACTAATTAATTACTAAACAACAGCAAAAAGAACCACAAATGACACCAAACTACATGATGACAGATTGTTCTTTATGAAGCAGTTTTTGGGGCTACCAAAACAGTGTGGTTTTCCTTTACAACACTCTTGCAAAGTTTATTTCCTCCATTGCTTTATTTCAATCACTGAAGTAAGAGGATAGGAAAGAGAGATTGATATAAGTGGAGACAGATAGGTTCAGTAAAATGCTGTCTCCTTCTACAGTCAGTATTTTATTGTAGAACTACCTTTATAATTAAAATGGAAAATAAGGCAGATATAATATTATTAAGACTGATAATGTCTTTAGTTTTACAGCAAACATTGTATAAGGAAGGATAACTTTATTTTCCACATACTATGCTACAGCAGATGAGAAAGAAAACATCATTTGGTCAACTGTGAAATGCCACTTGTAACAGGAAGTACCTTAGGGTTTCTTTCTCCTGTAATTCACTGCAAGTTTGTTTTTGTTTATAAAAATAGATTTGATCATCTATTCAGAGTGTAGAGGTAGAATTCAATCGTTTCATGATATTCCACGGTTTTTATTCACTTTTATACTTCATTGCATTTGCACTCTTGAAAACTCATTTACATAATCTCCGTATGGTCATTTCACAGTAACTGTATGTGACTCTGGATATGCCAGCTAATAATTACTCTAAGCTATTGGAGAATTCGTAACTGCATTGACTACACAGTTATTTCTTAATATTCATAATTGAGATTGAAAGCCCTCTGACTGGTCCAATACTATGAATTGTCAAACTGTTTACCAACAACAAAGACACTGCCTCTGCTTCTCAGCCCCTGCAGCTGAAGCAGAAAATGTCTGTGTTTACTTAAGGGGAGGAAAAAACCCTCTCCTTCTATGCTTGATCCTGTTACTGTTGAAGTGAACTGTAGTTTTTGTCACTGATTTCAATGAGAATTCAATCTGAGTCACTTTCTCATTGTTTTTATGCCCACTTATTGCGTTTCAGGAAAGCATTTTATTTACATAATAATTGTCATAAAACTATGATTCCTGTAGATGAGATTCTGCTGTATTTTCCCACATGCTGGCTTAGTTTAGGTTCCCATAACCACTTACTCAGAGCCATGATGTACATTTCTGTATACTTGAACAACTAATATCCCTAGAAAAAGAAGGAAAGAAGCGAGAATTTTCCCTTGGAACTTTGGTAGGACAAAATATTCAGGCATTTTTACCACAGCATTCCAAATTCCCTGGGCTTTGGTCATTACTTTCCAGAATTATTTTAACACAAGAAGGCTTATTGTGAGACTGCTTCCCTTTTGTTGGAGTAGAGTTTGGATTAAATGACTACAGAAAGGGGCAAAGGCAAGGACTTTCCTCCCCTTCTTCCTTAGCAATTGAATTTAAAAATGCCATTGTCTATAATCACCATAATCAGTTATGGGTTATTGAATTGTACAGCATTTTAGAATTTGGCAAAAGAGATTAAAAAATTCTTAATGGGGATAAAAGAAAACACAGAAAATTCTAAATAAAACCACAGTGGAAAAAAAAAAGGTTATTTTCTTTGATATTTTACAGAGTAAGCAGAAATAATTTTTGAGTAATGTATAAATAATACTCATAAGGTTCACTGTGCAAACAAGGAATTTCTCAGGGTTGTGTAAATGTGTGTTACTTAACTGTTTTCCATTTTTGATTGAGATTTCTTTTCAAAAAGAATGATGTGATCTAAAATGAAAGGACAAGCTTAGTTCAGTTATAGCTTTCATATAATTACTACAAACTAATGCAAATTAGACTGTAGGTCTGCTCAATGTACATTTCTGTGCTTGCCAAATTATGTTTGGCAGTGTGGTCAAGCAATAACAGATGCACACTGTGCCTAGTTTTCTCGGGCTGTTCAATAATTAGGAGGGCCATGTATTATAATAAACCACATCCCCTTGGCTGAGATTTGGATGCAAATTGCACACTAATTCACTTCCAAGTTTTTTGGAAGCATACCAAAAGACATGAAAATTAGGGAAATATACTATTTACTTCAAGAAATGTGTTTAAAACTAAATAAGGCTCATTTGTAAGCAGTGTTCATCCACTTCATGCTTATAAAAAAAATTAACAAGAAATTCCCTTTTCCTTTGCACTATTTAGTTCAGCACTAGCACAGAGCAGCTAATGTGACACCTCTGCAATGTTCATGGCATCTCTATTATTCTTGTATCAAGAGAGTACAATATAAAAGACAGCTATTCTGCTTTGTATTTCTCTAAGGTATTGGTGAGGTTGAGTGGATGATATGGGTTCAATGAATGACTTGAATCACACTGCAATCCAAGTTCTTTGCAATCAGTTGAGTTGTAATGACACGGTGTTCATAGCAGAAAATTTGTCTTTTGAAAAGTTTGAAGATTCTTTACCTTTAGCTATTACACAAAGTCTGAATGGACAGATTTAATAAAAAAATATTTACTGAAGGAAATTCTAGAAATTCCATCAATATAGTGCATAGTTGTAACTACATCCATCACCAAACTCTGGAGTAACAGAAATATAAAATAACTGAACCGACATAATGATAGTATGCAAGCATTTTAGAATTGAATCCATTTATAGGAGTACAAATCAATGCAGCTATGGCTAGACTGCTATGTACATTAGATTTACCATTTTACAGTAGGTGTTTTTCAGGTATTTCTTTGGAGTTCATCCTGTTTTGTGGTTGTTGATTATTGTGGCTCTATCACCACAGACTAAAAGGATAGCATCAGAATTCTTGTTTCCAACATGATGAATAGAGAGCTAATTTCATAAAAGCAATTTTGGCAAAAAAATCTTTCTCACTCTGTATGTTCACATTGAAAACAGGCTAAAGACTAAAACTGTAAAAGCAGCTGAAATTATAAACTGATATGTATCACGGGACTATGAAGAGCTTTAGAGGAATTTTGCAAAAATAACTGGTTGAACAACTTTATAGCAGATAAGCCTCAAAAAACATAAGATCTCCCTAAAACACATTAGTGGAAACAGTCTGAACTATTTATACATAATGATGTCTCCTGAAATAGTTGTAACCTCTCAGGAAAAAAAAGATCTAGGCATTACTGTAGACAGTTCAATGAAGAGACTTGTTCAGTGGTGATTAAAAAAGCAAATAAGATGTTAAATTGTGTTAAGAAGGCAATAGAGAATAGAAAAGAGAAGATTACAATTCCATTATATAAATCGATGGCACATTGATTACTATATTCAGTTAGACATCTTATTTTAAAAAGACACAAATGAGAAGGTGAAATGAAGTACAAAGAAAATGACAAAGGTGTTACTTTTGTAGTCATTGAATTATGTCAGCCCTTCCAGAAGCTTACGGGACTAAGTGGAAAATGTTAATCCCAATTTGATAGAATGATCCCTAGAAAGCTAGTCCTTTTTCTAACATTTATCAGATGCAAACCAAGCCATTTTAACATTTAGGAGAGACTGTTTCAGCATGCTGCCAGTGTCAGATTCAGGAACATATGATGATTTGTATAGAGAAATTTTTGGACTCCAGACATTTTGTTGTGTGTGCACTCATTGTCGGTGCTGAGTATGTGTAGATCTAAATCAACACTTGAGAAATAATTTAATTTCCATTTTTAATGAAAAATACTTCTCAGAAATTAGTCTTTCTACATAAACTTATAGCTTGTCCCTATTTGTTGCATTTCCTTGCAGTGATTCTTGAGAGGCTAAGCAAGAATCTGAGGCTTCTAGGTTTTGGAGGTGCAGGGGAGTTGTTAATGCTTTATAAGAATTTTGCTGTTCTTTTTGTAGAAGTGAATTCATTGAGATCAGTTAGAATTTATTCATAATTATTATAACATTTTAAAGCGATAATGTTACACACTGTCTGGACTGTTAAAGACAGCAGGATACATATGTAGTAGCTTCCCCAGACTTGGAGAAGACCTCTGAAAACTTCAAGTTTGTTCATGTCTATGTCTGATGAAACACTACATGTGCATGTTAATGTTGCCATTAATTTGAACTGATCTGAAATCACTATCTGACACTGCAAAGAATTAGAAAAATTAGTTATTTCCACAACTCCTGAGATACAACATGTCTTTTGAGGGATGTGCAAGAATGGCATCATCATCACCACTACTAACTCCAAATTCATTAAACATAAAAGAAAGTAGAGAAGATAGGTGCTTTCCCACTCAGGAAAAAAAAAAAAAATGCAATATACCCATACCCAGTATTATTCCTCTGGATATGGAGAAGGTATGAAAAAATCTCTCTGGGGTATTACTGAGTGAAACAGACTTCTAATAGCATTATGTAAAGTATATATCAAGAAATCTGTGAATATAGGACAGACCGAACACATTGACCGTAGTCTTATCCTTCCCAGATATGCTCCTTTGGTAGTTTACAGTTTTTGAGACTTTTTTCAGTCTATTGTACAGAAAGTTTTGCACTGGCATGTCTTCCATACCTACTAGATGGCTGCATGCATAGATGGCTCAATGATCTCTCCAGATTCCTAGTCAATATTCATACATCCCTTATCAGAATTATTCTAGAACAACATCACCTCTACTGTATAGTCAAGTGAAAAATGAGACAAATAAATGAAATTCTCTACATCTGATTCATTGTATGACATGTTGACACCATTAAAATGATCAATATGACTTACTGTCTTTCTTATCAGTCTTTCTCAAGAATTCTGACAAGTTATAACTGAAGCTGAGCAATAATTTTTAATTAAATGACTGTAAAAAATTCCATTAAAAATTCATAGCTTTCAAAATTTTCAAAGAAAGATGGAAACATTTACTTTCAAGCGTTTTCACTTATTTTTAATGCTAGAGCTCAGATTTGCTGAAGTCGGTAGTTGGGTTAGGTCTCTAAGTACCACCATACATGTGACACTAAATCTCAGTCAGATTAGGGTTTAAAATGAATCTTCTGCTGCAGAATACATTGACATTAACATCTGTAGGTTATTCAGCTTTTATCGTTTTGGTTTTTTTTTTAATTATTTTTAAAAGACTGTAAAACTCAACATCTCTATTTGCTAAAATGGTGGAAGGTATGCCTTTGTTCAAACCTAGAAATGCTCTAGGAATGGTAATAACTACTAAGGAGAAGTTATTCTCTTGCAAAATTTGCTGTCAGTGGTGTAATCTGTTCTAGCTCAGAGAAAATTCTCAACTGAGAAAATTCTCAATTCTAAAATATTATTCAGGAAAACGCTTTAACAGCATGACCCTTGTTTGTCATCTCCATGTTACAGTATTTGTCAAAGTGTCACATATTAATGTTTCTTACAATGTTACTCTGATTCCCCCTTTTGCAGCTATCCTGTAGTTTCCTGGAAGAACCAAAATCCATCCTCTGAGACAGACATTTTAGTTGTGGAACCAGCTGAAAAAAAATTCTATTTTATACCAATTCTTACGAGCTGCAGGGAAAAACTGTAGCCAAGTAGGGAGGGAAAGAAACATGTTAAAAATAACATTAGACAGTATTACTTTTGGGAGGAGCTTTAGGGTAATTAATCTTATCATACAGAATTATCTCCCTGCAACCTAGACATGTAAATATCACCCCTCAGATTTAAGAGAAATCTTTCTTCGGCATTTCCCAATTTAGGTAACTCTTTTGGCTTATGTTTTTTTCTACGTGTCCCATTGCTGGCTTTCTCTCCCCACAGGCTTCACATGGAGAAACAAAGAACCTGGATTCCATTAAGCATCAGGTTTGTGCTGCAACAATCAGTCACTGCTTTGATGCCCCAAAGTGTTTTGGAATTAAGTTTTTACCCTCAAGATATTGACAACATTTGTAATTTTTTAGAAGTGGGATAAAACTAACTCAGAAGTGGTTATGAAAGGGACACTTTTGTTAACTGAGCTGTCAGTTTGGCATGATATCAAGTACATGGCAGACTCACTGTAAAAATACTGCACCATAAAATAGACCATGTTACAGAATCTTGGAACATGCATGGGATATACCTAGGAACATGAGGTCAGCCTTGCTTGTTATCTCATAAGGATTCACAAAAAATAATAATAATAAAGGAAGAAAAAGAAAAAAAAAACTAGCAGAGGGTTAATTTAAAACTAAAAAGAATCTACTTCAGGCAGTAATTTTTTTAATCCTTCCTTTATAATTTTTGCTTATCAAGGAGTGCCCTTCTGGTATATCAACTGAGCCAAGACTGAGTTCTCAAATACTATGATGGCTTCTGTTAATTAGATAGTTTATCTGTGATGAGTTGTTGACACTGAGATGATTTGTGTTAAATAATTTTAAAATATTCTGTGGGGCACTAAGTTAGATGCATTGTTTGTTCATATTCCAGGACCCGGCTTCAATTTTTTTACAGCCCTCGACAGAAATGAAGTCGAGGCTTCAGCAAACTTTAAGTGAGAATAAGCAACATCAAAAAGACATTTTTGAGTAAATGGAAATCTCTGTAAAATTTTTAATTTTTATTCTTAATAATGTTGTATTTTTACATACATAAAATGTGGCATAAAATGTGAACATTTTTCACAATATTATTTAAAAATGGTAAGTTTTGCTAATTTGGCATTTCTTAGTTATTTCTTTTGTGATGTTTTCCTGTTCATAAGCCCATCTTCAGCCTCCCAGTGAAGGGCAAATTGAAGGAAGGATTGTCAGAATGCGACACTTTTTTCAAAGAGTGTGCTCTATATTTATACAAGGTCAGCCTATCCTTCTGTTTTAATTGTGAAATGCACTGTTTATTAATAAAATCCATGTATTGTTCTTCAGCAGAGTTTACTAAGTATTACAGTGTTTGTAATGAAAAAAAAAATATTAAGGCTGCACATGGATGGAACAAGGGTAAGCATATTTCTAAGCAGAACGAACTCTGGTACCATAATAACAGACAGCACATCAGTATTTCTACTTGTTCTTCAACTCCAAAAATTTGTTCTCCTCTTCTATCTTGCTTCTGTGCTCTTATGCCTTTCCACCTTCACCTTTCAATCCATTTTTTTTATCTCTTATTGCTCCTTTCAGAAAAAAATTATACCCTTCTTTTTTCCTGTTTTTAACCACTTTTCTCATTTGCTTCCAATCTCTCTGTAGTCTTTAAGCCCCAAATGCTCCCTTTTCCTTCTCAGCGCTCCATTCTTCCTGAGTGGGAGTGCTGCCCATGCCGCTATAACACCTCAGACTCTGTTGTGATCTCCATTCTGCGTTTGCACATGGATACAGTACCCTAATTGAAAGACTTCTTTTTTATTTTTTTTTTATTAAAAGCATTAGACATTTATATGTAGGAATAACACTTGCAGAGACATTCTTTAGGTTAAAAGTTAAAAGGGATGTCAATCATCATACTTCAGAGCATAAACAGATTGCCAGCGTGGGTTGAAAAGGAATTTTCCCCACATAAAATCGTAGAAGTTTGCAATAGAAAAGAACTAATAGGTCAGCTAATCCATCTACCTGCCAATTCAAGCTTTTTCCCCACCATATATTTTACTATTCCTTTGGCCTTTTAAAAATCTCAAGTGATTGGATTGTTAATGCTTCCCTGTAGAGATTATACAGTTGTTTATTGCATATTCTTCACTCTCCAGATTTTTTCTGACAGTCAGTTTGAAGTTTCTGTTATTGTCTTTATCCCAGTAGTCTTAGTTGCACTCGTATCTATATTAAATAACATTTCTATCCTGCCTTACATTTTACAGTTTTTCAGTACATATAAATTGCTTCAAATGCCTGATTGATGATTCTTACTTAATCTATTAGTTGCCTTTAGCTAAGAAAACAATACTTTTTGGAATAAACTTTGCCTAATATTATATTTCGATAACCATTAAGTACATGAGAATCACCCACACCACATGACTGCAGGCAAAACAGAGCTTCTGAATATATGTAAGTACACATAAATAGATTTTTCAACAAGAACTTTCATATACATCTATACTTACACTCATACAGAAGGATTGTGCAGATAATTCTACTATAACTGAAGACAGTTATTTCAGTTTTGTGACCATAGCTGTGGTGTTTCACTCAGCTCTGAAATGCTTTGTCCCAGAAGGAAGAATCAAGCCTCTGTCACTTCAGTGGTAAAAACTTTGATTCAAACCAATTATTAATTTTCAATGAAATAAAAAATACAGCAAAAAAAGCTTGATGAGGAGGTTAAACTGATATAAAAATACTATATGACCTCTAAAATTAGCAGAAAGCTCCAACAGGTTTTAAATTTCTAATACCTTAGCTTGTAAACAAGAGGAAGATCAAATTATGCACAGGTAGCAGAGTACTTTTCCTGAGTCTTAAAGATTTGACAGAGGGACAGGTTATCCCATTGTATCACATGTAATTCTTCTGTTATTTGTAAGATTAGTAACATCCCAGAAGAAGAAATAGGAAAGAACAACTCTTTCTGTTCTCTGTGTTATTGTCATAATACCTAGGAGTCAGCCCCCACAGTCAACCCTCGTCACAAACAGCTTTCAACTATCTCCAGTTTCTTTTTTCCAGTACAAACATAACTCTTCACTCTTCACTGACCTAAGGAGATCAGTGGACTTGACTACTCACACAGCAAAAGCAGATTGCAGTGGTGCTCATGTGTGCTAGAAAGAATAGAGATCTTTCCATTAGAAGCCAATTTCTATTATAATTCTAACAATGAAGTAGATAATATACTTAAAATACAGGTGACTAAATGGTTACTATAAATGGATACTATGAAGTATCCTAACTAGAAACATTACTGCAACTCTATTTTTGTATTTCTTTACATCCTTTGTAGATTAATGTTAACATAATTAATTAATTATGAAAAGCAACTCCTACAGAGTAGAAGCAGGATTTCAGCTTCCAAAGCAAATTCTCTACCAGACCTGAAAAATCTTATTCATTGTCAAGCAGTGTCACTCTTCTTAGCCAGCCTTTGATACCATTAGGTGCAGCAACCTAGAATTGCAGCAGTCTGCCTGTTTTTTTTTTGTTTGTTTTGTGTTTTTTTTTTTTTTTGACATGGATACAGGATTGAAATATACTGGGCTATTTGCACCATCTGGTACATGTGTTTCAGTTGAATGAAAGCAGATGAACTCCTGGGCACTTTGGTGATGAAGCACCAGGAGAAAAGGAAACAAAACCCAAGAGACAACAAAATGTTTGCAAGGAAAAGAAAGCTGAATCAATCTCATGTCCAGACAGTGGAAGGCCATCTTCTAGGTTTCTTCACACTTGACATGGGACTATGTCTTTAACTCCTTGCATGTTTGGAAAAGGAATGTGTCAGATTAAGCAGAATGTTCTAATGATCCCTTTCTGTTTTAAAATCTATGGATCTATAAATATGTATATAACAATGTTGCTGTGACTATGATTTGCAGCTGTCAATCAGCTTGCTTTTATGGCTGTAAATCTTCATTTCACTAGATTTTTTTTGGGTAGTCTTCTAAAGAGAATAAGTCTACTCCACATCTCAAGATTTTAGACAGAAGAGTAATGCATGATTAACAGTATGCTGAGAGGCGTCACATTCACATTAACACTGATGTGTGAACCAGTGGTCAAATGGCAGATTACATGTCTGTCACAACACATCAGGGCAGTGTTCCAGTCTGCCAGCTTTACCCTGCCCAGCTTCTTCAAACAAAGAGTTCTTCTGAGAAATGTAGCACAGAAAGAACATTGAGCCTTTGGGGGAAAAAGAAAGCTGTCTTACGGTCAAGCTTTCTGAAGTCTTAGTAACATCAAATAGCAGAAGAGGTTAGTCACAGTCAGGTAATCTTGCAGGTTCGTGGAAGTCTATAACACAAATGTTGCATATGTGGCCTTATCAAAGATTTTCTGCAAGATAAGTGAATTACTAAAAAATACTATGGCTGGCATATTTCATTTTGGAGAAAGGATGCCAATTCTATCAAGGCTAGAAAAAGTCTGACCCAGTTCCAAGAGAGAAAGCAAATTTTTAGAATATCACTTCAAGAAAGAAGTTCCAGTTCATTGGAAATGTCATGAAAAGTGTCCTTTTCCTTTTGTCTTAAGGACAAAATTTTATTTTTAAAGTGGATTGTTAACTAGCTGCTTGATTACTTAATAGCAAATATCCAAACCTGGAGCTGAAGTGACTTTTAGTGGGTAATGATGCCTGAAGCCAATACGTATAATGAAGCTGAACACATTTTCAATCCCTTGGGGTGTTTTTATATATTAGGTGAAAAAATTTAGACAATAGTTTTAATATTGTTTGCAAAATCAAAAATAATTCTCAGGGTTTAAAAACGCTTTCTAGGGAGTTGTGAATATCATGCTCACTTGAGCAGTGCCTAACTTCTTACATGCTGTAAGTCCCAAAATATCTGCTGAGCTTTCTTGAAAGGTAAACTGTCCTTTCTCCAGTACTCTCAACACATTGAAAGCACAAAATGGAAAATACCAAGGCTAAAATGTTAAAAACTCGTAAATAATATAGAAGTTAAAGTCCGTTTTCAGTAACACTCAAGATACATAGATTTTTTTTACAAAATAAATATATGTCTGCTGAATAATATTATCAAAATACTGTACTTCTCAGTAGTTAGCATATGAGCCAGTATTTGGACACAACCCAAAATGAGTAGTTAAGTATTGTCTTGGCTCATCTCTTAAATGTTAATATGTGTTTACTATACATAAAGCACTTGATGATAACCTCTTACAACATTCTAAACATTGACTTTATCAGAATCACTTCTGATTTATATACAAACAATAACTGGTATGTCAAATCTATGTATAGATAGGAGATGGAAAAACATATTGTGTGTGTATTTTCAATCCACCATATATAGATCTCTATATAATACAGAATATTAGTATTACAGTACTATATTATAAAAAATATTCCATATTCATATGCAAAAATAGAGAATTTTGATTCTTTGGATTCTTACTTTGCTTCTGCTTGGATACGAATCTCTATACAATTCTACTAGTGTAGAACTGTAACGTAATGTAGATGACTCTAACATAGAATCATCATTTAGTTTTTACTAAAATCTTCTTCTCCCAGTTTAAAATGTTTAAGATACCTATATAGGTGACAAGTTCTACGAATTTACATAGGGCATACATATTTATTTTAAAGCATTACGATAAGAAGAACCCTTTATAATTTCCCCCTTTTGAACAGTTATTTATTATTTCATGATAAAAATCCAACAACTCACTGCTTTGTTAGTGAGACAAAGTTCAATATTCTTATTAGATACAATTCAGTTTGTCAGCTTTGGCTTTCTTTCATCATTTTTTTCTTCTTGACACTATGAACTTGCTGCTACTGTCATAAGATGTAAAATTTATTTTTGTACACATTTTGCTTCTCATTTCTGTATGAATGGCTCCTATGTCTTGAGGCATAGAAATGTTATTTTCTATGAATTGAATTTAGGCTTCTCAGGAATAACATAGGTAACAAACAGAAAGAGTAGCTGGAGGGTCTGAATTCCACCTTTAGCTATCTTCTAATTCACTTAAAGTCACTTAAATAATTATTCTTAAGCAAACGTCTCACTGTATGTTACAGTGTTATACATAAGAAGCAACTACGGTTGTACGGTTGCACAGCATGGTGTTATAAATTATACAGTGGTATAGTATTTTATATTCAGAAACTAGTTATAAAATTGCACAACATCTACTAATATTCATTAATTTAATTCTCAATTTCAAAGACAGATAATCTTAATGAAATGTATTTTAAGATCTCACAAATGCCCATTTGAGCAAGCTAAAAGAAATATTAGGAAAGAGTCTAGTAATATTCTGTTAGAAAGGGAGGAGGCATACTTGCAAGAAAATATCCCCAGGAAAATCAGAGCTGATACTTAGAGTTTATTACCTGTGAAGTACTTCAGTAAAAATAGTAGTAAAATATTATTGGTTGAATTTTCAAAATCATTTATTATTGGTCAGCTCTCTTTCTTCTAAGTTTTATGCACATCCTCAATAATTTCTGCAGAAGACAAGTTTCTTGAACTCTAGGATAAAATTTATGAAAAGAATGTTCTTATAGCAGCAGTTGGGCCTCTAAAGAAAGTGACATTTTACCCTGTAGTGCTCACAAAATCCTTATTGAACTGACACCTGTGAGTGTCTAAAGCTGCTAAAAATCTATGTTTTTTTGCAACTAGTATTCCTGTAATGTCTTGTTAGGCACATGTTGAAAAACCTACACTTTCAAAATATCAGGAAAATATCAATACCCAGAGCTCTGTGTAATTCACAGATTAATTTCACAATACTGCCTGTGGGTCCTGAAAGTATTACCTATGCTTAGCTGTCAATAATTGGCTAAAATGATTTAAATTATCCTTGTTAGAAGTTTAGTTTTGCTCCTGTACTTCAATTTAAAGATGACTTACACACGTGAGATTATTATAAAATAATGAGTCATCTGCTAATTATTTTTGACATCTAGGGTAATAAAAATATATGAATGTTCCCAGTATTAATAGAATTGGCCTATTCTTAAGAAATTCAAAAACACCAAACGGACGTGATTGCTGGAAAAATTGGCACAAATTCTCACTTCCATCTTTGAAATAGTGCAGGTATTTTCTGTATCTAACTTCTATGAAGACAAGTATAACCTGCAAATCTGTCTTTATATAATTGCATGTAAGCAGTATTTAACCCACCTTACTTTAAATGCCTTTCAGCAAAATGCATGCTAACTACACATGCTATCAAATATAGTCTTTGGCCGACCACATGCTGTGTAAGGGTACAAGTGAAATACTTCATAAACAGACAGAATGCAAACATGCACAAACACACAAATCACTAATGCCATAAACAACCTCAAGCACAGTACAAACAAAACGCATGCCAAGAAACCTGCTTAAAAATGTGTATTATAGAAAAATACAGTGTCTGAAAATGTATTTGACTGTTTATTATACACAAAGCAAAATTACGAAAAATACATGGTGGCCCTTGAATGAAGCTCCNTTTTCTTTTCTTTTCTTTTCTTTTCTTTTCTTTTCTTTTCTTTTCTTTTCTTTTCTTTTCTTTTCTTTTCTTTTCTTTTCTTTTCTTTTCTTTTTGTTTTTTTTCCAAAAAGCTCTTTCAGAGTAGTACTACCAGTTTGAAACTTGCAGCTGGAAATCAAAAGTTGAAAATGAATTTTTTTGTAGGAATTTGTTCTGCAAACTGTTCATCTGAATTCTGCTTTCAAGACATAACGTACACACAATCCATGTTCCATTAGAAGTCCATCAGTTTCTTGAAAGGAAACACATATACCTGTGGTGAAGCACCTACATCTTATTGTATGCAGGCTTTGACTAAGAGAAATTGTGTTGCATACATATTTCCATAACTATTCTTTCAACAAGTCATCATAAAGGGTTTAACTGTGTTCAGTGGCAATTCTCATTAATTCAAAGTTGAAATCCAAATTAGGTATTATGGTACAATTCATGTTTCTGGAGATGTCTGAAGTTAAATGAATGATGAATTACATTTTAAGTAATAAATGAGGAAAATCAACAAAGAGGATGGGAAAGAAAAAATATTTTAATTTCAAAATTATTAATTTTATGTCATCTTTTGTGTATTTCAGAATTTTTATTGCATTGAAAACTGAGTGATTTTTATTTGGTGGTCACTCAGAATAAGACAGTTAGAGGAAAAGTCTTAAAACCAGGCATGTCAAAACACTTCTGATGAGGAATCAATTGCATAGACTTTGCATTATACATTCTAAAGAATGAATATGTGAAGTGTGAGAATATCTTCTGGCAAGACACCTGAACCACATTAAAGCTGATACATATAATAAAATATTCCACTAAAGACAGGGACCAGTGAGATGTGGTATTTTACTCCTGTCTCAAACTGTGTAAAAATGAGTAGTATCTTCAGCTTTATGAAACTGAAAAGCAGAAAATTCAGCAATTTTTACTTAGTCTGCCTTGTTCTTGTATTTGATCAGTAGCAATAACAATTGCTGCAATTTTACAAAGGGATTTGAAATACTAATTAATTACTAAACAACAGCAAAAAGAACCACAAATGACACCAAACTACATGATGACAGATTGTTCTTTATGAAGCAGTTTTTGGGGCTACCAAAACAGTGTGGTTTTCCTTTACAACACTCTTGCAAAGTTTATTTCCTCCATTGCTTTATTTCAATCACTGAAGTAAGAGGATAGGAAAGAGAGATTGATATAAGTGGAGACAGATAGGTTCAGTAAAATGCTGTCTCCTTCTACAGTCAGTATTTTATTGTAGAACTACCTTTATAATTAAAATGGAAAATAAGGCAGATATAATATTATTAAGACTGATAATGTCTTTAGTTTTACAGCAAACATTGTATAAGGAAGGATAACTTTATTTTCCACATACTATGCTACAGCAGATGAGAAAGAAAACATCATTTGGTCAACTGTGAAATGCCACTTGTAACAGGAAGTACCTTAGGGTTTCTTTCTCCTGTAATTCACTGCAAGTTTGTTTTTGTTTATAAAAATAGATTTGATCATCTATTCAGAGTGTAGAGGTAGAATTCAATCGTTTCATGATATTCCACGGTTTTTATTCACTTTTATACTTCATTGCATTTGCACTCTTGAAAACTCATTTACATAATCTCCGTATGGTCATTTCACAGTAACTGTATGTGACTCTGGATATGCCAGCTAATAATTACTCTAAGCTATTGGAGAATTCGTAACTGCATTGACTACACAGTTATTTCTTAATATTCATAATTGAGATTGAAAGCCCTCTGACTGGTCCAATACTATGAATTGTCAAACTGTTTACCAACAACAAAGACACTGCCTCTGCTTCTCAGCCCCTGCAGCTGAAGCAGAAAATGTCTGTGTTTACTTAAGGGGAGGAAAAAACCCTCTCCTTCTATGCTTGATCCTGTTACTGTTGAAGTGAACTGTAGTTTTTGTCACTGATTTCAATGAGAATTCAATCTGAGTCACTTTCTCATTGTTTTTATGCCCACTTATTGCGTTTCAGGAAAGCATTTTATTTACATAATAATTGTCATAAAACTATGATTCCTGTAGATGAGATTCTGCTGTATTTTCCCACATGCTGGCTTAGTTTAGGTTCCCATAACCACTTACTCAGAGCCATGATGTACATTTCTGTATACTTGAACAACTAATATCCCTAGAAAAAGAAGGAAAGAAGCGAGAATTTTCCCTTGGAACTTTGGTAGGACAAAATATTCAGGCATTTTTACCACAGCATTCCAAATTCCCTGGGCTTTGGTCATTACTTTCCAGAATTATTTTAACACAAGAAGGCTTATTGTGAGACTGCTTCCCTTTTGTTGGAGTAGAGTTTGGATTAAATGACTACAGAAAGGGGCAAAGGCAAGGACTTTCCTCCCCTTCTTCCTTAGCAATTGAATTTAAAAATGCCATTGTCTATAATCACCATAATCAGTTATGGGTTATTGAATTGTACAGCATTTTAGAATTTGGCAAAAGAGATTAAAAAATTCTTAATGGGGATAAAAGAAAACACAGAAAATTCTAAATAAAACCACAGTGGAAAAAAAAAAGGTTATTTTCTTTGATATTTTACAGAGTAAGCAGAAATAATTTTTGAGTAATGTATAAATAATACTCATAAGGTTCACTGTGCAAACAAGGAATTTCTCAGGGTTGTGTAAATGTGTGTTACTTAACTGTTTTCCATTTTTGATTGAGATTTCTTTTCAAAAAGAATGATGTGATCTAAAATGAAAGGACAAGCTTAGTTCAGTTATAGCTTTCATATAATTACTACAAACTAATGCAAATTAGACTGTAGGTCTGCTCAATGTACATTTCTGTGCTTGCCAAATTATGTTTGGCAGTGTGGTCAAGCAATAACAGATGCACACTGTGCCTAGTTTTCTCGGGCTGTTCAATAATTAGGAGGGCCATGTATTATAATAAACCACATCCCCTTGGCTGAGATTTGGATGCAAATTGCACACTAATTCACTTCCAAGTTTTTTGGAAGCATACCAAAAGACATGAAAATTAGGGAAATATACTATTTACTTCAAGAAATGTGTTTAAAACTAAATAAGGCTCATTTGTAAGCAGTGTTCATCCACTTCATGCTTATAAAAAAAATTAACAAGAAATTCCCTTTTCCTTTGCACTATTTAGTTCAGCACTAGCACAGAGCAGCTAATGTGACACCTCTGCAATGTTCATGGCATCTCTATTATTCTTGTATCAAGAGAGTACAATATAAAAGACAGCTATTCTGCTTTGTATTTCTCTAAGGTATTGGTGAGGTTGAGTGGATGATATGGGTTCAATGAATGACTTGAATCACACTGCAATCCAAGTTCTTTGCAATCAGTTGAGTTGTAATGACACGGTGTTCATAGCAGAAAATTTGTCTTTTGAAAAGTTTGAAGATTCTTTACCTTTAGCTATTACACAAAGTCTGAATGGACAGATTTAATAAAAAAATATTTACTGAAGGAAATTCTAGAAATTCCATCAATATAGTGCATAGTTGTAACTACATCCATCACCAAACTCTGGAGTAACAGAAATATAAAATAACTGAACCGACATAATGATAGTATGCAAGCATTTTAGAATTGAATCCATTTATAGGAGTACAAATCAATGCAGCTATGGCTAGACTGCTATGTACATTAGATTTACCATTTTACAGTAGGTGTTTTTCAGGTATTTCTTTGGAGTTCATCCTGTTTTGTGGTTGTTGATTATTGTGGCTCTATCACCACAGACTAAAAGGATAGCATCAGAATTCTTGTTTCCAACATGATGAATAGAGAGCTAATTTCATAAAAGCAATTTTGGCAAAAAAATCTTTCTCACTCTGTATGTTCACATTGAAAACAGGCTAAAGACTAAAACTGTAAAAGCAGCTGAAATTATAAACTGATATGTATCACGGGACTATGAAGAGCTTTAGAGGAATTTTGCAAAAATAACTGGTTGAACAACTTTATAGCAGATAAGCCTCAAAAAACATAAGATCTCCCTAAAACACATTAGTGGAAACAGTCTGAACTATTTATACATAATGATGTCTCCTGAAATAGTTGTAACCTCTCAGGAAAAAAAAGATCTAGGCATTACTGTAGACAGTTCAATGAAGAGACTTGTTCAGTGGTGATTAAAAAAGCAAATAAGATGTTAAATTGTGTTAAGAAGGCAATAGAGAATAGAAAAGAGAAGATTACAATTCCATTATATAAATCGATGGCACATTGATTACTATATTCAGTTAGACATCTTATTTTAAAAAGACACAAATGAGAAGGTGAAATGAAGTACAAAGAAAATGACAAAGGTGTTACTTTTGTAGTCATTGAATTATGTCAGCCCTTCCAGAAGCTTACGGGACTAAGTGGAAAATGTTAATCCCAATTTGATAGAATGATCCCTAGAAAGCTAGTCCTTTTTCTAACATTTATCAGATGCAAACCAAGCCATTTTAACATTTAGGAGAGACTGTTTCAGCATGCTGCCAGTGTCAGATTCAGGAACATATGATGATTTGTATAGAGAAATTTTTGGACTCCAGACATTTTGTTGTGTGTGCACTCATTGTCGGTGCTGAGTATGTGTAGATCTAAATCAACACTTGAGAAATAATTTAATTTCCATTTTTAATGAAAAATACTTCTCAGAAATTAGTCTTTCTACATAAACTTATAGCTTGTCCCTATTTGTTGCATTTCCTTGCAGTGATTCTTGAGAGGCTAAGCAAGAATCTGAGGCTTCTAGGTTTTGGAGGTGCAGGGGAGTTGTTAATGCTTTATAAGAATTTTGCTGTTCTTTTTGTAGAAGTGAATTCATTGAGATCAGTTAGAATTTATTCATAATTATTATAACATTTTAAAGCGATAATGTTACACACTGTCTGGACTGTTAAAGACAGCAGGATACATATGTAGTAGCTTCCCCAGACTTGGAGAAGACCTCTGAAAACTTCAAGTTTGTTCATGTCTATGTCTGATGAAACACTACATGTGCATGTTAATGTTGCCATTAATTTGAACTGATCTGAAATCACTATCTGACACTGCAAAGAATTAGAAAAATTAGTTATTTCCACAACTCCTGAGATACAACATGTCTTTTGAGGGATGTGCAAGAATGGCATCATCATCACCACTACTAACTCCAAATTCATTAAACATAAAAGAAAGTAGAGAAGATAGGTGCTTTCCCACTCAGGAAAAAAAAAAAAAATGCAATATACCCATACCCAGTATTATTCCTCTGGATATGGAGAAGGTATGAAAAAATCTCTCTGGGGTATTACTGAGTGAAACAGACTTCTAATAGCATTATGTAAAGTATATATCAAGAAATCTGTGAATATAGGACAGACCGAACACATTGACCGTAGTCTTATCCTTCCCAGATATGCTCCTTTGGTAGTTTACAGTTTTTGAGACTTTTTTCAGTCTATTGTACAGAAAGTTTTGCACTGGCATGTCTTCCATACCTACTAGATGGCTGCATGCATAGATGGCTCAATGATCTCTCCAGATTCCTAGTCAATATTCATACATCCCTTATCAGAATTATTCTAGAACAACATCACCTCTACTGTATAGTCAAGTGAAAAATGAGACAAATAAATGAAATTCTCTACATCTGATTCATTGTATGACATGTTGACACCATTAAAATGATCAATATGACTTACTGTCTTTCTTATCAGTCTTTCTCAAGAATTCTGACAAGTTATAACTGAAGCTGAGCAATAATTTTTAATTAAATGACTGTAAAAAATTCCATTAAAAATTCATAGCTTTCAAAATTTTCAAAGAAAGATGGAAACATTTACTTTCAAGCGTTTTCACTTATTTTTAATGCTAGAGCTCAGATTTGCTGAAGTCGGTAGTTGGGTTAGGTCTCTAAGTACCACCATACATGTGACACTAAATCTCAGTCAGATTAGGGTTTAAAATGAATCTTCTGCTGCAGAATACATTGACATTAACATCTGTAGGTTATTCAGCTTTTATCGTTTTGGTTTTTTTTTTAATTATTTTTAAAAGACTGTAAAACTCAACATCTCTATTTGCTAAAATGGTGGAAGGTATGCCTTTGTTCAAACCTAGAAATGCTCTAGGAATGGTAATAACTACTAAGGAGAAGTTATTCTCTTGCAAAATTTGCTGTCAGTGGTGTAATCTGTTCTAGCTCAGAGAAAATTCTCAACTGAGAAAATTCTCAATTCTAAAATATTATTCAGGAAAACGCTTTAACAGCATGACCCTTGTTTGTCATCTCCATGTTACAGTATTTGTCAAAGTGTCACATATTAATGTTTCTTACAATGTTACTCTGATTCCCCCTTTTGCAGCTATCCTGTAGTTTCCTGGAAGAACCAAAATCCATCCTCTGAGACAGACATTTTAGTTGTGGAACCAGCTGAAAAAAAATTCTATTTTATACCAATTCTTACGAGCTGCAGGGAAAAACTGTAGCCAAGTAGGGAGGGAAAGAAACATGTTAAAAATAACATTAGACAGTATTACTTTTGGGAGGAGCTTTAGGGTAATTAATCTTATCATACAGAATTATCTCCCTGCAACCTAGACATGTAAATATCACCCCTCAGATTTAAGAGAAATCTTTCTTCGGCATTTCCCAATTTAGGTAACTCTTTTGGCTTATGTTTTTTTCTACGTGTCCCATTGCTGGCTTTCTCTCCCCACAGGCTTCACATGGAGAAACAAAGAACCTGGATTCCATTAAGCATCAGGTTTGTGCTGCAACAATCAGTCACTGCTTTGATGCCCCAAAGTGTTTTGGAATTAAGTTTTTACCCTCAAGATATTGACAACATTTGTAATTTTTTAGAAGTGGGATAAAACTAACTCAGAAGTGGTTATGAAAGGGACACTTTTGTTAACTGAGCTGTCAGTTTGGCATGATATCAAGTACATGGCAGACTCACTGTAAAAATACTGCACCATAAAATAGACCATGTTACAGAATCTTGGAACATGCATGGGATATACCTAGGAACATGAGGTCAGCCTTGCTTGTTATCTCATAAGGATTCACAAAAAATAATAATAATAAAGGAAGAAAAAGAAAAAAAAAACTAGCAGAGGGTTAATTTAAAACTAAAAAGAATCTACTTCAGGCAGTAATTTTTTTAATCCTTCCTTTATAATTTTTGCTTATCAAGGAGTGCCCTTCTGGTATATCAACTGAGCCAAGACTGAGTTCTCAAATACTATGATGGCTTCTGTTAATTAGATAGTTTATCTGTGATGAGTTGTTGACACTGAGATGATTTGTGTTAAATAATTTTAAAATATTCTGTGGGGCACTAAGTTAGATGCATTGTTTGTTCATATTCCAGGACCCGGCTTCAATTTTTTTACAGCCCTCGACAGAAATGAAGTCGAGGCTTCAGCAAACTTTAAGTGAGAATAAGCAACATCAAAAAGACATTTTTGAGTAAATGGAAATCTCTGTAAAATTTTTAATTTTTATTCTTAATAATGTTGTATTTTTACATACATAAAATGTGGCATAAAATGTGAACATTTTTCACAATATTATTTAAAAATGGTAAGTTTTGCTAATTTGGCATTTCTTAGTTATTTCTTTTGTGATGTTTTCCTGTTCATAAGCCCATCTTCAGCCTCCCAGTGAAGGGCAAATTGAAGGAAGGATTGTCAGAATGCGACACTTTTTTCAAAGAGTGTGCTCTATATTTATACAAGGTCAGCCTATCCTTCTGTTTTAATTGTGAAATGCACTGTTTATTAATAAAATCCATGTATTGTTCTTCAGCAGAGTTTACTAAGTATTACAGTGTTTGTAATGAAAAAAAAAATATTAAGGCTGCACATGGATGGAACAAGGGTAAGCATATTTCTAAGCAGAACGAACTCTGGTACCATAATAACAGACAGCACATCAGTATTTCTACTTGTTCTTCAACTCCAAAAATTTGTTCTCCTCTTCTATCTTGCTTCTGTGCTCTTATGCCTTTCCACCTTCACCTTTCAATCCATTTTTTTTATCTCTTATTGCTCCTTTCAGAAAAAAATTATACCCTTCTTTTTTCCTGTTTTTAACCACTTTTCTCATTTGCTTCCAATCTCTCTGTAGTCTTTAAGCCCCAAATGCTCCCTTTTCCTTCTCAGCGCTCCATTCTTCCTGAGTGGGAGTGCTGCCCATGCCGCTATAACACCTCAGACTCTGTTGTGATCTCCATTCTGCGTTTGCACATGGATACAGTACCCTAATTGAAAGACTTCTTTTTTATTTTTTTTTTATTAAAAGCATTAGACATTTATATGTAGGAATAACACTTGCAGAGACATTCTTTAGGTTAAAAGTTAAAAGGGATGTCAATCATCATACTTCAGAGCATAAACAGATTGCCAGCGTGGGTTGAAAAGGAATTTTCCCCACATAAAATCGTAGAAGTTTGCAATAGAAAAGAACTAATAGGTCAGCTAATCCATCTACCTGCCAATTCAAGCTTTTTCCCCACCATATATTTTACTATTCCTTTGGCCTTTTAAAAATCTCAAGTGATTGGATTGTTAATGCTTCCCTGTAGAGATTATACAGTTGTTTATTGCATATTCTTCACTCTCCAGATTTTTTCTGACAGTCAGTTTGAAGTTTCTGTTATTGTCTTTATCCCAGTAGTCTTAGTTGCACTCGTATCTATATTAAATAACATTTCTATCCTGCCTTACATTTTACAGTTTTTCAGTACATATAAATTGCTTCAAATGCCTGATTGATGATTCTTACTTAATCTATTAGTTGCCTTTAGCTAAGAAAACAATACTTTTTGGAATAAACTTTGCCTAATATTATATTTCGATAACCATTAAGTACATGAGAATCACCCACACCACATGACTGCAGGCAAAACAGAGCTTCTGAATATATGTAAGTACACATAAATAGATTTTTCAACAAGAACTTTCATATACATCTATACTTACACTCATACAGAAGGATTGTGCAGATAATTCTACTATAACTGAAGACAGTTATTTCAGTTTTGTGACCATAGCTGTGGTGTTTCACTCAGCTCTGAAATGCTTTGTCCCAGAAGGAAGAATCAAGCCTCTGTCACTTCAGTGGTAAAAACTTTGATTCAAACCAATTATTAATTTTCAATGAAATAAAAAATACAGCAAAAAAAGCTTGATGAGGAGGTTAAACTGATATAAAAATACTATATGACCTCTAAAATTAGCAGAAAGCTCCAACAGGTTTTAAATTTCTAATACCTTAGCTTGTAAACAAGAGGAAGATCAAATTATGCACAGGTAGCAGAGTACTTTTCCTGAGTCTTAAAGATTTGACAGAGGGACAGGTTATCCCATTGTATCACATGTAATTCTTCTGTTATTTGTAAGATTAGTAACATCCCAGAAGAAGAAATAGGAAAGAACAACTCTTTCTGTTCTCTGTGTTATTGTCATAATACCTAGGAGTCAGCCCCCACAGTCAACCCTCGTCACAAACAGCTTTCAACTATCTCCAGTTTCTTTTTTCCAGTACAAACATAACTCTTCACTCTTCACTGACCTAAGGAGATCAGTGGACTTGACTACTCACACAGCAAAAGCAGATTGCAGTGGTGCTCATGTGTGCTAGAAAGAATAGAGATCTTTCCATTAGAAGCCAATTTCTATTATAATTCTAACAATGAAGTAGATAATATACTTAAAATACAGGTGACTAAATGGTTACTATAAATGGATACTATGAAGTATCCTAACTAGAAACATTACTGCAACTCTATTTTTGTATTTCTTTACATCCTTTGTAGATTAATGTTAACATAATTAATTAATTATGAAAAGCAACTCCTACAGAGTAGAAGCAGGATTTCAGCTTCCAAAGCAAATTCTCTACCAGACCTGAAAAATCTTATTCATTGTCAAGCAGTGTCACTCTTCTTAGCCAGCCTTTGATACCATTAGGTGCAGCAACCTAGAATTGCAGCAGTCTGCCTGTTTTTTTTTTGTTTGTTTTGTGTTTTTTTTTTTTTTTGACATGGATACAGGATTGAAATATACTGGGCTATTTGCACCATCTGGTACATGTGTTTCAGTTGAATGAAAGCAGATGAACTCCTGGGCACTTTGGTGATGAAGCACCAGGAGAAAAGGAAACAAAACCCAAGAGACAACAAAATGTTTGCAAGGAAAAGAAAGCTGAATCAATCTCATGTCCAGACAGTGGAAGGCCATCTTCTAGGTTTCTTCACACTTGACATGGGACTATGTCTTTAACTCCTTGCATGTTTGGAAAAGGAATGTGTCAGATTAAGCAGAATGTTCTAATGATCCCTTTCTGTTTTAAAATCTATGGATCTATAAATATGTATATAACAATGTTGCTGTGACTATGATTTGCAGCTGTCAATCAGCTTGCTTTTATGGCTGTAAATCTTCATTTCACTAGATTTTTTTTGGGTAGTCTTCTAAAGAGAATAAGTCTACTCCACATCTCAAGATTTTAGACAGAAGAGTAATGCATGATTAACAGTATGCTGAGAGGCGTCACATTCACATTAACACTGATGTGTGAACCAGTGGTCAAATGGCAGATTACATGTCTGTCACAACACATCAGGGCAGTGTTCCAGTCTGCCAGCTTTACCCTGCCCAGCTTCTTCAAACAAAGAGTTCTTCTGAGAAATGTAGCACAGAAAGAACATTGAGCCTTTGGGGGAAAAAGAAAGCTGTCTTACGGTCAAGCTTTCTGAAGTCTTAGTAACATCAAATAGCAGAAGAGGTTAGTCACAGTCAGGTAATCTTGCAGGTTCGTGGAAGTCTATAACACAAATGTTGCATATGTGGCCTTATCAAAGATTTTCTGCAAGATAAGTGAATTACTAAAAAATACTATGGCTGGCATATTTCATTTTGGAGAAAGGATGCCAATTCTATCAAGGCTAGAAAAAGTCTGACCCAGTTCCAAGAGAGAAAGCAAATTTTTAGAATATCACTTCAAGAAAGAAGTTCCAGTTCATTGGAAATGTCATGAAAAGTGTCCTTTTCCTTTTGTCTTAAGGACAAAATTTTATTTTTAAAGTGGATTGTTAACTAGCTGCTTGATTACTTAATAGCAAATATCCAAACCTGGAGCTGAAGTGACTTTTAGTGGGTAATGATGCCTGAAGCCAATACGTATAATGAAGCTGAACACATTTTCAATCCCTTGGGGTGTTTTTATATATTAGGTGAAAAAATTTAGACAATAGTTTTAATATTGTTTGCAAAATCAAAAATAATTCTCAGGGTTTAAAAACGCTTTCTAGGGAGTTGTGAATATCATGCTCACTTGAGCAGTGCCTAACTTCTTACATGCTGTAAGTCCCAAAATATCTGCTGAGCTTTCTTGAAAGGTAAACTGTCCTTTCTCCAGTACTCTCAACACATTGAAAGCACAAAATGGAAAATACCAAGGCTAAAATGTTAAAAACTCGTAAATAATATAGAAGTTAAAGTCCGTTTTCAGTAACACTCAAGATACATAGATTTTTTTTACAAAATAAATATATGTCTGCTGAATAATATTATCAAAATACTGTACTTCTCAGTAGTTAGCATATGAGCCAGTATTTGGACACAACCCAAAATGAGTAGTTAAGTATTGTCTTGGCTCATCTCTTAAATGTTAATATGTGTTTACTATACATAAAGCACTTGATGATAACCTCTTACAACATTCTAAACATTGACTTTATCAGAATCACTTCTGATTTATATACAAACAATAACTGGTATGTCAAATCTATGTATAGATAGGAGATGGAAAAACATATTGTGTGTGTATTTTCAATCCACCATATATAGATCTCTATATAATACAGAATATTAGTATTACAGTACTATATTATAAAAAATATTCCATATTCATATGCAAAAATAGAGAATTTTGATTCTTTGGATTCTTACTTTGCTTCTGCTTGGATACGAATCTCTATACAATTCTACTAGTGTAGAACTGTAACGTAATGTAGATGACTCTAACATAGAATCATCATTTAGTTTTTACTAAAATCTTCTTCTCCCAGTTTAAAATGTTTAAGATACCTATATAGGTGACAAGTTCTACGAATTTACATAGGGCATACATATTTATTTTAAAGCATTACGATAAGAAGAACCCTTTATAATTTCCCCCTTTTGAACAGTTATTTATTATTTCATGATAAAAATCCAACAACTCACTGCTTTGTTAGTGAGACAAAGTTCAATATTCTTATTAGATACAATTCAGTTTGTCAGCTTTGGCTTTCTTTCATCATTTTTTTCTTCTTGACACTATGAACTTGCTGCTACTGTCATAAGATGTAAAATTTATTTTTGTACACATTTTGCTTCTCATTTCTGTATGAATGGCTCCTATGTCTTGAGGCATAGAAATGTTATTTTCTATGAATTGAATTTAGGCTTCTCAGGAATAACATAGGTAACAAACAGAAAGAGTAGCTGGAGGGTCTGAATTCCACCTTTAGCTATCTTCTAATTCACTTAAAGTCACTTAAATAATTATTCTTAAGCAAACGTCTCACTG
The DNA here is from genome assembly GCA_016647715.1 of Pavo muticus. Taxonomy (NCBI): domain Eukaryota; kingdom Metazoa; phylum Chordata; class Aves; order Galliformes; family Phasianidae; genus Pavo; species Pavo muticus. The sequence continues at coordinate 54,175 of JACDJE010000623.1, read as the reverse complement.
TATGTTACAGTGTTATACATAAGAAGCAACTACGGTTGTACGGTTGCACAGCATGGTGTTATAAATTATACAGTGGTATAGTATTTTATATTCAGAAACTAGTTATAAAATTGCACAACATCTACTAATATTCATTAATTTAATTCTCAATTTCAAAGACAGATAATCTTAATGAAATGTATTTTAAGATCTCACAAATGCCCATTTGAGCAAGCTAAAAGAAATATTAGGAAAGAGTCTAGTAATATTCTGTTAGAAAGGGAGGAGGCATACTTGCAAGAAAATATCCCCAGGAAAATCAGAGCTGATACTTAGAGTTTATTACCTGTGAAGTACTTCAGTAAAAATAGTAGTAAAATATTATTGGTTGAATTTTCAAAATCATTTATTATTGGTCAGCTCTCTTTCTTCTAAGTTTTATGCACATCCTCAATAATTTCTGCAGAAGACAAGTTTCTTGAACTCTAGGATAAAATTTATGAAAAGAATGTTCTTATAGCAGCAGTTGGGCCTCTAAAGAAAGTGACATTTTACCCTGTAGTGCTCACAAAATCCTTATTGAACTGACACCTGTGAGTGTCTAAAGCTGCTAAAAATCTATGTTTTTTTGCAACTAGTATTCCTGTAATGTCTTGTTAGGCACATGTTGAAAAACCTACACTTTCAAAATATCAGGAAAATATCAATACCCAGAGCTCTGTGTAATTCACAGATTAATTTCACAATACTGCCTGTGGGTCCTGAAAGTATTACCTATGCTTAGCTGTCAATAATTGGCTAAAATGATTTAAATTATCCTTGTTAGAAGTTTAGTTTTGCTCCTGTACTTCAATTTAAAGATGACTTACACACGTGAGATTATTATAAAATAATGAGTCATCTGCTAATTATTTTTGACATCTAGGGTAATAAAAATATATGAATGTTCCCAGTATTAATAGAATTGGCCTATTCTTAAGAAATTCAAAAACACCAAACGGACGTGATTGCTGGAAAAATTGGCACAAATTCTCACTTCCATCTTTGAAATAGTGCAGGTATTTTCTGTATCTAACTTCTATGAAGACAAGTATAACCTGCAAATCTGTCTTTATATAATTGCATGTAAGCAGTATTTAACCCACCTTACTTTAAATGCCTTTCAGCAAAATGCATGCTAACTACACATGCTATCAAATATAGTCTTTGGCCGACCACATGCTGTGTAAGGGTACAAGTGAAATACTTCATAAACAGACAGAATGCAAACATGCACAAACACACAAATCACTAATGCCATAAACAACCTCAAGCACAGTACAAACAAAACGCATGCCAAGAAACCTGCTTAAAAATGTGTATTATAGAAAAATACAGTGTCTGAAAATGTATTTGACTGTTTATTATACACAAAGCAAAATTACGAAAAATACATGGTGGCCCTTGAATGAAGCTCCTGACAAGCTCTAGATACAATGTGTTATTATTCACTGTCTCTTCCACTGATATGTTATTTACGATCATGTAGATGTATCTACTTATCTACTTGTCCATGTACAAGTCACCCGATAAAAACAGGCAACATATTCATGGTATGTGATCATGTGTCCCTACATGCTTATCAAATACACAAAGAACAAACAAACAAAACAAAACAAAACAAAAAACAACCAAAAAGTAACAATCTAAAACACTGACCTAATTTATTTCTGATATGAGTCTAGTTACTCAAATAACACTTTAATATCACTTTGCACCTGCAGGTAAATTCGCTTCTATATAGAATTAAAATATAGAATTTTTTTGGTGTATACAAGGGGCACAACTGTGCATTTGAAACTACTTGAGGCCTCACAATGGCATCCCAATGAAAAACATCTCATTACTTACCCTGGCATGCTGCTGCCATTGTGAAGCCCTTGGCCCAAGGCCGGCAGGCAAATTGGCTGCAGACAAGATGGAATAGAAGTTGTCAGTGAAAATGGGATAAGGTTGTTGTTAAGTAGGAAATACAGGGAAGATTGTCAGAGCCCTGAACCTGCCCCTTGGCAGGAGTTAGGTCTGGGTGCTGGAGTTGAGCCTGAGGTTCCTTCCCTTCAGTTAAGACCAATTTAGACCCCAGGCTTAAGACAGGAATGGCACAAGATGAAAGTTCATAAAATCTACTTCCCAGATTCTTTCTCTACTCACACAGCAAGCAGCATCACAGTAGTGTGTCTGGCTTTGCATTGCATGTTTAATGAATGGCCAAATGTGCAACAGATAACTGTAGTGTTCTCCTTGTTGGAGCTCTAACTGTATTTTTTTTTTCTCACACAAATGCTTATTTTCACAAGAAAAAGTAGGAATGTTGTGGTCTTCCTTTGTGAAATTCAGTAATGCTAACAAAAGGTTTCGAGCAAAAACTGGTAGAAGAGGATAAATAAAAAGATGGACAGATAGTGCATATCTGTGTTCTGAAAGCTAAAAATAATACTCCAGTAGTTACAATACCTAGCTGGACACAGGACATCTAGCTTGGAGTTCATTGAGAAAATGAGTGGGTCAGACTCAGGAGGTCAAAAAGTGAGCTGGCTGGTAAGCGGTGCTGAGAAGAGATGGAAGGGCCAGATACTGCCAAGATGTGAGCACAGGTACTCCAGGCTTCCTATTTAACAGGTTTTATGAAACACTGAGGTAGAAGACCTCTCAGGGCGCGTCTGCTTAGGAATCAGTACTAAGCAGTATGGGAAGTTCTAAGAAGCGTAGTGAAAAAACATGAATTGTCTCAAAGTAAGCTAGTATCAGAAAATGACTACTTAAAACTGAACTAGTTTCAGTGATGAGTAAACAAGCTACGATATGGCACTGGTTATTAGTTTTGATGACTCACACTAGGGCAATTTCACCAGCTGTCCATCCAGGCACCAGAAGTCACTACTCCCATTGTGGAGACAGGATCTTCCCCAGATCCTGTTGTTTATAACTGAGCTTATTAAAATAAGTGCAATTAGTGTTCTTACAAGTAATACAGAACATCATTTCCCAGATTAGATGAACAGTGCTACGCAACCTCTTTAGCCATACTGTTTGGTACATGCCCCAAGGGAATTATCATTATCAGCTACGTATTTAAATTCAACAAATACCATGAAACTTCATTACCAGATTGCACTGATTAAGCTAGTCAAATTTTAAATCAATTAAATTAAGAGTGTAACTTTTGCCTTACAGCTCAGCCCTTGAAAAACCACTTGTTAATTACATTATTTACTTTTCTTTGTTTTTATTAACACGTATTGAATCTGAACCTGAATAAACAGTAGGATTATCATCTCTTGTGAAATTTTCATTAAAGGAATCAGCATATGCCAAAAACAAATTTCTGAGTACTCCAGAAAGCCTTAGGAAGGTGTCAAACTAAGGTATCGCTGACATTCTAAAATTTAGAGATAAACACAAAAAATGTTTTAAACCAGGAGGACATGGAAAAAAGTAGTATTTTCTAACATTTTCGCAAATCTTTTTCTAAATCAGAGTAAACCAAACAGCTATTTCCTTTTTCTCTACCCTTCTGATCATGCCTACACACAGCTTTAAATGTTCTCTTTTATTATCTGTTTATTTGTACCAAATCTGTGCTTTTTCACTGGTGATTGTCTGCCTCTGAAGAATACTGATTAAGATGAACTGTGTATGCCTGCCCATTTCCAGCAGCAGCAAGTTTCCCTCAATTTTTCATTACAATTAAGGATATGCTTGATATACTTAGGACAATCATCAGTATTGCTTTCTAATTGAGATTTGCAAACTTGCTGGCTAGAACAAAATTAAACATTTTGGTAAATTTAGAAAGGCCTTTCTCCTCTTGGTGCTAGAATTCTGGTTTTGTTTGTTTGTTTGATGGGGCATTGTGTTGTTTTGTTTTGTTTTCCTCAGGCATAGGATAAGGATTTTGCTAGAAATATGATTATAGCATTCTTTCTTTTAAGTGGTTAGTATTTGCACAAATTCTTCTGTAGAAGCCATCCTCCATTGTTGCAATAAAGCAAGCTTAGTTAATTTAAAAAAAGATAATTAAAAAGCTGCTAAAGCTTTGGTTTCAGCATGAGTGAGTATTATCTGTTTGAAAGCACGCTTGACTGAGAAGGTTTTGGTTGTGGTGGTACAAATCCCTTGACACAAGATCAGACCTTGGGTGAGGAGGGGATATTCAAGTTCCTTCATGATAACTGACCATGACGCAGTGATCAAAGATGTTGGCTGACCTGACAGCTCCAGAGCTCTGTTACAGAAAATACAATTGTGGCCAGAAGCCTTTAAACCCACATACTTGTCTGTGTGTGTTTATTAATGTTGTCACTAGTGGCAATTGCAATATACAGTTTTAAAAAATAATGTTCTATTTTTTTTTTTTTAACTGGGTTTATAAAGTCCAAATGTTTACTTAGAAATTAAACATTTTGGTACTGAGGCCTCTAGGATAAGTTGGCAGTGGAAAAACTAACCTACACCAGATGGCAGAGGTTAAAGAAATACTATAAAATATGGCTTCTATTCATACAGTTCTCAGACAAACAGAACCCTAAGCAGAAAAAAACCTGTGAAAGTGGAAAACCTTTTCATTTGCTTACATTTCTCTTTGCTACTCGGCAAACCTGAGAGGTATTGTATCATCACGTATCAAGAAAGTAATATGCCAGATTGTTGTAACAGGTGGAATATGTTTGTTTGTAACACGTTGAATCTGAAATAAAGAAAGGACCAAAGTTACTAAAAGGTTCTACAAAAACATTTACAAAATGTAAGCACCTCGTTTTTGTACCTGCACAGCTTACTGAGAAAATTAGAATTTGAGTCAATAGCTCCATTTTGCACACAAAATATAAAACCAAAACTCTTGCTTTTTTCCTGGTTCAATTAATTGGGTTGGGTGAAAACATATGCTAAGGAGATACTTTTACATTTGCATTTTTAATTAACAATTTCATAAATATTAAAAAAAAATAGAAGTTAAACATGGCTTTTATCTAGACTTTATCCTATTTTACTTAAAGTATATATTCTTTAAACTTCGTCCTTTTTGTTTGTTTGTTTGTTTTAGTTTCTTTGTTGTATTTGTTTCTGAAGGTTTCTAAAATAACAACTTTTTTGGTACATCAATATATTTGACATTGCCTCCTTACATTGCATTTAGATTCACTTCTATATTTTTATAACTTCAAAAACAAATAAACAAACACTGTAAAACCCAGTCTGTAAAGCAAAATGTGTTATATATCCTATATTCTTATAATATATGAAGATATGTGAAGTTAAAAAAAGTGAGGAAAAATAACTGATGTGAACTTGGGCACAGTGGACCATGCTGTCAAAAGTACTCAGTTGTCAAGGATGCAGATGGCATAAAAGCACAGAAACAGATCAGTTATCAGAGTTCTGTTTAATAGAAGCTATTGTGTGGATTTTTATAATTGATTAGGTGCCTAAGAATGTGGGTGGGTGGCCAATAATTGCTTCAAGCACGCTTAAATATTTCTTGAAAATTCTGTTTATCTGAATAGTTGCGTACTTAATACCTTGAGAGAGATAGTATGTCCAGGATAGAAATAATTGTTCTCACATGTAAATAACGGTTAAAAAGGAAAACAGCAAGGTGTCTGAGAAGGGAGAAGTTCCCTGAGATCTTGTACTTTAGTGTCCAAAAAAAAAAAAAAAAAAAAAGAAGGCTCAGAGCACAATGAAAACAGCTACTGAGCAATTTCAAGCCATTCAGTAAAGAGTTTTCATACTGAAGTTTCTGTGCTACAATCACATTACTAACTAAATGGCACTATAATGGCATTCCAAACAAAGGTTAAGAGGGGAAACAATCTACCTGGCCAACCCCACAAGTGAAACATGGAGCAGCTCTTGCGTTTTTCTTCCTGAGGACTTCCCAATAGCCAGAGGAGAATCTTGAAACTTACAACTATCAGGATTGCTTCCTCATTCTGCCTATTCTATTTTTGCCCCATTTGCCTGTAAGAATAGCGTCATTTTGGTATGAATACAAAGACCCTTAGAGATGGATAGAGTCAGTGTTCATAATAAACTCATCTCTTATTGCTAGGCAACACTGAGCAATGTGAATTTGTCACTTCTGTTTGGTGCAACTTTCAATTTCACCTCCAACTGTAACAATATAGCCTGCTATATTTTAGATGCCACTGTGGTTGGATGCCATCCCAGGAAAGATGTGAACTACTACTGACAGGGAGTGAATGACTGGCAATGGGCATAAGCAGTTTTCTGATTCTTAAGCTTTGACATATAATTAATTGTTACACTTACTCTTCTCTGAAACTCATACTTCATGATTCCCACTCACTGACTGCCTGTTAGAAAGGCAAATGTAACACACAAATTCTCAGACAGGTGCAGTTTTGTTTGCCTGTTCACCTCTTTCCATGTAGTACTTCCTTTGTTCATATTTTTCTTGATCATTTGCCTTTCTGAAGGATGACTATATAATTCAGATTTTAAGTACTCTCAACCAAGTGAATATCACTATTTCTAAGGCACATATAATTATTTGTTTAAATAAATATGTTACTTGTGCTGAGAAATTAAGGTTTGGATTATAATAGATGCTGAACAACCTTACACACAGTTGAGAAGTACCCTTAGCATCCACGACCATATTTCCGGAGTTACTCAGGCGCTCAGATTACTGCATAATTAATACTGTAGTCACAGGTGTTTTAATAAGAAATGAACCCCCCCCACTCGTGATAAATACAATTAATCATGCTTTTTTTTTTTTTAATTAGAGAAGTGATAATCTTGTTTTGAAATTTTGTATGATTGTCTAATCTTGGTTTTCATGTCTCCGCCCTATAACATTTGAAGAACGTTAGGTCTATTTGGGGCTAGAAGAGGGAAAAATGAGAAATTAAATTGTTATATAGCTCAAATGAGGGACAAAATATATACTTTAGGTAAAATAAACATCTTTTAAAAAATCATCATTCTCAGCAGTCATTTCTTTAAACTTTTAGAAATACTTAATGGTGACACTAACTACAGAAATACATCAAACAAGTGAGAATCTTAGTAATATTTTAGTCTTTGCATATTTTCACTGAAACTCACTGAAAACAAAACGAGTTTCTGTAACCGTATGAATGAACCATGGCATGCGTGTGTTCTTTTAAGAAAGGCCAAGGGTGCAGTTCTATTTTCTTAGCTCTGCTTTCATATTTATGTGTCTCATTTCCAGCTCATTGCTGATGCCTTAGTTGCACTATCCATCAACACTTTTATCCTCCTTGTTCCTCAAAAAGAACATAAAATCCTTTTTTATGTGGTGGTAATATTATTGCAAATAAAAGCAAATACCAAAATCTTTATTAGTCTGCCAAAATAATAAACTATTTAATAAAAGCATGCTGTAAAAATAAGGTCATTTGCATCACTCAAGTTTCTTGCAGGATATACAGAGAATTATTGGTCAAAAAGTACAAACTGACAGCAATTATTTCTGTTGTTGATCTAATGCTGCCTGAAAATGGGTTAAAAAATGCAGTGAGGTTTTGCTAGTTTGCTGTCTTTAAATGTTTGTTTTTAAAGCTGTTGTATACAGAGGAGCCTGGGAGAATCAAATTTTTCAGAGCTCTTTTTTTTTTTTACCACTCTTTTCCATAACTGAAGAAGGTGAGACTATACAGAAGCTTCTAGAAATCTTTAAGGCAAAACTTACAGTAACCTTTTGACTCCCATATTACCACAGCATCTATCATCCAAATATTTACCATTTTTATATTCCATATTAATTGCATTTGGTTAATATTTCTGTCAGTTTTAGCTCTATGATATTTTCGGCTTTCTCTTTTGTCATTCATGAGGACAGATCAATGCAAAGATTTTATTCAAGAACTTGGTTTATTTAAAGCATATTAGTAAAAATATGCTTTTCAAAATCATGTATCTAATGTCTGATCCCTTTTCTTACTGAACCACAACCTGATCATTATTTTCTCATTGCAGTTTCTCTCCCCATCTGGCAGTTCTGCAGATATGCTACTGGTAGAGCATATAGAAATCAGTTGCCGTGGTGAGATTTAAATGTTGCTTGTGATGCCCCTGTATACTTACCCAGAAGAACCTGCAAACAAACATTAAAAACAAGCTAATCTTACAAAAGTTATCCATCAGACATACTGTACTAACCATGATTGCCACAGTGTAAATGTTACAGATTGATATTTAGAACTGAGTTAAAAGATTACAGAATAGATTGTTTGGTCTATAATTATTACACTGATATTTTGTAACCATAAATCTCAAAATACTCTGCAAACTCTAGCTATGCCTACGTTACAGATAGAGAAGCTGAAATAAAGAACAGCTGAAATGGCACAAATAATCACACAAGTTATTTACCAGAGAATCAAATTTTAACATTCGTATCACTGGTGGTGTCCCAGTATTTTGAGGTTTTACTGCCTCTGCTTCTTAAGTGCAGTAGGGGTGCTCCTCTTAGGTATTTAAAGGATGAGACCTATATAGAGTTTAAATGTTTTTAAAAATATATTATATATATTGAAATGAGTACTTCATGGAGCCCTGTTAGTGTAATCAGTCATGCTCTAAACCGTAAAACAGCCAGGAGTCATTCTCCTCACAACAGACTGCAGCCTGTTGAAAGCTGAATTATCTTCTATATGAAATATATGTAGGATGAAATAATGTATATATGCAGGGTAGATAAACACATACATGTTAGGAGTAAACCCTTTTCTTATTATGAAGTTGAGGAAATTTGGTATTTACATATAGTAATAGACAGGAATAGATTCAGAACTGTAAATTTCTGTCCTGCAAACATTTGAGCTGAGTTACACATTCCAGTAAAGTCACCCACCTGTTTTCAAAATTAGCTAAATCAGTAGTTTCCAAAGTTGACTTGTCTGGATAGTAGACACAGCTACAGCAGATGCTAGAATAGCAGCTCCCAGCTATATGTAGGACTGTGCACTTCAGCAGGAAGAGCTGTTCAGTTCCCATGACAATTGAAATACAGAAAGTGTATAACAGTTTCAGAATACCCCATCACTAATCAGCAGTATGGCTTAAATTAAAAGCACTTGCACTGTATGTGCTTGGTATTTATTGGGACTGCTATGCTCTGTATACATCATTAAGAGAAACTGTACAGATGGGATTTTAAAAGACTTAGATAATTATATGAATGTTAATTAGAGCTTTGTCTAGTCAGGCTAAGATAGGAAATAAAGATATCATCAAAACACATTTTTCAAAATATTATATACTATATTACCTGTAAAAATTAGCACATTCGCAAAGGTCTTTTAAGGATTATTTTTGAATTGAGTGGTTTAGGTACAGGAATTAAATAAATTGTCAGTAGTGAAACAAATCAGGGAAAGATTCCTGTAGGTTATAATTTGTGACTGAAAACACCATAGATAATTGAAATTCCCTTCATTTTTCATCAAACAAACAAACAAAACAACAAAGAAACAGAAAATAGACAATGGCAGCTTGCAAATTGAAATTAATGTCCACACAAGAAAAAACAGGGATGGCTGTCCCTCTGGCTTAACTACATAGGTGACTAAAGCCAGAAAATGTGTGAAATGACCCCACAGTTGACAATCTAGCTTTTCCAGCAAATCTTGGCAGATGGATATTAAAACTTCTGCTCATCTCAGCTCTTACTCCTGAAGCTGTAAAGATTCTGTATGAGTACAGTGCACTGTAAAACTGTATGTTTGTGAAAGTCATACTGCTTACTCAAAGATCAGAGACCAAGTGTCCTGGTTTTTGTTTTTGCCAAATTTCTTAGGCATTAAAGAACCAATGGGACAATGAGGAGAGTACTTTTTTGTTCAAAACCAGTTCTTATCAGTAAGGTAATCAGGAGTGTCTTTCAGGCTAGTGCAAAGTATTTTAGTTCAAAGATTAAACAGAGCATAAAAGAAAGCATACAGACAAAGCAATGTTGGAAAGGAAGTAACATGCCCTTATACTTAGCATTTGCCCACTTGTCACTCTTAAATTCTCATCTGCTTTTCAAATGTAGTGTAATCTAATTTTTATGCATACTGTATGCTCACACATACAATTTCCTCATTTCAGAGTATGCTGTTTGGTAAAGGCTTTTGTACTTTTCCTTAACCTGTTTCAGAAATAGCACTGTCACCATTTGTCTCAGTAATATATAGTATGATGGAAATTGACATTTTTCCATACAGAAGTGAAAAGAATATTGGTTTTATCAAAGACTGAATCCCCTCTTTCCCTCCAGTTAGATTTGAATTTGGTCACTTCAGGGCTTACTGCGTAGGATGATTTTAAGCAATGGTCCCAGTGGTTGCAGGCTCTACCACCTTATAATTGACCATGACAGGAATTATATGTCCAAAGCCAAGGGGTAGAGTGAATAGCATATGTCAGGGTCAATTATAAGGTGGAAGACCCTGCAACAAAAAAGACTGTACTGATTAGAGCATGATGTTGGCATGGGAGCTGACGCTTCAATGTTATTTCAAAGGGCACTGTCAAGTCCACCCTTCCTTGAGGTCTCTAAATCAGAGGCATATTATGTCAGTCTCTTATGCTACCATGTAATAAAGTTCTGTTGGATGCTAGAAGTTACAACTGATTTGTCGCTTTCCTTCCAGTGATAAAACGCTCTATCTTTCAGAGTTAAGCTTGCTATTTTCCTAATTAGGACATACTAATACTCCATTCTTATTAGACCAATTGTCCCATGAAAAAGCTTACTGTAAGATGAAAACAGTTTGAATGCAACACAGTTAAAAACTGTTTTGATTTTTAAAGTTAACATGATTTGTTCTGGCACAATTGAACACAATAGGAACAGTGGAGTACAAAGAAAATAGTCCTTTTTATTACTTAAAGCTATGTTATAAATATTTTATGACATGGAAAAATTTTTGCAGTAAAACAAATGAGCCAAAAAAAGCTGCTGTTTGCTTATTCCCCTGAAACTTCAGCAGTTTTAGCCTACTCAAATGTTCTTAATCAGTGATGAACTGCAGCACCATTTAATAAGTGAGTAATCATCCCAAATCATCTATCACCACAATAAGATGCTGCCATTCAGTTTTAGATTTCATTACACAAGCTCAATTTCCTGATTCCTTTCTTTAAAGCTGTTTCTCTAAACTTTTGCATCTCTTTAAAAATAGACCAGTCATTTCTGCCTACAAGATCCCAGTGATTTAAATCGTGATGATGGAGAAGATACTGCAGCTTAATTTCATTAACTTGACAGCTAATTTCTCCCTGTTCTCAAGGGTTATTATTCTGACCACATTTTTCCAAGGTATTCTGTAGCCATCAAATACATGGCTAATTCTCAATAAGTTAAAGCCTGTAGCTATAGAGTCAAAGTTGTTGGATGATGGACATGTTATAAGGATTGTTGAGTCTAAACAATCTTCTCATCCTCTAGAACAGTTAACGAGAGATAATAGATTTTAGTACACAGAAATGCTCCAAAATTTCTATTTTCACAGGCTTCATTGGCAATTAATGAAATTTCACCGGAAATACATCACCTTATATAATAGAAACTTTGTTTTGAAAATTCTACATGTAATTCTTCACAATATAAATTCATCTCTGATCCACAATGTAACATTGGAAGAGCTCTCACATTTGTTTTGTATCTAAAAATGTTATGCAAATTTTAAAATTGAAATGCTTATTTCTAAAAAATCCTTTTTCTATTCTTCACAAGTGGGAAAATGAAAGGTGAATATACAGGATTATTTAACCTGTAAATACAATGTCCATGCTTAACTTTTCCATCGCAATCAAAATTAAAATAAATCAGAATAGAAACTTCTTAGGTACTACTGGCTTCTCATAAAGGCAGAGGTAATCAGATTTTTTTCCCCACTGAGAGTATTAAAACTTCATTTGGAGAAAAGACAGTAAAATCCCATGGATTAAGAAGAACAGGAAAAAAAAGGCAAATGGAGGATTTTGCCAGTCTCACTTGACAGTTTCCCTTGGTGGTAATTACTGATAGTAGTTTAACTAATAAAATAAAAATTTTGAACACTGAAAACAGATCTACTCAAGGGGAAAAACTACTCAGCTTCTGATGAATACAAATTTTAACTTGTGCTAGTTTCTTCTGGAAATGGAAACAGAACAGTCATCTTCATGGAGGCATGACATCAAAAGGTCAGTTTTGTTTTTGACTCGCTGTAGATTGGTAAATTGATTAATGAAAAGGAGGGAGTTTATCAAGAGCTTGGAAAAAGTGTCATCATATATGTACCTTTACTTTTTAGTCAAGAATGTGGATAATACTGTCTTAGGCTAAATTCCCTCTCTGTTACAGTGGGTAATAAATGCCAGTCTCCTTGAATGCTAGAGGATGAAAGAAAGTTGCTGGACTACATAGTTCAGCACAAGTAGGTCAAATTATCCTGGAAAATGACAATCCTTATCAAAACTAGGAACTACAGGATTAGTTGTATGTATTTTTAGTAGCACTGATATAGATAAAGCACTTAACAGCAAGAAGTCTGTAGGTCTGATAAAAGTCAGCCTTCATGCGCAGTGCAGACAGTGATGATCAGATCTGAGTGAATGGCTGGAGATAGATCTGAAGTCACTGTCTAAAAAGAGGTGAACAGTATGATATAGAGTTCAAACTAATCTCAGTATGCTACATAATCTCAGGCATAATACCTTAGTAGCATGGTTATACAGAATGCAGCAATTCAGCAAAGCTGTTCATACATGTGCAGAACTTGAAACGAAGACAGAATGATCATGAGTCCCCAGATGGGGAGATACACATTTAATAGTACATCAGTACAGCACATGCTTCCAATCTAGAAGTTTTTTACTCCAAAAATAACTTCAGTGTATCTCACAGAAGAGTTGATAATGTCCTGTTAACTGGGAAGTAAGTAGAAATTCAGGAAAGTTATCAGTGACAGTGTATTAGAACTGTTGAGTCACGGCCTGAACCACTGACTGATTACCTGGGGAAAGGACCGGTCAGCCCTGGGAGCACAGGTGAAGGCAATTCATCTGTGTGACTGGAAGAGGTGGAGCTTGGCTGCACCTCTCTTAGACCCCATTTAAGGGCTGACTGCCACTGTAGAAAGATCTATGGTTGGAGATCTCTCCCTTGTAGAGTCCTTTTTGCAAGCCTAGATCTCTGGAAATGGGTGAGCACATTTACTGTCTTGTGAAATACCCCTATCTGTGCTGGTTCTTTTGTTGTTACATTTTTATATTGCCCTTCCACCGTGCTAATCTTTCCAATTGCAGGAAGCAGGCAGGAAGCTAAAAGAGCTCCACAGACAATTCCTTAGCCAGAAAAACAGGTGTATTCTCTTTTAAAACCTAAACTAATATTTCTGTAGTAACAATTTTAGGCATTAACAGCAGTGATGATGCTGCCATCTGGTATGGGAGGAAAACCATTCTGGCTGCAGGTGGGTCACAGGGGAGCATCTCAGCAAAGGATGGTAAGTAGCACAGATAGCAACCCCAGAGCTCTCACAGGGGCTTGGCTTGGCAAGCAAAGGAAGAGGTTTTTCAGAATCCTTGTTTTAAAATGGGAATATTCTTCTAACACTATGTCTACCTTATATACGCAGTATTCTGTTACTTACTGGCGATTATAATATGAAGCCTTTTAATTAAGAACTACAGCAGTTCACCTTTAACTGCCAGTCACTGGGTAATTGGCCCTTTTCTAATAGGCACTGCAGCTCAGGTATGCTAAAGTGGCTGTTTCTCAGAATAACTTACTTTCAGTAAGTTATTTTTGGAACTCATTTATAAGAGACCTTAATTAACTATTCCAAGTCATTAGGGATACTGCATTGCAATTTTTAATCTGCTGTCAGGTTCCTCCACTAATATTAATTCATTATTATTATTTTCAACTTTCTAGGCAGAATATGGTGAAAAAGAATCACTGAGCCATCACTGGTTTTCTGTACAAACTAGCCAGTACTTCTCCAAGAAGAAAGGAAGCTTTGAACTTTCTTGCTTCAGCTACTGCAACAGTATAGTAGAATGTCTTGGGCAACCAGTTTGACAGATGATGCAAAGTCTTTTGTCCACTGTCATATGGCAAAACATTTTGAAAGCACCAGAGCTATTTCATCAGGTGGATGAGACTGAAAATATTTACCTGCTGAATGTTTCAAATTAATTGAAACTAGGGCCCTCCTGGGTAAAACGTAATTTGTTTTGCAGCCTTACTTTATTAATTTGCTATTGACATATCTCACATGCTGAATATGCTTTTTTTTTTTTGGTGCAAATAATTAGTGATGTCTTCACAAAATGGAAGCAAAAATTCCAGTCTCGTGAGCAAACGAAGCAGGCTTTGGTCCTGTAGTGTCATATGTAGCTTCTAGTTCAAATGACAAGTCTGACTTTTAAGTGGAAATTTGTTTTTTGAAAGCTGTAAAACTGAGTGCAACAGAACCATCTGCTGAAAAAGAAACAGCATTGTGTCAGTGAGACTAATAATAATGGACTTATGAGAAAGTAGGAGGCTTCAGAATTATTCTGAATTATTCAGATCTTTCCAGAGCTTCTAACATTAATATTTAGAAGAGAGTCTAGTCTTTGAATTTGCTATAATGTGATTAAAAGTATTGATTTTATAGCATCTGCATGTTCTAAAGTAGAAAAAGGATGTATATTCTACATTCCATGTATTGTTCTTAAATATAGTAAATAAGTATCTTTTAGAAGTTCACAAACACTAGCTGAATTATTCTTTTTTTTGATAACCAAAAGAAAAATATTTTGTTCTAGAACAGAAAAGACAGGAGGTAATGTATGATAAAATATCTACCCACATTTTTTTTCCTAATAAATCAAATACCTTTACTCTGCCTTCTTTTACAGTTCCTCAGAGGCGCAGTAATCTTCTACCAGAACGTCTATTATACAATGTTGCTTGATTCAATTTTTTAATCTCATCTAAAATCTCAGAGTCCCCTGGATTTGCAGCTTTAATTCAGAACAGGCCTCCATTACCTTTCTGAGCAAAAAAAAAAAAAAAAAAAAAAAAAGCTATTAACATGACCCCTGTTGTTTCATCAGAGTTTCAGGTTTAAGTAACCTTGGTTCCGATCATTTAATAAGTTACAAAAAGCAAAAATGGCTTTCTAAAAAGTATGTATTAAGTCATCACAAAACTACAAGAAAATCAAACTGCCTTGTAATTCCCAGGTAAGTCCAATATTTTGTCTCATAACTGGTGGCTTGTCATGGCCAAAACATGAGCTGAAGAAATATTTTTTAAAACACAGAATTTTTCATAATTAATCCTATACAGAAAAATCTATGTTGTTACCACACCTGCACAACTACTTATCAATTTTTACACTGATTTTTGCATCTTAACTTTTTCAGAAGTGTATTTAGTAAGCCATTATTGCCTTTATATCTGCCTCAAATTAACCACTCTTATTTTACAAGTTGCAGGAACTTAATGTACAAATCATACAAATCAAGTACAGTCAAATCATCTGGGAAGAAAAAAACAAACAAAAACAAAGTAAACTTCCCAGTAACAGCTATTGCAAACTGGTTCGTGAGCTGTTAAAAAAAATCTCAAGTAATTTCACTTAAAAATAAAATGTTTTTTTAAAAGGAATTTTCTTATCTATTTTCATTCATCTTTTCTCTTCCTGGGAACTTCAAACACAACAAATTCTGAGCAGGCGAATTGTTTCTCAGAGCCTTGCACTGGGCCTTAATGGTACAGGTTGTTAGAAGCTGCATAATATCATGTCACATAGGGCTGAGAAGATAGCATGTATAAAGCATACCCTTGTCATCAGTTCTGAGGAACAAAGTCTTCTATGTTAGCTGTGCTGGTTGTGCAACTCAATTCACATAGAACCAGGTGTTAGAGCTCCTAGTCAGGGTAACACACGGTCTGTATGTTGTTGTAACTGCTGGCTCACAGGGAATTTAACCCAGCAGACTGTGGTATGACTCCAAGATACTATGTGTGCCTGATGACTTTCTGTAGCAAACTCCTACGAGACAAGTGACAAACAGCTACGCAGGGATCTCCAGCCCCATTCTGAGTGCACAAGTCTGGGGAATGGTGGGCTTTCACAGTGCTACACAATACCTAGCTGTGGTACCCCTAGCAATGTTGTTGTTTGGTGGTGCAAGACTTAGGGTAGTTGCTATTTCACCTGCCAAACTATCCAGCAGGCTTTGTCTTTGACTTGGGAAAGAGAAAATTGCATCTGTATTTAGAGGCTAGACTATATTGATTCAGCCTAGAGACCTACAGTGGCGTATACTCTGTGTGTAAGGGTCTGGTTATTAGCGAAACTGACCCACGAGGAGGATTACATTAGGTTTGCGGCCGGCGGAAGCTGAGCTCAGCGCTGCAGGTGGACATTTCCCACGTGCGCCTGCAACAAGCAGCCCTCCTCCCATCCGCCCTGCCCGCACTGGTCCTCACGGCACCGCAGTGACAGGAAAGGGTCTCCCCAAGAGGGACTGAGGGAGCACGCAGCTCTACCCGACCCCGCTGTGAGTCGGCTCGGGGTGACGTGCTCTGAAGTCCCGCAGAATTTCCTCCAGGCGCACCCGGCCCTCTCGCACCATAACAAGAGAAGAAGAAGAGCTCGGCTGACCTACAGCTGCGCCCGCTGCGCACTGAACAAGCGCCCCGCCCGGGCCTAGCGGCAGTAGGCGGCCCGCCCGCACGTAGGCGCCCCGCGCGCTGCCTTCCCCGGCGCCTCCCTCTGCTGAGCTCCCCTCTAGGCTGGCCCCGGCCGCCGCGCTCCCGGCGCTCTCTTCTCGGACGCGGGAGAAGTCGTCCTCCCGGGCAAGGCCTGGCGGCGGCCCGGAGCACCTCCCTCTCGCTCAGGCAGTCGGCCGGGCTGCCCTGGGAGGAGGGCCTGCCGCGGGGACGCTGCTGGGCGGTAGCGGTAGCGGTAGCGTGCGCGGCCTGGGGTGGTGGGGAGGTTGGACTGCGTCCCCGTCGCACGTTTCCTGTTCAGTGTTACCGCCCCGGGGCAGTTTGCAGCATGCGAGTAGTGGCTCTGATCAGGTAACAGCCAGCGAGGTGCTGGCGGCGGCGAAGGGTGCAGCGGGGAGAGGCTGCGGGGCGCGGTGCCACCAGCACCGCCCGAGCATTCGCCTGGGCTCCCCCGCGCCCCCGCCCGGCGGATGGGAGGGTCCGGCGGGGCAGGGTGAGCAGAATCACCCTCTTCCCCCTCCCCCCCCCCAGCCACGTGCTGGCCAAGGCTGCCGCGCTGCTATTGCCGGGCTGCCGGGAACTGCAAGCATTACCGGTCTGTAAAAGAAAATAAAATGAGAATATAGTGCAAGATCCTTCCGCTGATTGCTGCCCGCCCCTTATCTCGGCCAGCTCCTGTGTCGTGAGCGGGGCCTTTGCCAAGACCGCTGAGTTAAGGCAGTTCTGCTCACTTTTAGTTCAATTTTCAAGGTTACTTTTTGTTTCCCTTCCAAATACTTTGTGATCTCTCACGATAGACTTCCTAGCGTGTCTTCTGAGAGGCATTTCGTTTTGCACGTTTAAAAAAAGACGGGAGATCCCCATTGAAGTAGATATGGTTTGGCTCAGCCCTGTCTGTGAGGCGCTTTATTTGCTTCTCATGTAGTCATGTAGTCCTGCTGCTTTTTGTCTGTTTCCACGGTTGTTGTACTGTAAATAATACTTTTTTTTTTTTTTTTGTAGTTTCAAAAAGAGATGGATATTATTTTGCTTTTCTAAAAATCTAATTATTTTCTTGAAAAATAACAATTAGAAGACAGCAAGCTGAGGAACCTGTACGTGGGGTGGGGTTGTGCCTATGTAAGCAGTGTGTTTTTATTTTTGGGTGCGCTAGCTTTACCAAAGCCCTAATATTTAATGTGTTAAATTCTCTCAGGCAATATCTGATGTCAAACCCCACTGAAATTGTTATTTGGCCGCAACAATTACAAATAATTGAAATACCACCCAAAGAGGAAAAAAAAATGAACACCAAATGGTATCTGTTCTTCTCAAGATCTGCTTAAATACAGACAGCAAAAATCAACTTCAGTGCTTTTTCGTGTTTTAGAGATAAGTTTCTGTCTCCCAGCTTTATTTATTTCGATATTCTCTAAACAGAGGTATGTGTTAAAAGGCAGGATGAAATAAAATCCTAAAACAAGTTTGTAACACAATTGCTATTTTTATGGGCAATTTACAAGGATGGATTTAGTTTCAGTAACAGTTTTAAGAAGAATTTTAAAGAGACATCAAAGTGTCTGAAATCTTTGTAACAGAGCTAGCCTCAAAGATCAGAGGGAAAAAAAAGTATTTGAAAAGTGCTTCTTACTTTTGAAAAGGTCAGGATTATGTATAAAACTACTTTAGCCTGTTTCTTTTTCTTCTAAAATGTTAGCCACACTTAAAGTTGATAGTCTTGCGTTAAGGTGATTTTTATGGGCTAAGCCCTGTGTTGTGTTTTGTGTTAAATCATAGACATTTTAAAGCCAGTCTTCTAACTGAAATATGATATTTTTTTTTCCAATTCTTTAATTCTTGTAGAATTTTCTCAGTGTAAATGGTTACATTTGTTGATAGAAAGGATTTTTTTTTTTTCCTAGAAGTCTTTTATGGATCTGTGCCTTTATGATTACCTTATTTTTTCTTCTGGTATTTTGTTAGTTTACAGTCCTACCTGTTAACATACCTGGAGCACTGTCAAACCTAACCCTGGGTGTGGCCAGCATCATTCAGTGTCCTTCAAAAAGTATCTGCCTTAATCTCTCTTGGAGATATTTTTGTTCTTTCTTTTTTTTTTTTTGTGTTACAAGGTATTAAGCGTCAGGTGGTCTGGAACTGTGCTGAGTCCGCCTTCCTCTCCCAGTATTGGCTGTCTGGTCTCATTAGACTTAGTTGTCATGTGTTTTACTGCTAGATTAGAAGGCCTTTTAGGTAGGAACCATTTCCTTCTGTTTCTTTGATACAGTTATTTTTTAGGGCTATGATAACAGTAATACGGAAAATAAATAGCAATATAGTACCATGTGATACAGCAAGCACTCTACAAATCTTCATTAAATGTGGGAAATCTGAATGTAGCCTCATCTTAAAATGATAACATTTAATACAATTCATTTATTAAAATGAATTGTATTAAAAGATTAATGGAGTTATTCTGGTGTCCTTAATTTTAATTAGAAATATTAATATTGAAACTCTGTGAATGGCAAAGGCAAATATCAACTGTCATTACTTGGCTTAAGTTGCATTTGGAGTAGAAATCAGTGCTAGTGGGAGGCTTTTACTTTTTAGAATGGAGTCATTCAGAAAGAAAGGAGCCTTTGTCTTATTGTGAGTCTGTTAAGCCTGAAATTTCACTTTATGAAGTGAATGCTAACTACATTTTCAAGCTATCAAGCACAGTATTCAGAATTAATGAATACATCTTTTAATGCTCTTTTATCCATATATAGATTAGAAGAATGTTGTAGGAATGGATGAGAATAATGTCACGTACAGATGGACCCTAAAATTAGAAATCTGTTTGTCATATTTATAACACTGAAACATAAGCACCTGCTTTATGACAGTCTGTAAAGTACAAAAGGATTCCATGTTGTTAATACAACAACTTCTTGAGGTTTGAGTTACACAGTAAGTTAGGGTCAGCATGCAGATTTTTACCATGGATAGAAGCCTAATTGAGAGCAATAGCTGTATGATTGTATTACTGTAATACAGTTTCAAGCTCTTGCAAAAGAGAGAGATAAAAGTGGGAGGTTCCTGTTACAGATGCTGAAGGATTTTGCTCCTAATAGTGGAGAAACGGTGGTGGCCAGTTGCAGCAAGGCATGCTTCTAACTACTGTCTGCTCTTCTGTCCTGGTCCTGGGGACCACGAGGCAGGAAGCACTTTCACAGAGGTGTTGTGGCTCCTTTCTGGACTGGTGTTTGCAGTTGTAGTTTGAAGGGCATGAATCTGAGCAAGGGGTTGTTGAAGTGCCTGTATCTGCACCAGCCGTAGTTTTGTTGTTAGACTGTAGTGTTTCTTTTGACAGGGATTAAAATCCATGTGAGAAAGATTCAGTTACAGTGAGAGAGCAGGGTTCTTTTCTCACTGGTAGCAAAAAAAGTTTCATTAGATTTTAAGTCAAAACTAATTGTGTTCCATGTGTTTGTAGTACTGTCTCTTGGCCTCAGAGGAGAATGTTTTTCCACTTGTTATTCCAGCTTTTATTTAATCAGCTGTAATTATTGTTATCTGCAATTATCTGCAATTATTATAGTAAAATATGTAATAGTAATTATTATAGTAAAAAATGGCATGTTTCATGCAGAGCCAACTGAACCTACTGCCTGCAACAATTAGAACTTCTGACAATGGGAAGTACATTTAAAGTATTGAAACTTTGGACAACATATCACAGAATCACAGAATCATAGGGGTTGGAAGGGACCTCCAGAGATCATTGAGTCCAACCCCCCTGCCAAAGCAGGTTCCCTACACCAGGTCACACAGGTGGGCGTTCAGGCAGGTCTTGAATATCTCCAGAGAAGGAGACTCCACAACCTCCCTGGGCAGCCTGTTCCAGTGCTCCGTCACCCTCACCGTAAAGAAGTTCTTGCGCACATTTGTGCAGAACTTCCTGTGCTCCAGTTTCTGGCCATTTCCCCTTGTCCTGCCTCCACACACCGCTGAAAAGAGTCTGGCCTCGCCACTTTGCCCCCCACACCCTAGATATTTATAGACCTGGATCAGGTCCCCTCTCAGTCTTCTTTTCTCAAGGCTAACCAGACCCAGTTCACCTAGCCTTTCTTCATAGGGGAAGAAGAAAGAAATTCTTCATATCCCGTTAAGTATAAATGTTATTCCAAACATGATAGTTTTCATCTAAAAGGACAGCTAAATCTGGTTGCTCTCTGGAACAGATACTGTGAGTTTTGTTTGTTTGTTTCCATGTTACTTAACAATGGGTACAGAATAATTGGTTTCTGGAGTAAAAGATAGTTCTTGTTCTGAAGGGATTCCAGTTGAAGTGGCTGTTCTTCATGTAAACTCTCTGTTGAGGAATGAGATGAAGATTAGAACTGGATACCTGTTTTATGGCTACTGTATAAATAGGAAACATTGTTTCAGCTTTGCTGTGGTGAAATCATCCTTCAGCTCCTACTAACATTTTGCAACCTCGTCTTAGTCAAAAACTTTGTAACCTGCTCTGATAATGTTACATTTTGAGAGCAAGGCAGGAGGGCTAAAGTAGCCCCAGAGAGAGCTCAAGTTTTTTGCAGTATTTTCACTTAATTGCCACTATTTTCTTTGCTTTACAGTGGTGGGAAGGACAGCTGTTATAATATGATGCAGTGCGTTGCTGCTGGGCATCAGATTGTTGCTCTAGCCAACTTAAGACCTGCTGAAAGCACAGGTATGTAGAAATACTACATAGAAGTTTTTTGCTTGTTTGTGTTAATTAGAAACAGTAGACTGTCAGCTTTGCCTTCAGTATTTACATACTGAGGGGCAATCTAGAAATCTCAGATAGAAGGAAGAAAATGATATGGATGCCTATTAAATTTAATTTATTTTTCCTTGAAGAGAGGAAAAAAAAAACCCACAAGATGAAGGTTGGTAAAAGAAAGGCTTAAACAATTAAAAAAAAAAAAAAAAAGCACAAATATTTCTGGTGGTATGGGAAGAGGTTGTATGAGTTAAGTAGCACAAACAGTAAAAGATGGAAGAGGAAATGATCAAACAAAATGAGTACTGTATTTCTAGAAATGCATTAAACTAGCATAAACCATTCTGCCAAAGTAGGCAGTTTTGAAGCCACTTTGTTTTTAACTTCATGTATCTTCCTCCATTATTCTAGCCCAGCATTTGTGAACTGAATTGTAGAACTGATCTTAACTGCAGTTTATTTTGGTACACTTGTTCCTTCCTTTTAGCTTGGACCAGTTTTCTGATCAGTTCCTCACAGGCTAGGCCTAGACTTATTTCTACAAAAGATAATGGGAGAATCTCACGTAGTCTAAGTCAGCGGTGAGCTGAGCAGGGGAGTGTCTGCTACTTCTGTGTTGGTCTAGAGCATAAAATGATGTGTGTCGTTACCCAGCTGGCAGGAGAGTATATTAAATATGTTATAGTATTACCATATGTTAACTGTTCAGTCTATCAACAATTAACCTGGTAACTACATGTTAGGAAACTATGCAGAGAAAGTGAGAGAAAATGGGAGCTGATATGACAAATAAATCATGGACAGACCTAGCAAATGCTTGGGAGTACAGGAACAATTTATTTTTTTCTTAGCTAGCACATAATCATCTATAATCTTATTGAAATAAGTTGTCTTTAAACTAATTTATCCCGATCAGAAATGTGGAATATTGTCATTAAAATCATAAAATGCTGTCTTTAAGTGTGTAGTTGGATATTTTGTGGAAAGTTAATTGAGGTGCTTCAGGCGATGGCAGATTCTATGCCGTTCATTTTATTTTATCTTGCACCACTGCTGCCTGGAGAGTCTCAATTAATAAAAAAACTATGTATTCTGAGCTGAATATCAGTTTAAAGACCTTGTCATGTTTTATTTATGTTGGGAAATACTGACTTTTCTTTTAAATCAAATATTCTGGTTTAGGTTGGTTAGTTGTGATTATGTGTTTGGATTTGCCCATTTTGAGCAAATACATATCTCTGTGACTGTTGTATGGCATCAAACGTGACATGATCTATTTGTTACATCACAATTTAATTACCTTGATCAATATTACAGACCCTTCCCAAGATGTGCTAGATGTACAGCAGAGCTGCTTTAAGTGTTTATGTGTAAATTAAGAGAAGTTCCAGTATGATAGATTAGCATTAAAATAGTGAACTGAGATAGCTTTTAACAAATGAGATGGAAATTTCAGTGATGTTTTTAACTTATTTGAGTAATTATTTGAAAGATTTTATATAGAAACAGTTTGAGATTTATTTGTAATCTATGATTTTAACTGTTTTTTTCTTCATATGTTAGCTACAAACTATTTGTAAGAAATTTCAGTTACCTTTTTTTGTCCTGATTAAGGAAATAGCAGAGAAGATTTTATCACATTCTAAGTTTGGTTATTAAAATGAGTGAAGGTAGAAAGGACTTGGTACTGTAAGAAGTTTTCTCTTCTTTTTGAATGTTAATCAATGTCAAAACATTGTAGCAATCTACTTTTATTCCACGTTGGCTCAAATAATCTGCTCTTGTCTCTTGATGGCCATGAAAATAATGTAAACGCTGAAAGTTTTGAAAATCATGACAAGCCATTGCTTATTTACAGTGTTGCAACGCATTCCAAATTTCTTGAAGTGCACCTGGGTTTGCGCCTCTGAGGTGTACTCCTATTTGAATTACCATATGAATAAGAGAAGAATTGGACCAGTATCAGGTATTTGGATGAAGCAGGGAAGAATACTAAAGGAGAAGCAGACACAACTTCCAAATAGGCAGCAAATTCTTGAGATATGTCTATTGGTTGGAGAAAACCATATTTTTTTTTTCCATGTTTATAGAGTTAATGTCTCTAAACACCTGTTTGTGAACCAAACAATATTAACATTTAGATTTTTTCAGTACTTTGAAGTATTATGATTATCTTTAACTGTTGAAATTATGTAGCTAATGAGATTATTTCTTAACTGTGGCAGGGCAGACTGATGAATTGGACAGCTATATGTATCAGACAGTAGGACACCATGCCATCGATCTGTATTCTGATGCAATGGATTTGCCACTCTATCGTTGTTTCATAAAGGGTACCAGCATAAATACTGGAAGAGTGTATACGACATGTCAGGAAGATGAGGTTGAAGATCTTTACCACCTCTTGAAACTTGTTAAGGTATGCTGAATGAAAAGAATGAAATACTTGCAGACAATTGTATTGCTTCAAGATGCTTTGATTGTTTAAATAATTTGACTCATTTATGCATTTAGGTAAATGATCCACTGAGGAAAGCTTTGAGAAAAGTTTTCGACACTCGCACATTTAAAAGTTTAATGTCCATTCTTTTGTTCTTCCTTGCACTATAAATATATAGTGTAACTTTATTCACTTTATTCCTTTTTCTTCCAGTGTAAGTCAGACTTATTAATCCACATTTCAGGGTAAACCCAAATGTTTATATAGTCTTGTATTTGAAATGTATTGTTTGATGACTTGAATGAGAAAATTGAGGGGGTTTGTGCATTTATCAGTGTATGGAAAAAGGCATCTAGACATTTCCATTTGATTGTGCGTATGCTATACAAACTAGAATTTGTTTGTTTGTATGTTGCAGATAGTCCACAAAGAACTATAATTGTAAAACATTCCTCAATACTACTGGTTTTGCTTCTGGTAGCCCTGCAACTACATGCTAATATATAACTTGATAATCGTGACTGCAGTGCATGGTACTAAAACAATACAATTTATAGGAAAACATGTTTATTGTTTCTAAAAATAAATATAAATTCTATTTAATAAATAATCATAAATAAAAATAAATATGCATTTACTTTTATGGATAAAGCTGATAGACTACTTTCTGAAACTTCAACTGAAGATAATTCTTGTCTTCAGTTCAAGTACTGAGCATTTCCTCCTTCATTTTTTTTCCATTGAATTGAGATTTAAAACCTGAAAGCTTTAGGTTTATTCTTTGTTCAGTATGAAAAACTTAACTTGCAGATTAGACTAAGAATGTGGCTTGAGTGCCGAGTGCTTCCTGAACCAATGCTGAAATTGGATGTTACATTTTACTGAACATCTTTGGCAGGGAAAATCAAGACCGTGTACCTGTGTTGAGTATGAGACTACTCCAGAGGAGAATAGTGCATGTAGGCTGTATTGCGCTCTAGAGTGCTTCATGGAGGCTTTAAATAGAATGTAGTACAGGAATTGAAAGAAATATGGCACAGCACTTTTATACAATTTTTGAACCATTATAATATTAGAAATTATAGGGACTAGTATATACTGTCTCTTAAAGCTGCATGATAGCAGTTTTCTGCCGCTGTGTAAGATAATAAATTACTGATCAGTTTAATTAAAAATGGTCAGATTAATAGCAATTAAGATCATACTTCCTTTTCGATCCTTGCTGTCTTTGGGGAAATGGATCCTTGACATAAATTAATGCTAATGTTAAATCATGACAACTTCTGCTTTGGAAGTTAATTCATGGTAATTATAACTATAGCTGAAAGAGATGTTATCAAGTTGTCTGGAACCAAATATCTATTTCTTTCCTGTACAGAAATATTAATTCTACTGCATGATATTTTAAAGGCACAAATATTAACAATATATTGCTTCTATGTTAGTCTTTGGATAAACATGCTCTTATAGCCAAATCTATCTATGAAACTCCAGTGCAAAGTTCCAGTAGAAGTCTTGCCTATTCTGATGAATAACTGCATAATTATCAGGGGGTCGTAATCTGCAGGAGATGTAACTCTTTGTATTTTTAATTTTAAGGAAAAGATATTAAACTTTTTTCTGTATTGAAAGTAACTTTGAAAGTTTTCTATTTTTGATTTTTCACATTTATTTATAACTGTAGTTTAGTACCTTTACTATGTAAATTTTAATTACTGGTGATTTCTCTTTAGGATTTTTTTTTCCAGATATGTTAATATATCTCAGTTTGCTCTTTGTTGAAGGCAGGAGGGGAATTCTGAAGGAGGCTTGTAAAAATGCATCCTTAAGTGGACATAATTTCAAAACACTGGTGAAAGTAATATAGCTCTGTTTTTCTGTCAAATGGTTTGTGCATAACTGTACAGGAAAGGTGTATTGAGTTGAAAATTGCTTAACGTGCTTCGCTTTCACATGGTAAAGAATGCTCATTGTAACTACTTGTTTAGTTAAAAATAAATAATTTAAACCATATTTGAAAAAATAATATGATGAAATTAAATACATTTGATGTTTATAAAAACATCATGTTAACATGACTTTTAAGAAATTAAATATTCCTTTGCAGTGCTAGGTTCCCGGGGTAAAAGTCCAGGATTCAGAAAGTGATACTGACTGTTGATGACTATAAACCAGTTAATTTTATTGTCACAAACTCAGATGATCAATTTCATATTTATCAAGTAGATTTATATTTACATTCCACTTACGTAATGACCTATTTTCGATCATCTTTATTCATTACATATTTTGAAACATATTAGAGTATTTATGTGATGTCTAAATGTATCTAACCAGGCAGTCCTCACCTGATAGCAGTATTCTTACTTTGTAAGACATGTAAATTCTAAAATCTAATGAATAATTTAATTTATTATCCATTATACTGTATTTTGAGCACTTATTCCCAGTTTGCCCATGTTTGTCACTTCGCATATTGGGGCTTTCTCCAGCAAAGTGTATAAGCACTAGAGTTTCTTAGTTATCTGAATTATCCTTCAGGGTTTTACCATGTCTCTACTTTTTGAAGCGTGTAGAAAAATGTCTCCCTTTAATGACTGGAAAGAATGAAGCAGGGAGGGGTTTCTTAATGAAACTTTCCTGTAACACACTGCTCAGTAGAGGCTATTTAACTACTTTGTTCCTTTTCAATGTAATTATGATATTGTCCAAACAATGCATTGATGTTTTATGCAAGCACATAGTGGTGAAGTGGTGTGAGATGTCTTGAGTGTTGGATTGTTTTCTATTGAATGTTGGGCTGTGTTCTGTATCCCATGGGTTGATAACTTTAACCTATGTCCAGGGCAGCAGTTTTTGCAGCATCCAGACTCTGAAAACCAGTGCAAGATAACTTGTTTTACTTCTGGAATTCAGTAAATTGTTGTCCCCTTCCAAGTTTCTTGTCTTATCTACTCCATTCTGTGACAGCTTTGCTTTTATTTGATAAGTTTCCACTGCTGGGGGTAATTTGTAGAAATCTAGAACTTTCTTGCTAAGCAGTTGTTTTCTTCGAGCTATTTTTCATCTTTTTCTTTAATGTTCTTCAGTAATTAAGTTTTCTTGAGATTAGTATTTTGAAAAATTGTTTATAGCTGTTATAGTTGTTTATAGCTTCTTTGTAATATATTTGGGTCATATCTTTGTGTATGTCTATTATAAAGTATGTAAGTTGATTTTCAGTGTATTTTCTATTCTAAGTCGTTATTTGTTTGCAAAAACGAAGTTTGCACTTTGTGGGTTCAGAACCTATAAGATTATGAACAACCCCTAATGTTATAGGGAGTTAATTAATTAAGAATTTAATTAATTAAGAAATTAATACTGTGGATCTCGGGACAGAGGGATTATGAATTATGGTATCATCCGTTGGTCATCACCTGAAAAATTAGAATTGATGCTGAGTATATTGGATGTATGAAACATTTTAGTCAAAATAACTTTTACTTGTGGCACTATTTCATTTTATCAGTATTGTGAAAGGAGAAGGCAAGAAAAGTTATTTTCTAAAATAATGCCACATCCTTGAGCAGTGGTCTTCTAACTCAGTCAGTCACTAAGAATAAGTAACATGTTTTTTAATTGCAGCAACAAAGAGCTTTTTAATACAGTGTGACTCCCATATTTAATATTTATTTTTTAAGGGCAGGTCGTGATTTTTGAAATTGACCTGCTCTTACGTTTACCGAAGACAGGAAAGCTTCCTGTCCATTTCGCAGGTAAAATTACAATAACTGAAATTTTTTATGTTCCTTCAGATTATAATTTTTCTGAGACATAGTACATTGTTCATGCAGGCTTAGATGAAAGAGAGGTAACTTAGGTCCTCTCATTATTCAAACTCCTTAGGACTTGAAGGACTTCAACAAACAGAGTTAGGGCTTGAGATGAATGAATGGAATACAAGATTATTCTTTGTCCTTTGTTTAGGCATTAATTCCCTCATGGAAAATAAATCTTGCAGTTCCTCATTATTGCAAATATTCTTCCATGTTAAGGAAATAGTCTTCCTTTCACTGATTTTCAGAACTTAGCTGCTGTAGTCAATAGGTAAAATGAGTTCTCAGATTCAGTTCTGGTGACTGACTTTGTGGCTGTTGCATAGCCGAACTTTTGGGTGGGTGCTCCCAGAAAAAAAATAAAGCATGAATAAATCTACTGAAGTGTTCCACAACAGGTGTTATCTCACTGCTAAAAATATGTTATAAAACAGACAATAACATATTTAGAAATAATCATTAGGTATATAGGTATCCATTTTAATAATCTCCCTGTGTCTTCAATGGTAGTATTTCCATGATAAAGAGTGATCGCGTACACTCAACGTGTATGAGTAAGGTTTATAGACTTTCTTAGGAGTCTTAGTGATCTAAATATTACCAGTTAAGGAATGCTGATTGACTTCAAGAATCTTTAATATGGGGACTTAAGCATGCTGTTCTTCAAATGAATTTTGTAGTTTATAAAAGTTAGGAAAAATTAGGTAACTTCTTCACTTCTTCCACTTACTGATGGGATTCAAAAAGCATGGAAGACTTAGAAACCTTCTGGAACAGTTCTGTTCTGGTTCCTTGATTTTTTTTTTTTTTTTTTTTTTTTTTTTGGTTGGTTGGTTTTTTTTTTTTTTTTTTTTTTGTGGGTTTTTTTTCAGTTGAGGAAAATCTGATGTTTTTCCTCTTGCAATTTGAATTATTTGTGTATGTATAGGCTAATTTCTTCAAGTTATATTTCTCAGAAATTCTGAGAGAGATTAAATTATAGGAAGAAGTATTTGTCTATGTAAAATTTCTGAAGTAATCACCATATTTTAAAATTGTTGCAAATTGGGAGTACTGTGCATTTTATATTTAACTTCACATATAATTCGGTGGTTGAAGCACAATCCACGTAGAACAAAAGAAATCATAGTATCAGTATTAAAAAAACATCCTAAAATACAGTAAATGAAACAATGCAATTTAGGTTTTGTTGTGCCTTCTACTTGTCATGTTAATTAAGTAAATGTTTGGATGCCTTATTTTTTTCTTTTTGCCCAGGTATTAATGTGGTGTATGAACTTTTAGAAATTTTATAAAATGGCTTCCAACCCTAAAAGAAATACCCAGTGCTTCCTTATAAAGTAGGATTATTTTTAAGGCAAAATATTTGATGCCATTTTTTTCATATAGCATGCACTAAATTCCTCCAGAAAGACTGTTCCTCCACTGTCCGTTTGGAGTGAATTTATCTGTGAGAATGTGAATTGTCCCTTTGCATTCTCCATATTCAATGGATTTATTTATTATTATTTTAATTGGCTTGTTTTTTGTTTTTTTTTTTTTTACTTTTAATTCTGGAGTGGCTTTTTCCATCAAGGATGACCATTGTCAGCAGCAGTGAATAAGAGGATGAGTTAAGGGAAGAGGGTAAGAAGTAATCTCATTGTCGGCAGTGCTTTTTGGTGCTGTAAAAATAATTATACATCTTGTTCCATTTAGAGGATAGATTTTTGTTGTTGTTGTTTTGTTTGTTTGAATTTTAAAATGAGGTGGGAAGAAGGAAATTTTGTAGTCAACAGGATGCCTGTCATTCTCTGTCTCATCTAAACTATTCAGGAGGGGTCAATTTTCCTTCAAGAACGGGATCTTGAGCAATGTTTGAGGTAGTTTCTTACCGTGAGAAATGTTGAGCTTTATGTAAACAAAACAAAACAAAAAAGTCGCGATATTTCTCCCTGTTTGGTGTTTTTCACTCACTCTCATTCTTGTTGTGTTAATATTGAATAAGCAGAGACAGTCAGACTGGTGGTGAAAGATGGTAAACAAGCCCGAGGGCTTGTTCTGGTCAGCTTTAAACCCCTGATTGCCAGGTTTTCCTAATTTCCCATTTCCGGGGCATCTCTTGTATGACCTTGCTTGCTGAATATGATGCTCTGGGTTGCAGGATTCTCACGTGCATTTGGAAATAGGCAGCCAGGCATTGTTTACAAGACGCCAAATGAACCATGCACTCACAGCAAGTTTGATAAACACACATTTCCTCCTTTTATCAGTGAGATTGCAGAATGTGAAGTATGAGTTTCCAGTTTTATTCATTCCCTTCAAACCTTTTCCTGTTTAAAAACTGAATCTCGCTAATTGGATGATGATACATCCTTGAATTTTGTTTTGCTTTTTTATTATTGTTTTGAATTCTACTTACTGGTCACTGACACTTTATTCCAGTGCCTACCTTGACCAGGTTTGGCAGACGTTCAGATAAAAGCTTTCCATTTGTTCAGCACAGAAAAGGTTCATCCCTATCAATGTAAAGTGAATGCTAATTAACAGTAATGACTTCTAATCACTTAGCTTTTATGCTCCTCTAGGAGCACTGCTATTATCCAATGTAGTTAAGTAAAATGCTTGTATATGAGTCAACAATGTGGTATTTCTTCTAGCAGCTATTGCTCATAATCAAGCTTTGAATAAATTACGATAGTAAAATTGGTTTTAATGTTCTGTATTGCATGGGGGGAGAAAGGAATCTCACATATCTTGTTAAATATCTTGAATATTTAGAGAGTTATCTATTAACGTTTTGGCATTCAGTATTGTAGTCAAATGGAAAAATACATTAAAATGTTTAAGTCAATTTTGTAAATGTTATCAAAACTTTTTTTATGGTTTGAGTTTTGTTTAAGTGACATGCATAGACTCAACAGCCTCAGTTACAGCTCCATTTGGATTCAATTGCATGTCTGTAGGAATGAGCTACAACATTTCTGAGTTAAATTGCTGTTAAGTTTTACATAGAACTAACATATATCTTAAATTAAGAACTTCAGCAGCTTTAGTCTAATGTTGTAGTTTGTTTACTAGGTTAATATTAACTATTAATATTAACTTAACATTAATACCTCGTGGCTAAGAAGAGCTAGCTTTGACGTGCATGCAACACTTAAAAAGGAGTGTGAAAATAGTGAGAATTCACTAATACTTGAAAGCAATAGAGTAAGATGAAGCTTTTTAAATAAAATTGGAACGTTGGTCAGAAGTAATGCTAATATAAACCAGGAGCTAAATAGATTGCTAGACTGGTAGTATGTTCAGCACTTCCAAAATAATTTCAGTTTAAAGCAGAATTAGCCTAAAGAGAATGTATACACCAATTTGAAGTTTAGTGAACTTTCCCAATTGATATTTCATTTATGGAAGCTGTAAACTGTATGTTTGGAATCAGAACATGGAAAAATCTGGATGAAACCTGTTTCTGAGATGTACTTCAGTTTGGTGGGGTTTTTTTGTTTGTTTTGTTTTTTTTAATGATTTATCTTTTATTAACAATTTCCTTAAAATTATCACCTAAATCACTTACAAGAAATCTAAAGTCTTTATATCTGTGAAGAAACTGGGATCTTGGTTGGTAAATATACTTTGTTGTTTATTTTTGTAATTTTATATGTATATTTAAAAAAAAAAAGTGTTCGTTTTCTGTGGAAGATACTTTTTGTGTAGTATCCGTCTTTTCATGCTTAGAAATACAATTCCTTCACAGTTACTATCACAGTTTTTATGCATAGGGTTGTGAGTGAGTATCCACAGGCACTGTGTGTGGTTTCAGTTTTGTTTGTTTTGTTCATTCACGTACATAATATAGACAGTTTTCTGGTAGATATTTTGTCTATTTACTTGAGCATCTTCTCTGGTAACAGTTATTCTTTGGTTTGTTACACAGTCATTGCCTAACTTAATTCAGAAATACCTTTCTTTTAGCCTTTTCTCTTTAGATGGGAATTCAAGTCAGTGTTCTTAAAAGTCCTATGTCTCTTGCCATAGTACTATAAAATGTACTGCTTGTGTTTTTTGCCAGCAAGTTGTTGAAAAATGAGCAACACCTTTCTCCTCTACAGTTTCATTTAAGTGAATGGTGCTGTCCATATCTTATTTCAGTACTTTGGTACACGGCAACTTCACCCTGCTTCCTAAGGATAAAAATTTTTAAAATAAAATAAAGGAAAAATATAGTCCTATTCTGTGCTGCAGCAACTAGCTGCTTTGTATTGTTTATATTTCTCATTAGGCAGCAGTAATACATGCTTTAAAATTTATTAGTTTTTAATGAAATATAATTGGAGTTAATTCTAATAAAATGCAATCAAGGAAAGGCGAGCTTTCGTATAATTGAACAGTAAAACATTTATCAAATTTGTCCTCATAAATATTTTTCTCTGCTCATTCTTTGTGTAAAATTCATTTTGCTTTCTTATGCAGTTACTAATTTATTTAAGCTAACTTATTTAATGGCCTCTTTGTTTGATGTAAATGTCATACACACAGTAATTGCATGCTTCCATTGCTTTCAGCTGGACACTTTCTGATCAGTGTGTTCAGAGATGATTCTTCTGGAAAGGCTAGGATTTCATTTGGTTTGTATTGCACCAACATGACTATTTTCAAAATAGAAATGATTGATTTGTATCTGTCATTACAAAAGAAATAAAGGAGAATTGGCCTTTTACAGATAGCTGTGCAGTATGGAGATCCTCTTTGTGTTGCCTTTGTGTTGATAAATTCTGTATGTAGAACTGCACAACAGTCATTACTCCTTTTCATGTAGATTACGATTAGGATTCCTAGACCAGGTTGCTGTTTGCAAAGGATAAGGCAGTGCTGTGATTAGTTACCTACTCCATGGAAAGTGCTACAAAGGAAAATGTCAAATGTGTGTGCTGCAGTATTCCTAGTAGTCTGATGCTCCATTATATAAACTTTTCTTCAGTCCGTTTTCCTTCAGAAACACAGCTTCAGTCTTTTTGCCTTATTACCCGTTAGGTGTAGTGCATTTGCATGCTCTAACTCTGGATTCTTTTTCTTTCTTTCTTTATTTCCTGGCAGTTTGCTTTTGGGCCTTTTCTCTGTTGTAACTCGTGAAAACTGGAGCAACAGTGCCCTCTATAGTTCCTCCTTGTGTGCTTACTCCTTACAGCTGGTTGTGAGCATTCAGGTAAAAAATGGGATGTTTAGATTTATTTTTAACTCAAACAAAGCCCCTTTTTATCTAAAGGAAACATTTTGATTTTCACTGACTGTTTTACATACAATAAAGAGAACAAAGGAGACTATTCTGAATCCTCTTGAAGGTTTAGAAGCTCTCATCATTATCTAGTGAAAAACTGGAATTTTGTCAGGCATTCAGGGCAGTCATTAAAGCTGGATAGGATTTTGAGTTGCAAAGGCTTTCCTGAAGTGTGTGTGTTTGTTTTCATGTGGAGATTCGTATCAAAATAATTTGAAACCTACTTTATTTGTACTTACTGTTTCCCTTAAACTAGATCTTGCATGATCTGTGATGTGCTTACCAGCAGAACACCTAAGCTTTATTAATGATGTTGTTTTAATTCACACACTGACTGAAGTAATTGTTGTTCATTAGTATTGATTTGTATCCAAAACTGATTTACAATGTAGATTTCTCTTTTACATCGTTATAGCTTAATATGCAGATACCTTTTATTCTGTGTTTTCCGCAGAACTTGTTGGACAGGGTTACTATTGAACACGCATGTTCCCAGCATTCTCGTACATGTATGTTCTCGCTCTCATTCTGCCATTTAAATACTATAAATGACAATAAAAACATATGACCTTTTCAAAAATGAATGTTTTAACTACAATTGGTTTATTCTATAACAACATCATAAAAGTCATTCTGTGAAAAGTTAAATGGATTTATTTTAGGATGGAGAATGTATTGTGTTAATGTATGTGTAGAACACACTCTTAATGCACTTCTATGAACTGAAAATCGTAAGTCATTGTAGTAAATTATAGTTAATGATGTAACTATTGATGGCTATTCAAAACATTCCTGTATCTCTAATGATTTGTGTAAAACACATGGCTGCCCACAGCCCTTAGTTCGTTTGGAACAGTAGATAGATAAAAGCACCAGCTTGATAAATCTTAAGAACTTTTTTCTAACAAATGATAAGAATCCTTTTAGAGTAAATAGTATATCACAAGCCACTTTCTACAGTATTTGAGATTTGGTAAAAATGAAGATGAAATTAAAATGGCTATCCCTGATAAGAGGCAAGATGCTTTGAAAATGCAGTGTGTCCAAGCTTTGATTTTATTTTTTTTTTTCTTTTTTGTCTGCCTAGTTTAGTGGGTAATCTCTACTCATCATATGAGATCTTTTCTTTTTGCCAGCATGTGTGATTTCATATATTGGAATGTTGCTATTATGGCATAATGTGCACTGGCTAATCCAGAAAGTACCTCTAATCTATTAGCTATTAACATAAAAAGGTTACAGACTTTTGGGTGGATTGGTTTCATTGTTGTTGATCGTTTGTTTCAGTAAAGCAAGTATTATTCTTCTGGAAAAAAATTTAATGTTAAATTGGGCAAAATGACTTTACTTCATTCTAAATATAAGTAGAATTGTGAATCAAGCTTAGTTCTTGCACCGATTGCACAATTATTGCTAATCCTACATATTGATTTCTTTGTTTGTTTCATTTTTATTAATGAGCTTCTTCATGCACTGTTACTTTTGTAATACTGACAGAAACTTGTTGATCTCTTTAAATTTAATTTTTTTCTTTTTCTGTTTCTTTTTCCTTTCCTTCTTTCTTTTTTGTAAAATAGTGTAGGTTTTTTGCTCTATTTTTTTTCCTATAGTATGGCTGTACCCTGGGGTTTTTTTAGAACCTCTATAGTGATAATGAAAATCTGATTCTTGAAGACAGGGCAGAAATTAAGTATTAAAAAAAAAATATGTATATTTCATTTTTAATCATTTAATGCCTACTTTAGATACAATTTAATTTTTTTAATAGAACTTCATGTCATTCTTACAGTAAAGAAAATAAAGATAGGTGATTTTTTTTTAAAGTGTTTTCTGGTTGGCAATGAGAGAAGGATTTAATTTTAAACTGTGACCTTTGAGACAGAAAAGTTGCTGTCTATATGGAAAATAAAAATAATAAATTATATTTTCTTGCAATGAAACTAGCAAATTAAAATTCGATTTAATTAAAATAGCAATAAATTTAGATTGCATTATTGGAGACAATTAAGTATGGTTTTTCTGTCTATTGAGAATGGGCATAATTTACCAAGACTGGGCAAAGAAGGGAACAGAGCAGCCACTACAAATATTGATAGAAAATGTCCTATTTATTCTGTATACTTTTATTTTTTAGTTAAAAATGTCTATGATAATTTTATACCACCTTAAAATGATTACCTCCCCTCAAACTTGATTTCATCTAGTTTGATTATGCGTGAAATATTGAGTGAAGAACAGTATGAGCTCAAGTTCCTCTTTAGTTGAACGTACTTGTTTTCAAATAATTTGCGTAAGCATGATCACTAAACCATTTTTCAGATGTCCTTTCATAAAATGTGAGCTGATACAGAGTAGGTAAGGCTATGACTGAATATCATCTTGATTTCAATTTTCAGTATTTCTTTGGCTCTGAAATACCAAAAGATACGGAGACTGAGTGTCGGTAGTGTTTTCTTCATAGAAAATTATAAGTATCCACATAGGACATCATTTTTACTGGTTAACAGTTACCTATGTTATAACTTTAAGGTAATAGCTTTAAGGTTATAGCTTTAAGGTAAAAAAAAAAAAAAAAAATCGCAATCTAAAATATAACATTATGTATCATAAAAAGAAATGCTGACTTTTCTCACTGGAAACATTTATAAAAATCTTTACAAACTGGATGGACTTCTAATGGTTAATTTTAAATAGAAATTTTAAGACTTTTTTTAAGATGTTCTTTTTATGAGATTTTTTATCTTCTATTTTTAAGACATTTTCTTTCTATGGAA
The DNA here is from genome assembly GCA_016647715.1 of Pavo muticus. Taxonomy (NCBI): domain Eukaryota; kingdom Metazoa; phylum Chordata; class Aves; order Galliformes; family Phasianidae; genus Pavo; species Pavo muticus. The sequence continues at coordinate 18,437 of JACDJE010000623.1, read as the reverse complement.
CTTGATCACACAAGGGAAAATTTTTGAGTGTGTGCTATTTTCAGTGACAGAAGTTAGTGTTTAGGTTTTACCTTGTTACTCAATAGCCTATCTGTGTTTATAACGATATAAAGTATGGAAAATATTTTCAGAAAGAATTGTGGAGTGTCAGTAGTTAATGAGGAGTTGTGCAGTTTTTATTTTTCTTTTCCTTTAGTTGTGCTGCTTACTCAATGACTTGATAACTAGTTTGAAAGTTACCTGTAATACTGCAAACTTTGTTGGCCTTTTTTGTCATGTACTTTTGGTAGATAAAACAGTGATACTATTGTTCTTTGGGACAGCATAGTTGTTACAGAATTATGTCATAAAGGTAGGTACTTCAAGCTACCTGGCATGGCTTTGTCTTCTTGGGTTTCTTCAGCTTCTATATTTCTTGGCCAACATACCAGCACAAATAAATAATTATTGTGTATAGATACATAATATTTTATAGAAATTGAGTTAAGGCTGTATGCTTTTTTCAGAACTAGGAGCTAGGTAACTATTGGTTTTTGTAATTACTGTGCTTAATTTATTACTCTTTCATGTTCATGTAATCATCTTTCATTCTGCTATAGTTTGTACTACAGAGCCAAATAATTATTATTTATTTTATTTCACATGCTTTAACTTTCTTACTTCAGACATCTACTGATTCCTTTTTTGTGTGTGTGTATGTACGCGCATTACAATAACCCTTTTTTGCTACCTTTTACCCACCTTTGCTACTCTCTATCCTTTGGAGACCAGTCCTATGTTCTCAAGGAAAGTCTGTCAGTCATTATTTATTACCCACTTGTCATTGTGACTTATTCATTGCTTACATCACTATTCTCAAAAGTATTGCTGTACAGAAACGGTGAGCAGTGCTCTGAAGGAAAGATCAATAAATGCTTTCAAAGGAAGATTTACCCTGAGACTTGGATCTTCTTTTTAATACTAAATCTGTGCTATTAGTTGTGAGGTGGCTTTAATATTTTGACATCAAGTTCTCTGGCACTGAAAATGAAAAGTTAACTAAACTAACTTTTATGAAGTAGCGTGACTTCAGCAATTAAGTATATAAAATCTAATTTTCCAGTTTTCAGTGGCTTTTCCTGAATAGCTTATTTTCTGAGCTGGACATAATTTCATCTCCTAATAAAAAGTGAAAGAAAATCATTTAAATAATAAATATTTGAAAAGATTTATTTAAATTTCGGTGATGCTGTCATGTGTAACATTACAAAGAGAGGAAGAGGATAATTATTTAAAATCTTCAACAGTTAAGGAAAAAAATTCTCTCTTCTCATGCTTATTGAAATTGTTTTGAGAACTTGATGACCTATGCTGTGTGTCCAGAGCAACCAGAGTAATTTCAGGTGATGTACTGAATATTGACACCTTTTTGAAAGTGGTTGCTTGAGAATGCAATGCGAAATGTGTGTAAAATTTATTGTATTATTTACAGATTCAGGCCGCTGAGAATTTGAAAATGGCAAATGCATAGTTCTCACCCTCCTTTGCATTATCTTGTAATTAAGTGAAACAGGAAAACTGGATTTTAAACACATGATAAAGATTATATCACAAAGCCAGCTACAAGGAAAATAAAAGATTGCATGGATAGCTGATACTTAGTAACCTTTTTCTTTTGATTCTGCAGTATAAATGTTTTTAAAATGTTTTTAAGTGAAGATAAAAAGACCTAAAACATGTGCATGTGCACACCTTTGGGCCAGGCACATGAGAGAGTTTGGAACCTACACTCTCTTTTGCAGTAGAAGCTTTTCCAACATGAAATAAGGGATTACCAAGCTTAGTTGACAATCTGCTGCTATTTCATAGGTAGGAAACAAGTATAATGGGCTTAATTTTTGTACTGATGAGGCAATTGAGGGTTTCAGTGGGAAGTTTTATTTAGTTGATTTGTTTGTTGTTTTACCTTATAGTTGCTGCTCCATCAGTTGGTAAGTATTCTTATTGCTGTGTTACTATCAGCTGCTTCCAGTATGGTTATATCAGTGTCACGCCAGCCATGTACTATTCATTTTCTGCATAATTATTTTGCCTACCTGAAGGAATTTTGTTTGCCAGAGTACTCCTAAAAACTGAAGACTTTGCCTTGCTGTAGTGCATTATAGAATAGAAACTACTCTTCTGTTTTGCTGCAGTACAAATGCAAAGTAATATACCTAAGTATTTTCGAATATTTTTTCGTAGTCTTCTGCACTGTTGAAATGTTAGTTAATACTAGATACTGTAAGCAACTAGAGTTGCCTGCTCTGTTATTTCTCTTTTTTATCTCAGTAGTTTACCTTCTTCAGACTTGAACATGAAGTCGAATTTGCAAAAACGTGAGAAGTCTTCCATGCTAATACACTGAATTGTGTGCATTTACGTTTTTATACGTTATTATTTTACCATTTGCATGGAAGTAATTTTGAAAAGTATCAAGACTTTCTGTATTTTGGCCAAAGCAGAGTACTGTGTTTTTAAAATAAATAAATAAATAAACATATGAATCTATAGGAGATTCAGAATCGGGGAAATCCTTCCTGCTTTCAGGCTTGTTTTCAGACAGTGCTTTGGCATGTTAGTTTGTAGCAAGTGTTTAACACCTAATTCCTGGGAAGTTTTCTTTCCGCGACTTCTGAAATCTACCAGAATTTTTTCTTCTCCACTTAGCAACATGCAAGGATGTATTTGTGATATACTAAGAGGTCAGCACAAGTACAACCTGTGTGTAAAATACTTAAGAAATGAAAGATAAACTATCCTTAAGTGGTTTGTGCTGAAATTGCATAAGAGCAGACTTTTTATTTTTTATGGAAGGTATATTTTCTCAAAGTTAATAATTGGGTTTAAAGTGATTCTCTTGATTCCTTTAGGGTGGAAGATAGTAGCATTTACAGTCTTCCAATTGAGTTGTACCTACTCAGGATCCATTCATGTCTAATTTTCACCCCAGACATTATTTTTGTCTTTATTGGGTAAGGGTCATCTTTTAATGCCTAGTTTCTCATTTCAGCAAAACATAGTTCTTTCTCTTTGGTCACTTGTTGATATGCTTCAGTAGGTGTGTTTGACAAGAGGTTACATTCCTGTCAGTACATGCATTTAAAACTTACATTCTTGCTATTTTATTAACTGTATCTTATTAACAAGTCTTGACTGAGACCACACATGGAAGTTCTCTGGTATTTTATTGCATCAGATGAATGTAGGTTTGCAATTCTTGACTTCTTTCTACTAAGCTTGCAATCACAATACAACTTTATGATAATAAAGACAGTGGCTTAAAACATTAAGAACATAAGATCTTCTCCATTTAAAAACTGACATCTCCCAGTAAAACAGTAACAATTCCATTTGAAAGCCTGATATAAACATTTTGCTTCTGTTAAATGAGACAGTTATCCCTCTGATGGGGTTCCTGATTTTTCTTGGCAGTGTTTTCTGGCCTCCAGCTTTTCCTGATTCTTTTTAATCCATACTTCTCACCATTTTTACTCTCTGATTCCTGTATTTCTCTCTCGATTGTTAAATGTTTCCCAGCATTTAGCTTTCATGTTTGCCCCAGAGAACTGTATGCTTTTCTTATTCTCTAAAACATTGCTAATCTACCAACCTGACTCTCATTCGTGTTCATGTATCCTTTCTGGTACTCCCATAGTGACTAAAGGCATCTCATCTGTAGGGATGGAAAGCCTTATTTTCACCAAATTGGAAAAAATAAAGTAGTTTTCTTCTAAACTGCAATCAGTTACAAATTTAATTGCAAATTTTAAGGTGATATGACTCTGCCACTCGGAGAGCAACCTGAGGCTACAGCCCTGCTGGTAGTATGAGATGTGGGAATTTCACAAGATTGAAAATAAATTTCAGATTTATGCAAGTTGATATAATAAATCAGGATTGTGCAGATTTTATAATAAAATTAAGAGGTTTTTGCAGTTTAGGCATTTTTAAAATAAAATTTTTGTGTTGCGCTTTAGAGAAAGGTGAATTTTCTGTTTTTTTTTTTTTTTTTGTCGTATTACAAAAGCTCCTCTGAAAGCTTGATTTTGCTACATATTTCTGTTGCTTTTGCTTTTTCTATACTGACCTTTTTTGTTTTTTTCTACATTTCTTTAGCACTTTCACTTCTGTTTTGTTTAGTTTTTTGGGGTCTCCAAAATATCCTTCTTTTCAGACTCTTTTGCAAGGCCTTTCCCTTTCTTTTTTGTTATTCAAATTCTCTTGACCTTAGAGAAGTAAACTAATCATCCCCTAACGTGTAGTCTTGTCTGGATTGAGCAGTGTTGCTTGCATATATTGCTTTTTCTTGGAGAATTGCCACTTACAGCTTTGTCTGGATTTAGGGTAAGCTAGACTTCGTGTGAATCTATATTCTAGGACCTGATTCAAACTTGTATTTTTCCTAATATAAGTAATATCATATTTCACTTGAGAAGCATCATGCCTGTGTAAAATGAGAAGGATGGGATAGATTTGCATAGAGTACTCATGCAGGAATAAATGACCTCCTATGTCAATTTTTAATGCAAAATCTGAATGAGGTTTGCTAGTTTTGGCCATTCATTTTTGTGGATATACCACTCAGGGCCTTACTTGCCCTTGACTTAATGAGATGCAGAATCTCCATTTTTGTGGGCAAGAGATTTCCAGAGGTTTATGGTGAGAATCTTAAGGAAAATTAGATACTGAAAATTCCTGGGAGATGAACAAACCTCAAAAAAATTGAAATTTATCTCTGTGTTCCTAAACTTGAACAGCTCAGCTAGTCATTCTTGCATTTAAAGTCCAGAAATACATCTGACTTGCAATGGCTTGCATTTACTTTGGCATCGTTTATGTGTAGGTGAGAGAATGTCTTACTTTTATCCTGGTTCAAAAGACCCTTCTTGGAAAAAGTAAGTGGGGTCATTTTCAGTCAATGAAAAGCTTCAGCCTTGACTTACACTGGAGTGAGCCACATCTCTAATTGGCGTCTGCAGGCTGATCAGGGCCTATATTATTCCAGTTGTCTAGATTTCAGAATGTCTCCTTTCTGACCTGGAATCTCTGAAAACTTCTGTAAAGAAAAGCAGTAAAGAAAGTAGGTTTCGTTCAGTGATTTTGTTGAGTAAGCACATGTATAATCACTAGAAACTTAAAAATACATTGTATATTCAGTATTGTAAAATGTATCTATTGGCAACAAAATAATAGATTGTAACAAGGTATTGAAAACATAGGTCAAACGAAGAAAGCAGGAACATGCTTGATTAACAACGGCATTGAATACGAAGTCAGCGAAGGTTTTATTATGCAGTGTATTTCGTTATGTTGAGGAGACAAGGCAGTGGTGGTTACAGTGTTCTTCCAAACCATCATCAACTATTATCAAACATACTATGCTTCCTTTTCTTCTGATATTGAAAATATGAAAGCTTTTGGTTAGAAAATGGTGGATAAAGTTTGCACATATTTCACTGTAGCAGCTTTCAGGTTTGGCTGAGAGAATTAACATAATTCAACCTTATATTTCTAGAATTAAAGCTTCAAAATATCAAGAATTGTTAATGAGATCTCCTATTGTAACTTTTAAAGATGCTGAATCAAATTTGATTAGATGAAGTTGCAAATGAAGGTGGAAAATAAAAAAATGTAGCTGTGAATTCAAATATTATCAAAGAATAATGATAAAATTACTAATATATTCAGATAAATTAACTACTGTGCCATTTGTACTGTGATTTATGGTAGTGCTCTGCAGGGAAAGGAAAGAGGAGAGTGGTTGTATTGATTTGTAATCATACCTGACAACAGTGAATATTAGGTCTAATGATGAAGTCATCTGTATTAAAACCATGAATAATTAGCATATCACTGATTTTATAAAGACTTTTCAAGTATTTACATACCACTGGTTATTACATTTGATCAGTGTTTACTGTTAATGAATACAGTCTTCTATTAGAGAGATGAATCTTGTAGACATTGCAATTGATGACATCTTCTGAAATTTATCCCATAGTTCACATGCAGTGTGTAGCGATTATTCTGCACTTTTGAAGAAGTCTAATTTTTTTTTTTTTTTTACAGTAATATTATTCATTTTCCTTAAGGAATACAATTCCCAAGTAATATGAACACTATTCCTGCTGTTTTATTGTATTGTAATATAACCATAAATGCAGTGTTAAAAGCTATACCAGTGGTGTCAGACTCCTGAAGGACTTGAGAAAACTGTCATAACTTCTAAAATAACTGATAATCTTTTGTGGGTCAAAAAGAGCAACATGCTGTATTGCTTAGCTTTCTGCTTTCTTTTTCTCAAGGTTTGTCTGAGATTTAATTTTATGTGAAGTACACAAAACACTGTCAGAGAGACATTATCACTTTGTAAAAGCTGTTTAGAATATGGTCTGGCACAAAATGTGCAGAAAATTAAAAAGAATATTCCCAACTTTTTTGCATAGAGCTGAGTTGTATATATTCTTTGTAATTGTGGCAAAAGAACAGTTCATGTGAATGCATCTTTATATTTGCAAAATATAAGCTTGTGTAGCTCTAGATATATATATAATTTAAAAATTTTTAAAGATGACAAACATATACAGAGAGAATTACATTCAAAATATTATATATGTTTTGTGTGTGCACATATGTATATATGTATATCTGTGTGCAAATGTATGCATTTCTTTGCAGTTCTGAGGGGTTTCTGTCTTATCTGTTTCACAGTATTTCCTTTAAATGCATATTTTGATTTTTCTTTTGGTGACTAGGTCGAATGCTTTTCCATTACAGTACTAAAAGAATAATCCTGTTTAACACAATATTTTTCCCTGAAGGGACGGTCTTTTGTAGTCACATGATACTATTTTTTCTCAGAATGATATTAACATTCATGATGTAGTGATTTTATCTTGATACAAATGCTTTGTTCAGACTGTAAAAAAGACTAAGGAGTGTTCTTAGTATCCTGCTGCTAAAAAAGACCTCAAAAATCAAGCAGATGGGGCAACCTCCTGAGCACCACTGTTCTTTTCAAGATATTAGTGAAGTTCAGAGTGTAAAATTTAGAAGGGCTAAAAATGCATAGTGTGTTTATAGAATTGAATCAAACAAACAAACAAACAAAAAAAAACAGCAACCAAGCATTCCAAGTTAAGCAAATTAGAAATCAAATATCCTTTAAATTTGAATTTATAAGCACCTTTGTATACAAATGTATCTTTCCAAATATTTAAGATGTGCTTCTTGACACATATTCATGTTTCTTGCTATATGATTCTTTGGCATTTGAAAACAGAAATTTTTAGTATATGGTCCTTAGAAGAAGTATATATACTGTATTATTACAGAATGAGCTATATTGTAATACTGCAGTCATAAAAATGAGATCTATGAATTTTTGCTCAGAGCTAGAGCTTTTAAACTTATTTAATTTTTCCTCCCAACATCTTTAAATTTTATGTTAAATGTGGGCCAGTTGTGCAGAGTCCAGCAGCGCTTAATATAGTGGGTCTGTAAGGAGGAACGTGGTGGGACACTGGGCAGATACATGTGCCACCTAGTTCAGCTAGCACACTAATTAACACATTCATCCTTGATATTAAAGCTTTTACACTTGGCCTTTTATTAGGACAGAACATATGAGAAGATATTTTAAAGCTGTTGGTAAAAAAAAAACCCTTTCCTTCTTCCTCTGTAAAATCAGTCTGAAAAACCATGATGTCTTTTTCTGTACTTGATTGTGTATTCATTGCATGTTGTGTGGACGCATTGTTTTCTTCAGTGTAATGATCTTTTTCGACTATCTCTGCATTACACATGAACAATAATTTAGCAGTTTTTTCAAAAGATTAATCAATCATATTATACTCAGTATTTTTTTAAAAAACAGTTCTGTATTTTTTCTGGGCTATGATTAGTTAAAATACTTAATTGAATTTAAAGAATAATTATAGCGCATATTCTTATAGTCAGATCAATTTTAACTTTTGAGTTCTGTAGTTTGCTTAACCCAAAATACTTTTTGAAGGGAAACAGAACCGGTTTTTGTTTTGTTTGCTGGAAAAAATGATAATACTGTTTCTGGTGGTATACCAAATTACAATGAAGTTATTAGTTTTGCTATCAGTGAGAGCAATGATAGTCTGTCATTAGTATAATATTTTTAATTACTTTAAGGTGATGTAAAACTGCTGCTTAGCAACTGGGGCTTGTCAGGTTGTGGAGTGTTCTTTTTGTTTTTTGTTTTTTAACTCAAAACAAAAAATTAAAAAAAAACACCACTGTGACCTGCATGCAGCATTTTATTCAGTTGCACTTAGAAGTGCCTAGGCAATACAGAACCTTGTACAGAGAACGTGGCTTTCTAGTAGTATCAAATATCATTTTATTTTGGGGTTGGCCATAGCCTATGTGTTTTTAGCAAGATTTTCCACTAATGGAAAGCTAGTTTCCAACAATTGGACAGAAATAGGAGGTAATTTTTGCATTTCACATTAAAATTTTGTTTTAACAAATGGCTCATTTATTTTTTCATATGTTTGAGACTTGCTGAAGATTTAGTTTAGCATTTTAAGTTGTATGAAATGCAACAGTTTTACCTGAATCATATAAGTAATAGAGATATCTTACTACAGTCTGGGAGTATGCTGTGTGATATTTCACTGTCTCCTTTGATAGTCTTCTACAACATAGCATAGTATTTATTTTCCATGATTTAAGCTTTTTTGTTGGATTTAAGCAAAAACATGGACCTATTTTGATACATTAGAAATCTAATTATACTGAGTGAAGTCCGTCACTGACAATTTTTATTCTCTTTAAAAAAGTAAAATTCAGGAAAAGGAACAAATGCTTAGGTGTAATCCAGTATAATCCGTTTTTCTTTTTTTTCTTTTTTTTTTTTTTTCAAATCACAACTAGCTAATAGCTAACAGACCCTTCTCAGTGTGTTGCTGCTGGTTATCCACAGAACCAAGATGTGGTAATCATCATGTCTGGAATCTTGCATCCAGATGCTCTTGTCCTGCTGTATGTGATCAGTGCCATGGGGAACAGGAACAATCCCCATTTCAAGGCTCCAACATAAAAGCAGCAGGCTGACTTGAATTACTCTGTGGTACAGTCCATTTGCATTTCTTGAAAAACATGCTTCTACTTACAGTAAATGGATTGCATTTTTCATTTGTCTGAGCTCTATCTTGTACTCACACATAAACTAGCACTTCTCTGCTATGTATAGGATTTTTCAGAATAGTTTACTGTTGGAACAATTTGTTGCTGTAAGCAGATTGATTTGATCTAGAACATCCAAGCAGTGCTATATTCCCAGACTACTTGTTAGTTACAATGACACACAAGTGATTTAGAAATTAAAAGGTAATGTTCTGGAAAGGAAATGAGGATCTGTCAGTGGGAAATAGCCCTGCATCTTGTAATTAAAATGAGTGGCCGATTTTATGGATTGCATAAAGTGTATTATAGGAAGAGACAAGACATGGAGTCAGTGAGCGGCTGCCCTGTTGCAGAAACATTGCCAATTGTAGAATATTAAAGATTCTAAATACCAGAAAGTAAAAAGGTAAAATCTAATGCAAACTTAATTATGTTCTCTGCTTTAATATTGTCATGCCAGTAATGCCAACTGGCAGGCATTAACAGTTCAGGCTTTTTAGAAAAAGTTAAAAACTGTATTGAAGGTATGAACACTGCCAAACCAGATAAGAGTTTGTTACCAGCCTTAGTTTGGATGGTTCCTAATATACGCCATCCTGGGAAACTGATTGAAAGGGAAGCCTATCAGTTTTCAGGACTTTTGTCACTGATTTCAAGGACATTGTGCTGGGATTAATACAACCAGCTGTGAGTGGGACTAATGCATTCTACAAGGCCTGCTCCAGAAGTAATGCCTTCTATTTTATTATCTTGGCCCACAGTGTCAGTAGAGGATGGTGTTGCTATGGCAGTAGAGGTAGAACCTTCCCACCAAATATCCTGTTATATTTTTTCTGCTGTGCGACAGATGGCAGCAGAGGGGCAATCTGACAAAATGGTGTCTGACATGGAAGTGCATATAGAGCAAAGGTGTGGAACAATGTGAGATAATGGGTCGTCTCTGCTGGTGCAGATTTTATGAGTGCAGCACTCAGGCTCTTGTTCATCACTGGCAAAAATGCATAGCTGATGGTGGTGGCTATGTTGAAAAATAATGCTTTGTAGCTAAGAATTTGCTCTTTTAAATAGTATTGTGCTATTTGTATCTCTTGTCGTTTTTGTCGTTTCCATGGAAATAAACGGAAGGCATTACTTTCTGAGTCTACATACCTGTACCATAGCTGATCAGTGTCTGCTGTGTACTGCTGTACTGAGTGGAACATTTTTGTAACACATTTAACGTGCTTTCTTTAAGGAGAAAAATTGTGTTATTTGTTGATGGTGCACTCTATTTCCTTTTCTGTTTTAAGTGTTTATTTTTAAATTAATTCTATACATAAACTTTAAGTAAGCCAATGCAAACATTTATTTATTGTAGATGTGAGAATGCTGTTATTGAGAATGTATTATTAGGCTATTGCTCCACATAGGTTATAATTTCTAAACAAAGGTAGGCGTAGGCAATTTAAAAGGATTCGTGGCTAGGTGACTGCATTGAGCATATACATTTGGAACTGAGATTATATAGAAAAATAACTTGTTTCTCCTGTGATAATGAAATGGGAAGAACCCTTGTTTCTTGCTGCTAGACATTCCATTGAAGAGGAAGATTTGATTCTTCATGCAAACTGTCTGAAAGCTTGTCAGAGAGTGCTTTTTAATATTGTTTTGGGATGTTTCTTTTAGGACTTTGAAGCATTGCTATCATTTTAGTAATGCTAGATGACCTTGTCTTTTTTTCAAACACAGTAATGGAAAAATAAACCAATTAAAGACACTTTATAAGAGAATTGAACCTGAAAATCATAGCATTTTGTGGCATTTTATGCTTCTTTGGAATCTGGGGGGGGTGGGGGGGGGAAATTGTTGAAAGTTGCAGTATTTTCAGAAATAAGTGTAAATGGTGTCATAGATGAGGAGCCTAAAATAAGAATGTTTTCACTAGTTGCATGTAAAATCCTCTTTGTTATGCTCAAGATGCTTGTATCCTCAATAAATTGTCACTGTCAGAAGTGCAGTTACACCACTGGAGTTCTGGAATAGTAATCATTAAGCTAAAAGGACTGCACTGTTTCAAGTAGAGTCATTGTACTAGAAATTAGCAAGAAAATACATCGTTTTATAAGGGGGATTTTTTTTTAAGGAGTTTTTTATCATTGTTGCTTTAAGTTTGCATAAGCTCTAGAAGATTTTGGCAATTGTGTGTCTGCATTTAATTCATTTTTGTTTGTTGGTATTTTCTAAGACCTTAGACATAATGTTTTCCTGGATCAGTGATACTTAGACAGAAGAGATAAAGAATTTATACATATTGACTTAATGTAACAAACATAGTAATTTAATGTGGAATAAACTTACGGTATTCTATTATTGAGATTCCTAACAGTTCTAAAAAATTTCCAAACCCTGTTGACTTCAGTAGGAGTAACAGCAAGTCTGTTAAAGTTTAAACGAGAGTTCATGAGGTTTCTTTTTCAAGTCCTAAAGTAAAGAGGCTTTTCTTTTAGACCTGTGTTCCAAACAAAGAGACTAAAGGAATCTAGCCTAATGCTTTAGAAAGTGTTCTGCTTTTTTTTTAAGAAGGGATGCTGATGAGATCAGAATAGCTGTTTGTTGTCAGTGAAGACAATGGGGATATTTTGGAGTATATTAATCTAAAATAGGTTGTCACTGGAATAATTTGAAAATTTAAATATTTATTAGAGATCCTATATGAGATTTTGTGTGATGCTTTGGAGATTTGGCCATGTTGGGGATTAGCAACCAATAAAATTCTTTATGTATGAGGAGATTTGCCACAAAAGAGGCTAACTGCATACTGGGCTTTATTAGTCAGATTGTAGGTAGCAAGTTAAGAAAGTAATACTTCCCCTCTGCTTGGCACTTGTGACTATACCTGGACTCTTATGTGCAATTTGGTGCTCTCTGGTAAAAGATAGTAGGCATATTGGAGTGAGTTCAGTGAAGTGCCGCAAAAATTGATCATCAGAGTGCTGATGCACATAGCATGCAAGAATACAGTTCAAATTTACAAATAGAATAATGAGGGGAGGCTTCATGGCTGTCTGCAAGTACCTAGTCAGAGGACTTAGGCCCGCCTCTGTCTTCTCTGTCTTTGAATGTGTGCAGTGAAAGAAGGGACAAGGTGGAACTTGAGAAATTTGAATTAGGTATATGGAAACATTTGTTAACTGTGAGGGTGGTGAAATACTGGAAGAGGTTACCATGAGAGGTTGTTTAACTCCACCCTTCGAGATATAGGCTAACAGCTGTTTGTCTGTAGCGGCCCACAGTTTCCCATTAGAGTAATACCAAATGAGATAAAGTAAATGTTACATTTTCAGGCACCTTTCTTCTTAGACATTCATTGGCAAGTAATTTTGTATTCCAGTAACCCATTGCCACCACTGTAATCTCCTTCTGTATAATTTATGCTTTATATTAAAAATTGAGACTTTGACACTTTGCTGAGAGGTGTTACAGTTTTGAACTAATGTGCTCTGATTGTACTCAGCATCTCAGGCAAGTAGTAATGAACACTTTTGACAATGTTTGCATGACTTGTCCAAATATTGCACTGAATAATGTTTTGTTTTGTTTTTTTTTTTTTAAATCTCAATCAATCCTAAATGGAAATTCACTTACTCTTATAAAATGTATGTCTTGGTCTCAGCTTGGTCAGACTTGATTTTTTCTTCATACTGTTTTGTATAGTGCTTTGTTTTGGCTTTAGTTGTTGCTGAGCAGTACTGTATAGAGTGAAGGAACTTTAAGTTTCTCGGCTTCTCTTACTGGCCTGCTAGTGTGGGGGATTAAGGGGGCAAAAGAAACTGGGAGGGGACAGAACCAGGAGAGATGACCTGAAATGGACAAAACGATATTCCATACCATAAGACATCATGTGGAAAAAAAAATGCTTGATAAGCAGTGGGAAGTTGCCCAGGGGAGCAGCCACTGCTCGGGGAAAGGCTGGGCATGGGTTGATGAATGTTGAGCAATTGCTTTGCACATCCCTTGTTTTATATGTATGTATAAATATATATATATATATATATGTCTATATTAATGAGTTAGTGAGTTGAACCATCTATCCAGTACCTGGTCATGGGGAAGAACCATGCTCCATACCCCAGCTATCCAGAACAAGCCGTTGAGTCTGTTTTGTAGATGCTGTACTGGATTTTTGTTTGGTCTTCATTGTGGAGAGGCAGATGGCAATTACCATCTAGAAATTGGTCCACATGGAGGTTGTGTAGTGGAATGCTAATCTGGAGAAAGGGGGAAAAGAAACTTGTGTGCATATTTAAGAACTTGGGTTTTGAATGCTTGTTTATATGGTTTGCTAAAGATACTACTGAAAGTATAAATGTAAGAAAGTCTGGCTTGTCTGAAGTCAGAGAGTATGATTCAGAGGGGCTGATTAGCAGTATCTAAATCATGCGTGCTTTTAGTCAAGAGAAGATCCGAATTTATTTTCCTTTTACCTCAATTTAGAAAAAGGTTTGTCTTTGTCCATCCATTGATCTGGAACATAATACGAAGGCAAGTACTTACCTTCATAAGACCAACTTTTTATTATTATTCTTTCACTCTGAGGAAGACACATGCAGTTTTAGCTGTTGTAATTTTTGAACTTAAAGTCATCGGCTATTGATTCTAGTTAAATGTGTAAGAGTGTGTAAAAATTTATTGTCAGCCTTTTATGATAATAACTGTTGAGATAATTGCTTTTGATTGCAAAATAATTGCACTTGTGGTCACCACACTTAAAATCCCCAGTCTAGCATGGGAACAGACACAGATGTATGATTACTTAACTGTTCCATAGATGTTCATTGACAACCTATTGTTACAATGTAGTGTCTTTTATTCAATCTGGAGTTGACCATGCTAAATTTGGTTATCAAATTAAGTAATCTGTCTTTGTTGAGGTAATGTTATAAATAAGATTTACTGAAAGAAGTGTCTGCAGGCAAGTTTGCTCTGTAATTATTTGAACATTTAGGAGATGGAAGTCACGAAGGTGAAGCATATGTTTAAGTGAAAACAAATCTCTGCACAAAATGTGGGATTTTTTTGCTTGTTTGTTTGTTTTGGTTTGTGTGTGTGTGTGTTCAGCTGCAGACTGTTGTCTCCCTGGCAGAGATTTTGTAGCTTCTGTTGGTGATGTGTTGGCTTCTTGTGCACTCAGTTGACTTGTTTATAGAATCATAGAATCCTTGGAGTTGGAAGGGACCTTTAAAGGTCATCTAGTCCAGCTCCCCTGCAATGAACAGAGACATGCACAGCTAGACTAGGTTGCCCAGGACCTGATCCAGCCTAGCCTTTAAAGTCTTCAGGGACGGAGCATCCAGCACATGTCTGGGCAACCTGTTCGAGTGCCTCACCACCCTTACTGTGAAAGGCTTTTTCCTTATATCTAACCTAAAACAAAAGAAAACAAAAAAAAATAAAGTTCTGTAAGAAAGCTATTAATTAAACTTTCCAGTAACAGGCCAGTTACATGCATTGTTTTTAGCATTGCATTTTAATTAGAGAAAAAAAAAAATCTAAAAGTTGATCTAAATTAAATACTTTAGGAAAAAAAAAAAAAAGTGAAATATTATTCCAAAAAACTCTTCATATGCAGAACTGTGTACTTGCAATCTATGAAAGTGTTTAGTATATGATATAGCATTTTAAAAAAAGTCATTAACAAATGAATTGCAATTCCTAAGAATAATTGTTCACTTTGGATATGTAGCTAAATGGAAAACAGTATGTCAGCAAAACCTGCTGTTGTGGTGTGCTGATTTGACTATAGTGGAAGATTGCCCTGATTTTATGTATTTACTATTCATAACTTAATTTTAGCACTTTCAAACTGAAGTATTTCAGTAGATTTATTGTTGATATTAGATTGGAGAGTGTTATTTCTGTCTCTTTATTCTCTTTCCTTTTGCATTTACAGTTATGTGCATATGCTCATGTGTATACAAACATACCACTGCACTCACTGAGTCTTTGGAGCTTCCAGGTAGCAAGAGGACCATACAGTAATTAAATGTGGTTATTAGGAGATTGCCATTAGATACTGAAAGCTGTGACTGAGAGCTGATGAATCCATACTCAGTTAATAGGTTTAGAGTGTATATGCATGCAATATTTCAGTAATTGCATCTGTAAAACTCTTGAAGTTATGCCAACAGTTACGCTTAAACGTATTACTGTGTGTGTCTGTGCTCTACGTAGGGCGTTCATAAAAATGAACCTAATTAGCTTTTAAGGTGGATTAGTTACACAGTTACGCACTATTATCTCTCTGTATAGATACTATTATTCAAAATTAATTTGCTTTGTACATGAGTCAAGCTCAGCCCACGGAAGACTAACAAAGTTCTTAATGGAGGTGTTCGCAGAGGGATTTAATATGGATCCACATTAAATTCATTTCCACCCGTTTTTGGATTACTTCTTCCTAGGGAATAAAACCATGAGATATATGTTGTGTCATGTCTCTGAGCAGATGATGGAAAAGTTCAAGATGGCTTGTAATGATCTGTAAGTTCATGAGATTTATAGCAATCTAGAGAATGTTACTATACAGTGGTTTTTCAATTTGAAGTTGAATGGCTTTTTTTTCTCCACAAAGCCCAGCATTTTTGCGCTTGTGTTTAAGTCAAGTAGGTGGTGACATTTCTTTGCAACTCTTGAAGAGATGGTTCTGCATCTCTTAGTAAACTTTCTTACTTAAGAAAGTAATACAAGAGGATTCTATCCCACATCCTGTAAAATTAGGATCAACCAATCAGAGAAGGAGGTATTAAATGTATAACTTAAAAAACTATTTACATTTCAGCTTACTTCTGTTTGAAAATATAAAATTAATTTTAATAAAACCAAAAGGCTTAAAGGAGGTGATTTTTCATTCTACTACTACTTTATAATTTTGCAAACAAGTTTTCTTTCATCAAACAAGTGTAGGTTTTTTTTTTTTCTTTTAACTATACTAGTGTACTTATTAGCAGGTAGTATTTTGGATTACAGAACTGTCCATCCTTACCCCAGTTGATTACTTTGTTGGCTTCAGCAAGCAGACCTCTTAATGTTCATGAAGTCTTCTGAGGTCATGACTGAACGTTTTGACAGGACAGTTTCAAGAGGCTGATTTTTTCTCCTTTTTTTTTTATATCATTATATATTGGACAAATACAGTATGGTCAATATCCTAAACTTCACAGCATTTTTCATACACTGAAATGGTGTCGTGGTTTTATGATTTTTGTTATCTGTATTCCACATCATAACATCATGTAGAACACTGGGAGTTATGGGCTGAATCAGCTCTCATAAACTGATGACGAATAGTAAAGCCGGAAGTACTATGCATGCATCTCCTTGTGGGTGCAGAATGGAAGCTGTAGGGAAGAGATTTGCAGTATTTTGGCTAGCAGTAAATGTTATTTTTTCATTGTGAAGTGGGACCGCGTTTTGGCTCTGAGAGTTGATTCATTTTATGAATGAGAAGGTCATTACTTTTAAGGTCTTTGTGCTTTGAAGAGACTTATTGTATTTGTGTGTTCTTTAGTTTCTTTTGAAGATTTCCATTTTGATTTCCTTTTGTGCTTGTCTCAAACCTACTCCTCTCTCAATCTCTCTCTCTGTCTTGTCCAGTCTTTTAATATCTGTTGATTTGTCTCTTTCTGTGCTATTAAAACCTGTTAAAAACTTGCTTATGGAAAACATTGAGAAGCATCTCATGAGAATAAAGTAAATATGATTTTTTATTTTTCATAGAGTAGCACTTCAAAAAGCATGGAATTTTCAGAAAGGGAACACTGTTACCATAATTCTCTAACTCCTTTTCTGTTTAGTACAGCATTGGCAACAGCACTCAGATCTCATTGATAGGAAAAGAAAAAATGAGCATCATTTAAAAATTCAAGTGGTTGGGAACCTCAGGAGATCATCTAATCCAAACTCCTGACCAGTGCTAGGTCAGGTGTGAGGTCCAACGTGGCTGCTCAGGGCTCGCCATCCAAAGACTGAGACAGCACATCATCTGTGGGTTTCCTTTTTTACTACTGCTATAATGCTTTTTTGCATAATATTCCATCTAAGCCTCTTGTGCCAGCTTGCACCTCTTGTCCATCATCCTCTCATTCTACAGCATTGTGAAAAGCCTACCTCTGCCTTGGTAATACTCTCATCTCTCATCAGTTCTGCAAGGCTGTTATTAGGTTCTATCTGATGCTTTTGTACTTCGAAACTGCGAACCCAGTTCCCTCAGCCTCTCCACACAGAGCAAGCAGTCCAGGTCTCTCCACATTTGGGTGGCCCGCTGCTTGCCCCTCTCTTGTTTTGAGGGATTCCAAAAGCACAATATTCTTCCTGAATGGAAGAGTATAATCACTTTCTCCTGCATCTACTACCTACCATCACACACATCTAGTACCTCTGCTTCTGTTATAATCCATTGCTACTTAAATTCTGCTCAGTGAAAATACTGAATTTGCTATTTCCTGAGTATGATACCCCATTCTCCTTGGAAGTTCTGAATGCTACCGTTGTAGCTTTTCACTTAAGGAACTATCTTAAAAATGCTTATGAAATTTTGACCTTCGGTTTTCAAAATAATTTAATTATGCAAGGGAACAGATTAATTAAAAGGCTTTTAATTGATCCCCTTTGTGGATATAGAAGCCTGTTTTGAAGCTTAGGAGCCAGTAGGCTTCTCACAATCACTTTTATTTTATGGTTACAGGAATGTTTCTTTTCTGTCTTTAATAAATTGCTGCTGCCTCTGGAATACATATTAAAGCTTACGAAAATCATATACTCTGAAATGAGTATGATCAGTGATCTCAGAATGCTTTAAAAATTATAAGTAAAATCTTGTATTTAAGAATTTTCCATTCAAATAATTGCAGAAGTCTAAAAGTCTTGTTGCTAATGTGTACTTATGTGTCACATACCTGCAAATATGTTATGCTTTAATTGAAAATTTTGCAAATGACCTTACGCTTTAATTTAAACATTTATAACAATTTCTGTTACTAATGCAAACTTCAAGGAGGATACTAATTGGAAAGTGTATGGGAACTGTTGAATCATGGCCTGAACCTCTGATTGACCACCTGAGGCAAGCACTGAGTCAGCCATGGGAGCACAGGTGAAAGCAATTCACCTGTGTGCCTGGAAGGGGTGGAGCCAGGCTCCACCTCTCCTAGACCCCATTTAAGGGCTGACTTCCACGAAGGAAGGATCTCTTCCTGGAGATCGCTCCTTCTGGAGTCTTG
>JACDJE010000588.1:303536-316353 GCA_016647715.1 Pavo muticus | reverse complement strand
ACGGGATAGGATAACCCCTCCCCTCCCCCCTTTGGGGGCGTACACACGGTAGAGGCTTAGTATATAAGGTGTTGCACCACGTGAATAAACGGACCACTTTCTTACACCATATTGGTGCATGCTTGCGTGGTCCGGGCCGCAAACTGCAGGTGCATGGGAATCCACGGGAAGTTCAACATACCTCCTATTTTCTTATGTTGGCCCACTGTGACAGAGGTGGATATTGCCGATATGACATTAGAGGCTGAATCTTCCCTCCAGGATTCTGTTTCATTGTTTTGCTGTGTGATGCATGGCAGCAGAGAGGTAGTCTTGACAAAATGGCATGTTATGTGGAAGTGCGTACGATAAGAAGGATTCTATTTGAATTCTTCCATGCAGAGAAAATTACACCCACTGATATTCGTTGACACCTGCTGAAAACTTATGGAAACAAAAAAGCAGATGTGAGCACAGTGAGGTGGGGGGTGGCATGTTTCAGCACTGGTGGCAGCAATGTGAAAGACAAGCCACATTCCAGACAGCTACGCCAGCTCTCACACCACTCACACCATGAAATAAAGAACATCTTGACAAGCTTGTCTGTACAAATCACTTAATGGTGCTGACTATGTTGAAAATAGCATTATGTAGCTGAGAATTTTCTTTTTCAGTAGTGTTATTGTGCTCTTTGCATCTGTTGTAGTTTCCATGGAAATAAATAGGAGGCATTAGTTTTGGAGAGACCCACATAATTTGGTTCAGGTACATGTATTTAGAAATTTCCATTTAAATTTCTTAGTATATGAGCTGATTTCCACTCCAATGAACTGTGGAAGACAAAATCACTTTTGAGACCTATGGCCAAAGGAAAGCAAGGAACCCAAAGGAAAGCAAGGAACACAAAATGTGTTTTTATTTGATACATAAATAAACTTTACCTATGGTTCTTATATTTAATAAGGGTAGAATTCACAGTAATGATTTAGATGTCTGAGTCTCCAATACAGTAAATATGCAAATGAAAAAGCACTGAAATTAAATGAAGCATACATGTGAAATTCTGACTGTAATGAAGACAGGTACCTCAGCACAGCCTGAAATAAGCATTTTAGGGTAGTCAGAAATCTGCAGAGTTCCTGCATTTATATGACTAAGTTGTATCTATAGCCCAATTTTTTATTTTTAAAAAGGCAGTAGTAAGTACGGACTGTATAGTATAAAATATTCAATACTCTGATTATGAGAAACCTTAAATCTAGGCATTTCCTGGTTAGAAGCTTCTCAAATCCAAATGTGAGAATTAGTTAACATAATTAATGTCCTTTCTGTTATTTTTTGGTCCTTTATTTTCACTTTATTTTGTCATCTTCCTATGTGTGTTTTCAAATCAGCTTAATAATGGCAGTTTGAACTGAACCTCAGTACTTTGGAATAAGATAAATTACTTACAGAAATGTTATTTTGTTTTTCTCCCACAGATTTTAGTAAAAGCCAAAGAAGCATTTAGAAACCTATAATAATAAGCATTTACTGTTGCTGTAGATGATCGAGGGCACTGGCACATATTGTGGCTCAAATCAGACATCCAATGCATCTTAATGCAGTACTGTATAGATAGTTATCCAGTCCAATTGAGGCAGTCAAGAACATATGAGTTATATACCTAGTGGTTGTGACAAAGCAGATTCACTCTTTTAAAGAGAAGGCTAAAGGCTAAAATATGTACCCCAAAAAAGCAATTTCAAGTAGCACCACGTTTAGGAAACAGAATCTTGCTGTTCATGACAGGTCATGTGAAGATATCTTCCTCATTATCTGTCGGGTATGTTTTTAGATTCCCAGTTGCCATTGAAGAGGAAAAGCATGCTGACAGGCTCATTAGCACATCAGCAATAGAAGTATGTAGGGGGGAAAAAGGAAAAAAAAAAAGTTAATATTGTTGTATTTTATAATACATTTTTGGCTTGTTATGATAATTATGTATCTAATTTCTGTGTAATTAAGTAAACAATTTAATATCTTGTCAACGGTTTACAGGCTGGCTTGGCCCGGTTCTATGACTAGTGGGGCAGAGAGATTTCGCAAAATCCATGCCTCTGGAAAAGGGAAACAGGGGACCCCAAAATAATTAAAAACAGTGGCACGAATCTGAGGAGAAACAAACTAATTTACTAAATATAGTATCGGAATACAAGATAACACACTATAATACAATATAATTAGAATTGAAGCTAATTAATCAAATATAATGAGAGAGAGAGATTGTCCGAAAGCTGGGTAGGCCTCACCATAACGCTGAGGTGAGACGCGCAGTCCAGTCAAGCAGGGAGGGAGTCTGACGAAAAGAACCCGGTCAGATGACCTACCAAGGCCTTATATCTGTTCCCCCAAGCAGAAACAATATCAGCGCAGCGAACAGGCTTCTGGGGAACGTAGTTCTTCTCTTCTGCGACAGGTACCCTGAACACTTTAACTCCCAGTGCACTACATGATGTTGTGATGTGGAATACTGATAACCAAAAATCATAAAACCATGACATATCTTAAATGAATTTATTCAGTGTTTATTCAAATGTGGAAATAGTAAATCCTTATATAAGACAGAGAAGAATTTTAGGTAGAATTAAGTTATTGTACAATAAGGAAGATTTTGTTAATGAATATCTAATGCATGCAATAAATACTACTCGTTGGATCTAATGTTATTTCATATCATGTAGGTTGGATTCTGACCACCTATCTTTGAATATATTCTTTAATTGGTATGGCGTTACATACTAGACACAAAATGTATAATAAATTGGCAGTCTAAAAATATCTATTTTATTTTTTTTACTCAGTATTTCAGGAATTTGGTTAAAGAGGATGAAATATACATGTGAGATATAGAAGAAAAATTTTCAGATATGTCCATTACCTACTAAAATGTATTCCTACAATAATAGGTTCTATTTTCACAAATGAAAGGGCGACATCACTAGTAAAAAAAAAAAAAAACAGCTGGTTTTGCCCTTAACATTACAGTTATTCTGAATTTCCCTAGAGGAATGTTAATTCATAGATATACAGGACTAAAAGGAACTGCTGTGATAATCTGCTTCAATCAGGCATAGAAAATGATCATGAAGAATTAAAGAATTAATTAAAGAATAAATTATTTTTCAACTGGATTCTTCTATTTGTTAGCCAGTCTTCCTCTACTCCCTGGAATAATGTGATGGGAATATAATCCTAATTGTCCCAGTAATCTACCAAAATAAGTTATTTGAGTGAAATTTATTTCATTAAAAACACTGAGCATGATTTATTCAATGGGGAGCAAGCTGAGTGACTTTAAAGATGTTCAGAAGACTGTTCTGTCTACTCTATCAGAACGCTTAAATTTATCTGGCTAGAATCTTACTGCAAAGGCCTTTACCAGCACTATTTTTTTTTTTTTTTTTTTTTTTTTTTTTACCCTCCCCACTAACAGCTATGGAATATGAACACTTGATTTTTTTATTCCTACTCTTTTAGGGCATGTCAGGTATAATAAGCAAGATTGGCAGGATCTTTTTCTTAAAGTTCATTCCTTTTCTCTCTTCCAGTATCTCTTTCAGTAAAGAATTTAGTTTCAGAGCTGTATGAATTTCTCAATGCTAACTTTTTAACTCCCCGGTTTTCATCTTGAACAGTGTAACCAATTGAATTTAGCACAAAATCAGAAACTTTACTCCTTTCAATGAAGGTAATAGTGTCAACTAGAAAATAATTGATAATTTAGAAATCCCAGCAGTTAAGAATTCGGACATAACAGAGGAAATTGAAACCACAAGAGAAATTATATCTGTGAGGGAATGCATGCAGCCCCTTCTTTTTAATGTCATGGATTACATCAGCTAGTAAGATAGGAAGGTGAGTGAAAATCGTTGCATGAAAAGGCTATCTCAAACTGGTTAGTTTGAGGCGGTTCGTGGCCCAAACCTGATAACATAACAAAGAAAAATGAAATAGCAATGTGAAAGCTCACTTAAGAAAGCAATCAGAGAAATTAAAAAGCAATCAGAGGATTAACGAGAAAAGTCTGAGAAATTCAGGTAACAGTTTGAAGTATAAGGGAAGCAAGAACATTTGTTGCATTGGTAAGATGGAGAGGAGACTGATAATATTATAGAATCTTCTTTAATCTATAAGTAACTGGAAAAAAAAATTGAGACAATCTAGGATTAGAGAATTTATATTTCATAGATTCTAATGAGGCAGCTATGGGTGCTCTTAAAGTCATAGGAATGATTTCATAGGTTTGGGTTTTCAGGATTTCATTTATATTTCTAGTAAATAAATAGATGTTGATAGTTCTAATCATATTTTTATGTGAATATAATGCAACATACATGTGTGTTTACATGTTTTATATAATATCCAGTGTAGAATTATAATAGCTTCCTATGAAGAGTTGAACATCGTCAGTTTCTCTATTTTTAAAATAAATATTTCCAGTGATTATGAATTTTATGTTGGAATTTCTTTCAACTTTGAAGGAAATTCTAAAAATATTCTCAAACAAATGGAAAACAAACAAACAAACAAAACACTTTTATTTGTAAAGGTGGAAGGGTTTAGAGCAATCCATAAGACTTGTCTTTATCAGGGATAAAGAATAAAAAAAAATTGAGATTTTAAGAATGTCATGGTTTTGTGATTTTTGGTTTTCGGTATTCCACATCATAACATCATGTAGTGCACTGGGAGTTAAAGTGTTAATATTCTACTTCCAGGTACCTATCTCTGTATGTCACGGAGGTCATGGGATCTCCCCCCCCCGGGGCAGTCTCTTCCTTCAGCCATGGTGGTTGTGTCTGGGTCTTCCAGGTTTGCTCTGAAAACTTTCTCTCTCCTATTTTATTTGATTTATTAGTCTCAATTTAAATTAGATTGTATTAT
This sequence comes from Pavo muticus, assembly GCA_016647715.1. Classification (NCBI taxonomy): domain Eukaryota; kingdom Metazoa; phylum Chordata; class Aves; order Galliformes; family Phasianidae; genus Pavo; species Pavo muticus. The sequence continues at coordinate 311,448 of JACDJE010000588.1, read as the reverse complement.
ATATTAATAAAATAAGTTTTCCTCCCTAGATCGGTGCCACTGCTGTTTATTTTCCTTCCCCTTTCCCTTCTCATTTTCGGGGGGGGGCTTAGGGAGGGGGCCCTTGGGCCTACTGTCCCTGTCACGGGCACAGACTGGTCCGGATAACCCTGTGACAAAGAACAATCAGTACATCTAACCTCTGGAAACTAAATGGTTACTTATTCATTTAAATTATTGGCAGACTTAATGCTGAGTATCTCATTGCCTTGGCAAACTGACCACAGGAAAGAGAAACTTGGCAGATGTCTTTCTGACTCTCTGTAGTGTATTATAAGAATTTTATATACATAGATTTTTATTTCTAATAATAATTTTCACAATATTTCCATTTTATACCAGTCATTTTCCTTACTTTCCTATAGATGACAATGGTATTTTTTCTCATGATCAGTCTATGACTTCACATGATGTTCAGGAATCTTACACGACAATAAAGATTTTAGTAACTCATTCATCTGCAGGAACATAGAAAGAAAGTGTCTCGCTCCAATTTATAGGAGGGAGATGAGGTTCTTTTAATGTATGTATACCCGACGTGAGATTAAGAAGCAATGGTTCAAATGTTGATCCAACCAGTTTATTACAAGTCCTAATTAGGGAGATGGGGAAGTGGAGGACTAACACTATTACTAATTAAGGTGATGGGGAAGGGAAGGCGGGCGATAGAAAAGATAGGAAAGAAGCAAGAATTGCGTAAAGCGGGGATAGTCACCACCAGGATCCAGCAGAGGTCCCGTTGTCCGATGGTCCGGGGCAGAGGCTCAGGGGAGGAGAGCAGCAGCAGCGTGGCCGGTCTCAAGCAGCAAGACGGTGCAGGTACCGGGTAGGTCCGGGGAGAAGCCGCGGTGCAAGCCCGGGAGAAAGCAGCAGGTCTCTGGTAGCCCAGGAGAGTCCGTCAGCATGCAGGTATTCCGTAGGGAGGAATCTGATGGCAGACACCTTTCTTCTTCGGGAGAGAGCAGCAGCATGGCCGGCCTTAGGAAGCAAGCAGGTAGAGTGCAGAGCAAGTCCAGGAGAGAGGCGAGTCGTGAGGCTTCTGTTGTCAGGAACCTTCCTTGTTCTTCTTCATGAGGAATTCTGTTGTCAGAAAACCTCCTTGGTCTTCATGAGGCATCTGTTGTCAGAAAACATCAAAACCATGGTTGTTTGTCCCTTTTTTATCCTTCTTCTTCTGCCTACGTGACATTCCTGGGCGCTTGGGTAAGAGTCATGTGCAGCACCTCCTGAGAGGGCCATCTCCTTCGAGATAAGCCCACACAAAAGAGTGCTTCCCTGCCATTAATCTGCAGCTTATCTCTCTTTCGTTGCCCCTGGCCTTGTCCATCTGTGCCCCTCAGACAAAGGATTTCTCAACCTTTGCCCAGGACTTGCCTGGACTTTTCCATCAGTGTTCCTCAGCAAACTTTGAGGCAATGGTATAAAAATAATAATCTCTTACAGAAAGCCACATCAAATTGAAATAGTAAATAATAATAGAAGAAAAAGGGAATATTCTGTCATTAATCCACTGTGATAACTAACAGTCTTCTTACGTTTACAAAGGTTATTAAAGAACAAATCTGCAACAACAGACTGATGAGTGTGTCATTTACACTTTGGACAAAAGCTGAAAGCTTTGGTGAAATGATGTGAGCTGCAAAAGAATGACAGAGAGTAATGTGAATTCAACAGTATAAATCAGAATCACACAGCAATGTTATGGATTTAGTTTTATTTTTATGTCAACCATCTCAAAATGCATGACTTCTTTGAAAGCTCACACAGTTTCCATAGTTGAGTTAACAAGCTGAATGAGTTTTGTTCATTCACTAAACACTTGTTCTCCATTCACTGTAAACACTTCACCTCCTGCAGAAAGAAAACTACTAGATGTGGCATGAGAAATAAATAACAGAGCAAGGATCTGTGAGAGCTTGCATGGAAGGCTAAGGGATAACCATGTAAGAAACAGACAAATGTCACTGACAGCTGAAAGGGGAACACTGGGACTTCTGTGGGATCAGAGTACTGCAAGATCAGCAGAGCCTCTGTAACCCTATGCACGGTATTATGAGAGGCAGAGATGATCCAGGTAATAGTACAGGGACTATGAATTCTTGGTACAGATACAGCTAAAGTAAGACTAATGGGAACAACATAACCAGGGGCAGATTGTTGATTTGGAAAAACCTTGAGAGGTTAAGGGGTTGTACAAAGATGGCCAAGCAACACACTAAAGGGATAATAGGGTATAAAAAATGGGTGACTAGAGTTGTCTGTGAGTCCCTGCTGGGCAGCTCTGTGCTTGATCACTGTAAGATGCAGCCAATAAATGAAGTACCAGAGCTCTGATTCCTTCTGTGCCCCAGGCATTAAACTGGCTTCCAGTGTCAGAAGGGGAGTTAATGGGGTATTTTGTGTGAATACAGGCAGGTGAATAAATAAGTGGTATTGGTACTGTGATGATAGTTGTTTCTTCCAGGTCTGACAGCATCAGTGGCTGCCCACCACTTCCTAACAGAATTTACTTATTGGACTGATTGGAAAAAAATATTGTAAGTTTTGCTTGTTATCTGGAACGCTTTCTAATTTGCAGCTACCTGAATTATTTAGAACCATTCAGCATATCTCCAAGATAAATTTCCCCCTTTCCAAAAGCACAACAGAGAACAAAAGGCTATATCAAGTGTTGATTCTGTGGTATAATGCTTTTGAAACAGGTGAATGATATTGTTTTTTGTATAATTTTCAGCACTACAATAGAAAATCAACTGTGTTAGATAGTTTTGTATGTGAAGACTAATTGTCACTATTTCATTAAGGCAAAAATGTATGGTACTTATTTGTAGAGTAGATGGAATTAAAGAAAGCTGGCAGCATTGTGTTCTTTTTTTTTTTCTGTGCTACCAATGAACAGTAAGTAACTGAGATACTAATGAAGAGAGTTATTTTTTCTTACCTCTGTTCAGAACAATCTAATAAGGATATTACCAATCTCAGTGTAATTTTACATTTGATATTAAATAATTAAGTATTATTTATTTATTTATTTTTTGATTCACTAGTTTTTATGTGCCTCAAAGTAATATTGAGTGGGCAACAAATGATATTCACCATTTTAGAAGGTTAAAATTTCTATGCCACTATCTCTTTCAAAATCCACTCTTTCATTATGTCAAATCAGGTTCCTTCTGTTATGTACGAAACCAGAAATAATAACAAGAACCTCAACTGACATAACACCTCAATGAGATCGTTTTCTAGCAAGGTTAATAATGCTTTCAGACAACATACCACTGCCTGACTCGTGCAATCTTTATTTTTATTTAGGCACATCAAAGACTAGAAAGCACTCATTAAGAATAGTAATTTAAAAAGCTAGAGTACCATCAAGCACTCAACTATTTACTATGCATATGAGTTTGTTTTGGTATTCTATCTTTTGAATGGAACAACCATCATTTTCTTCAAGACTCAGGGTTTCTTCTTTTTCTTTATCTTGTGTCTGCCAGCTTCAAAGTGAGAGTCTATCTATATTGAAACTACCTGTTATGTATACGCTAGATGATCTTTCAAGAGTGTATGATGCATTTGCTCATTAGGCATAAACTACAGACTTTAGAAAATCTAAACATGAAAATGAGATGATGTGACAGTTTTAATATTTACAGGTTTCCCATGACACCTTTCCAAGTTTCTCATGCTTCAGGATACTTTCAGCGGCAAAATTCTTCAGTAGGTCAGGAGAAACTCTCCTAGGATTTATGTCACCAACTTCCAGAAATGGTATTATTACAATTACTTTCCACGATGTTTGACCATGAGAATCAAGTTCTATTTTAGCATATGTAAACAAAACTGAATTGTATGAACTTAGAGAAGTCCAAAAAGTTCTCAGATTTATTTAGACCCTCAATACACAACATGACATATGGAGATAGCCTAATCACCAGCTTAGTCATCATGGCAATGATGAAGTGATCTGAACAATCAACTGAATGTTTCTGGGAGCTTGTTAATGGTAGCAAAACTAATTTTGAGCCTTCACTGAGTCTGGAAGTCAGAAGAGGGCAGCACAAAGAAAACTAAATCCCTTCAGAAGATGGAAGTATTAGAAACTATCAACTGCAATGCAACAAAATGAACTATCCATTAAATTTTTAAAGTGAGGTCATAGCAGCTTTTAAAGCAGCTTATATCTGATGTGATGGGACAGGAGCTACTGCCCGAATGCAGTGGAATGCACAGTAACAATGCATATTTAGATATTCATAAAATAACAGTTGTGGTTACCACAGACCTCAAATTGCAGGCTGAAGCGGAACCTTGTACTTGTCTCAAAATTTGCTGTATATTTAGACTGTAAAAACAAAAACAAAAACAAAAAAATCAACCCTCCGGTTGTTACGTTAATTTAACTCAAAGTCTGAAACCTTAGAAATAGACCCAACAGCTTCCTGGAGTAACCTAACTGATATGTAAGTATCAGTATCAGTTAAGGAATCTTTTTCCTTCTCTTACAGTTTTTAATTACTTATGTTTTCTCAAGAAGACTTTTCCCCCCCACTTTGCCATTGCCTACTCCTTTAATTCACCTGCAATAGAAGCAGAACAAAATCCACTAATCCCACACATATATGTCCTTACCTCACAGTTAATTCAGTGTGCCAAATGGCTTCACGGAGTCTTTGATGTTGAAATTGGGAAAATCAAAGAGTAGAGGAGAATTTCAAACAACTACAAATAGAACGCTTCTTTTTCTTCTCTCGAAATCGTAATTCAAAAATGACATATTACAATATTATGGGGAGAAAAGCTTGTAAACTAAAAATTATAGCTTGACATGGAACAAAAATGTGTGGACCCAGTAAAGATAGCAGTTTGATAGAACACTGGTTTTGCTCAGACTTCATCCTCCTCTTCACTACTGAAAGTAATAATTATCCGCCTTTCTTTTTCCTGTAGTAGCTAGGAGTCTCACCCACATCTCTCTCAGCTCCACCAGTGCTAGATGCCTTTTCTTCAAATTGTCTAAATGATTAACATAATGAAATTAAACCCAGAGCAATTGTTCTGAACCAGTATTTAGCTTGAAGGCTGCTGTTTCTATTTTAAACCTGAAGAGGGGTTTGCATGCCCAAGAGCTTGTTGTCTTTTTTTCCAAGCTATACTTAGTCTAGTAAAAAAAAAAAACATTACACTTCTCTAACAAGCTTTCCTTATTAGCTATTAGAAAAACTTTCAGTTCTATTTTAGTATTAATGACAAGTTAAACAACAGTACGGTACCTTAAATGAATAACTAACCCTATATTTTACCTTTTTGCTTACAGTTTGCTTCAGTTATAAAAAAAAGACACTAGATATAAAAACAAACAAACAAACAAAAATAACAGCAACAAAAAAAGTTTATCTGAGACTGTAGAAATTGAGCCACTGATGACGTTTCAGTTCACTGTTACAAAACCACTGAGCAGTCCGCGCTTGCTTGTTGTTCACACTTCACTATGGCAGCTTAAAATTACAAGTATTCTTAAGACAGAAGTGCCTCTAGAGGGTATGAGCTCAAAGTTAACTCTGCTACTTAATACGATAAAACAAAAGTACGTGGCCTGGAGGACACATTAATTTCATTTATGACTTCATTATCTAATACAGTTATAAGTATTTCATATTAAGAATGATAAATGTGGAATAGGACTGAACAAGAAAGAGACCAATGTGATTTTTCACATATGCAGGTGCATGCTAATAGCTGTATTAAGGAAATGTCTACTACATTTCACTTTGAAATAGAAAATATGAAAGAATTTTCTGTAACTTATAAAGTAATATAGAATCAGAAAGTGACAGAAACAAATGCCAAAAAGTGGAATCTTGAAAGTAAACTGAACGAGAAAAATAAATGGAACATAGAACAGGGACATAAGTGGGAATTGGTTTGAGATTTAAACACTTCAAATTCATCTAAAAAGTAAGTTGCTACAAATTGACTAACATAAATGGCAAGCCTTCTTCCATTTACAGTGTCCCAGGGCTATCTATATCATCTTCAGCTGCCAATCCAAAAAACAGAGGTCATTTACCAGCTTGGAATCACATGGGTAGTTCTGTGTCTGTGGCAGCAAATAGGACATAATGTCAAAGTAAAACTTATTCTCTAACAGTATCTGTAGGGAAAATTTGTTGTCCCAGCACATCTTCAATTACTCCAGAGATCTATGTGTTGGCTACTAAATTAAGCCAACTGTGCCTACATGCGCAATTGACATCTAACATGGTTATTGTTCTCATGGTCAGTAGTGATCCAAATGAGATTCAAGTGACTATGTCACTCTTCATTTCCTAGAGGTGAATCTCTCATTAGTCATTACAAGCGGAACAGACAAGATTGCCAGAAACTGAACTGGGAAACTGAATGCCTGCCCACTTCTAGATATCAGTCTTTAGACACACGAATAAAGGCATCACAACTCAAAACCTGATCTTTCCCTGCCAGATTCACCTAGTAATACTTGAAAAGAAAGCTGATACAATCTCTGCTTGGTGAACTACTTAACACAATCCCATGGAGACTGCTAAATAATGTCATGTCTCCCTCTGCTTGGAAGTCAAGCCTTGGAAATGTTTCATCAGTTTATGAAAATGTTTTTGTTGTTGTTGTTGTTTTCTTTCTGGAAAAAATCAGGTTTCAAAAGAAGTGTAAATGCAGTGAGTTGTATTAAGGGGTTGTATTCCAATTATTATTCTAGTTAGAAGAAAACACTGTATTCTGTTATTTGCATGGTTCTAATTACTTGTTGACATCAGATCAAAATTATAACAGTTCTTCTACCTGCAAACCTGGATTTTGCTAGGACAGAATCATGCCAAGTGATATGCAAAACAGCACCAGATGAAACAGCTATGAGTCCAACATTTTTTCTGGCCTAAAGAGATCTGAAAACAGTTTTTATTAAAAATATAAAAATCTCATTTTAGGAAACAATTTCCAGCCATTAGAAACACAATCACTTAGCTGAAATAAAGTGCTATCATAATGGTGAAGTTCACTTTATATTTATGCATTAGTTGTATCCTGAGGCATATTTATTGAGAAGAAAGTAGGTTGGGATTGAACGCGAATGAGATCTAGCCTGTATTATGTAGATTGCTCCAAAAATAATGAGTGTCTCCTATTTATTTCCATGGAAACTATGGGTACAAAAAGCACAATAACACTATTTGATAGAGCAAATTCTCAGTTACGAAACAGTATTTTTCAACATAGCCACGACCATTAGCTATGCATTTTCACATTTTAATGAACAAGAGTCCTCAAGCTGCATTTCTACAAATCTGTACCAGCAGAGGTGACCCATTGTTTCACAGCTGCCATGTTGGTGTCCTTCCTAGGAAAATGTCAACCACACAGTTCATCTTTCATCAGCCCAAACAGATGGAAGCCAAAAGGTGCCAAATCTGAACTACACACTTGGTATGGTAGGGCAGTCTATGAAAGATTGATGATGTGCTTCATGGTTTGTGAACTGATATGGGGCTGATATTATCATGTTGCAAGAGAAAGATTATCCTCTTCTCTGACCTGACTCAGGAAGTTAGAGTCTTCAGTTCAGTCAACATTGTGATGTAGCAGTCACAGCTGATGGTTTGTTTGAGTTCCAAGAAATCCAGAAGAACCACCACTTTCCTATCCTGAAAGACCTTACACATCACTTAAACAATTGAGGACTGCATAATGAATTTTTTCACCTGTTGCCAGTCCATGGACTGTTGTTTTGACTCCAGCTTGTAAAAAGTGAGACATTTTTCTAAAATAACCACTGAACTCATTTTATCCTTAGGAGTACCTTTCCATAAACGCTTCCTACTCTATTTTTTTTTTTTTTTTT
>JACDJE010000588.1:231550-303193 GCA_016647715.1 Pavo muticus | reverse complement strand
TTTTTTTTTTATTTGTCTAATCCAGTCAGGAGAAAATCTGTGGTATTTTTCTGTTTGTTTGTTTCTTTACTTATATGAAAATCTTAATTTGTATTGTTTCTTACTCAGTGAACTCAAAACTTACAGGACAACAATATCAACATGGTTAAAAGTAGGTTCTCTGTACATGATTTGAGCAGCTTCCCCATTTAAGTGAATTACCAGGCAGCCACCATTCTTTTCAAGTAGGATGTAACAAAATGTAAAGACTAAAAATTTTAAGCAGAATTTACAGTATCAGGCTGTTTTACTTTAAGCACACAATCTGTACTCATTCTATTCTATAAGACAACTAAGGAATACATTCTGAATTCCAAATTGAAGCCATAGAATATCTGCTACAAGATACATGGAAACTTTATTTTCAGGCTTACAACTGAACGACTCATTTGCTTAATTGTAATACAGCATTATTATGTACAGTTATTGCAACTGCTATCCAGATTCACACAGAGATATCTTTCAATGAGTTATGTTTTTTCTGAGGGTAGCTGTAAGTTGTATATAATTTGAAAAGCAGCAGGTGAAATCAAAGAATCAGAGAATAACTCAAATTGAAAGGGGCACCTCTTCCTTGAACCCAGTCCAATTAGACCGGGGTAATCAGGGACTTGTCCAAGTTGCAGCTTTAATATCTCTGATTATGAATTTCCACAGCTTCTCTGGGCAGTCCTTTCCTGGACTCGATTGTCTTCATAGCAAAGAAAGTTTTTCTTTTATGTTGACATATTTTTTTGAGTGTTCCAACCTGTGTCTTATCACTCTGAATCTTCGAGAGGAGTTCTGTTTTGTCTTCTTTACTCTCTCCAATTACTTAGCTGTAGACAGCAATGAGACCTCCAATTATCTTTCCTTTCTCCAGCCTTTTCTCCAACCTTTTTAACTTAGTTTCTTCTCATACAGCCCTAGACCATTCAGATACCTTCTGTTTAATCACTCCAATGTGTTCATTTTTTTTTTGTGTGTACTAGAAAACCCAGTACTGAACACAAGATACAGAGGGAAAGAGTCATTTTCTTGACCTGGTGGCCATATTCTTGCTAATAAAGCTCAGGATGCTGTTGGTGTTCTTTACTGCAAGGAAACATTGCTGGTTTATGTTGTATGTGTTGTCCACTAGGACCTTCAGGCAATTTTCTAGTGACCCACTTTACATCTGATCAAAATACAGTATGTTATTCCTCTCTGGGTACGAGACATGGCTCTTACCCTGGTTGAACATCAGCAGTTTCCTCTAAACTTTTTTCTCTGTCTTACAAAGATCCTCCTGAGTAGCAGCCCTAACCTTAAAGTTTTCAACTGGCCCCTGTAGTTTGGCATAATCCACAAAGTTGTTGAGTACATACTTTATTCTATCATATGTCTTTGAGATTGAAACAAGGCTTGTGAGTCAGTGAATGTGGATGTGATGCTTGCCTTTATTTTAATCAAGAGTCTCTTGTCATTGCCTTAAACTTCCAAAGAGACTAGAAAAACTTATTTTGATGACTTTGGACATCTCCCTCAGTGATATTACATGCATCTTGTCTGATCCTCTGGAATTTCTTAAGTCCAGTTTACACAAGCGCACCCTAAATTGATGTATATACAGTGGGAGCAGTTTCACTTTCATGGCTCTCACATAATGATATGCTCAAGTTCTGTCTTTCTGCCCTGATGCCTGCTTAGATGAACTGCAAGAGCTAATAGTCTCAGGATTGGAATAGCCTTAGCAATCTCTCAGCAGCATTCCATATCTTAACACTCACAAAATAGTAAATCTCCTCAGACATCAAGTCAGGCTAGCAGATGATTGCTCCCATCCCATTCAGGACAAAGTTTCCAGTCATTATCATTTGTCACTGTGATTCAGACACTTGTCTGAGCCTCAGCTGTCACTGGTGCTTCCGCTCTCAGAACAAGACTTTACTGAGGCCTTTCAGTACTTTAAAGGATCTTATAAAACAGATGGAGAGGCACATCTTACATGATCTAGTAGCTATAGAAAAAGGGTGAGTCATTTAAAACTAAAAGAGATTTTGTTTAGATGCTAGGAGTCAATTCTTTACAAAACAGAGGTTGGTGAGGCACTGGAATAAGTTTCACAGAGAAATTGTGGATGCTCCACATCCGGAACAATTCAAGGCCAGGTTGTATGGAGCTTTTAGCAAACCGATCTAATGGGAATTGTCCCTGCCTATGGCAAGGGTTTGGAACTAGGTGATCTTTAAGGTCTCGTCAAGCCCAAGCTATTATTTGATTCTATGATATGATTCTCTATCTCTTCTGAAACTGCAAATATGCAGTAGAAATGGAATTCTCGAACTGCTGCCAGAAGGCACATGCTTCTTGTCTTTCTTGTCATTCCCCCTATTGCTCCTTTCATCATGGTCTCTGCCTCCGATTTATTCCTTGCAGCATGGAGCTCAGTCTTTATTCTCTGCAGCGTCATTGTTTCTGCACAAATATTCTTGATCTACATTCTCAGTCAGTGTGCATTGTGAGCTAACCCTTTGTATTGGATCTGGATGGGATGAACTTAACTTTACCCACAGCAGCCCATATAGTGCTGTGCATTTTATTCATAGGTAGGAAAAACATTGATAGCACACCAGTGTTTTAGTTATTGCTGAGGACTGCTTTCACAGCATCAAGGCTGTCTCTCTAAGCTCTCTGTATCTTCTTGCAAAAGCCAGTAAGCTGTGGGTGGTCAAAAGGTGGAGAGGGGACATATCTAGGACAGCTGACCCAAAACAGCCAAATGGATATTTTATACTTTAGGAATTTATGCTCAGTAATATAAGCTGGAGGGGAAGAAGGAGAAGGGAAGATTCTTATTTATGAAAGCATATATCTTCCCAAGCAACCATTATGCATATTGATACCCTACTTCACAAGACGTAACTGAACATTGCTTGCTGATGGGATGTAGTGAATATATATATTCTTTTCCTTTTTATTCTATGCAGACTTTGATTTTTTTTTTTTTAATTTTTATTTTCCTTCATTAAACATCTCCTATCTCAGTTCTTTTCTCCATCTTATTCCCACTCCCTGCCCCCCTGAGAAATGGGAATAAGAAAGTGAAGAAGTGCTTCCTGATGTTTAGACAAAATATCCTGTGTTTCAGCTTATGCTCCTTGCCTCTTGTCCCGTCACTTTTGAGTAACACTCAAAAGATCATGGCTCCATCCTCTTTGCACCCTCCCTTCAGGTATCTATAGAGATTGACCAAAACAATGTGATCCTGTGGGTCTGTCATCTCCTGCACGGCCTACTGATATCTCATGAAACAGGAGTAAATGAAAGTTATAAGTTGGAGATGAAACTGCTGACATTCTCGCTGTCATTCAGGTAGTAAAGAGAGAGAAAGAAGACAATACATACTCTAGAAGTCTGAACATTCGTGTTCTTAGAATAAATGGAGGTGATTAGTTGACACTTAGAAAAATAGACAGGAAATCTTTTAATTAAACAGGCAGTAGAAATGACAGACAGTAAAGAATGATGTATCTAGGCCATAAATTAGAAGAGTACCAATCCCAGTGGAGACAAAATGAGTGGACAGAAAAATCACAACTGTGAAGAGCTCTCCCTATTTCAATAATATTAAGAGCTTCTCTAATTAATAAAATTGGCAGGGGAAAGTATTTAGCAATATATAGTACTACTTAAGAAATATTAGGCACTTGCTTTTCCAGTCATGACTATTCTTCTGAGATATTTTGAAGGACAAATGGTCTCTTGGGGTAGAGTACAAAGAATTTTTTCATACAATAATCTATTTTATTGTACATATGTACATTTACATAAAAGCTTCCCATGTAGATGCATTTTCACTTGTAAGAGAAGTAAAGCTTTCACATGGCAAAACCAATCTGAAGCATTTAGAAGACATTAGTACAGAAGAAAGGCATTAAAGTATGTCACGGGGATGCATACATGACCAGTGAAGGAACACAAGTTGAATCTGAAACGTCTCTGACATACCTACCAGCATATAATGCTTTTTTTTTCCTGTATAGTTCTGTAATTCTTGCAGTTACACAGTGGTTAATTTAAGTTCTAACTACGCTGTTACAGAAATCAGAAGCTCTAGCCATTTTAAAGAGCTTCTAGTATCAAAGCAAGATATTATCATATTGTACTGCCTTCTGTCAGTGAAGTACTTAAAAAAACTGTCTTTTCTATCGTGTGTAAGTGCAGTAAGACCCTTACAGTGAATAATGTCTTATAGAGATAGATAGATAGGCATTCTGTCACCACAAAATTTTCACAATCTTTCTAGCTTGCAGGTCAGCATCACCAATTCTAATTGTGTCACTATACTGCCTGTCATGGGGTTATCTGGACCAGTCTATGCCCGTGACAGGGACAGTAGGCCCAAGGGCCCCCTCCCCAACACCACCCCCCCCCCCGAAAACGGGAAGGGAAAGGGAAAGGAAAATAAACAGTAGTAGCACCGATCTAGGGAGGAAAACTTATTTTACTATTATATAATACAATCTAATTGAAATTGAGACAAATAAAAATAAATAATAAAAATAAAATAGGAGAGAGAAAGTTTTCAGAGCAAACCTGGAAGACCTTTTTTCAGGGCTCCTGAAAAAACTGCCTACGTTCTTCGTCAGCCAAAGAAGAAGAAGAAGAGACTCCCCCCCGAGGGGGAATGATCCCATGACCTCCGTGACGTACAGGGACAGGTACCCAGATAGAGTACTAACACTTTAACTCCCAGTGTACTACATGATGTTATGAAGTGCAATACTGAAAACCAAAAATCACAAAACCATGACACTGCCTTACCCAAACCTGCACTCAAGAGTGATAAGTGGATTGCAAGTTATTCTCCCTTAGGAAAAATGAACCTGCTCTGCATCAGAATATGCAAGTTTGTTGTCAATACATTCATATGCATCTGCAACAATACAATTTAATAACTAAACATCTCAGAATTTCACCTTGTCCCTAAGACAGAGAATGCCATCGTCAACTGTAATCTCAGTGTCTTTATTTTTCTCCTTTTCTCCTTTTCTTTTTGTTGGTCTTAGCACTTCTTACTGTCCTTTTTTCCTCCATCCACCCCCCCACCAGAAAGAAAATGTAATACAGAAAAAGAGAAGACAATCGTAATTTTTTTTTCTAGGAGATTTTGACATTTCTGTGCTAGATATTGCATTCTTGATATTTGTTATAATTGTATGTTATAGTCATTTTGATCCCAAAATAAGTTTCAGAAATACTTCCAAAATTGAGAGATGTGGGAAAGAAAGAGATAAACCTGTAGTTCTCAGAAAATAATAATAATAATAAAAATAAATAATAATATAAAAAAAAACCAGAAAGCTGCATTAGTTTGAAAAACATTCATGGCATATTTATCACATGTATTATTCAACTTCTGATGTTATTTTTTTTCTATAGTTCTTTTTTTTTCTGAAGCTTTTTATTACAGAAAAAAACTTTAGAGCTTTTGCATCCTAAATGTCCTATCAAAATCATTACCTGATTTTGTTACTTTTACACTAAAAAGGCACACATGTATGGTCAGCATAAAACAGAATATCAAGAGGAAGGTATGGATTCAAACAATTCACAGCAAAAAAATAAAAAGTATCAAACTAAATCTCATTAATCATTTGTTTTGGACAAATTTATGATAAATCAATTATCTTAATTTCATGGTGAGCTTTGAAATTTGTATTCATCGGTGTGATCTTCAAGAATGCTAGAAAATTGCTTATTTATGATTCCATGTAATAAGTAGGACAGAATATTTAGCTTTTGAAGCATTTTTCTAGGACTTAAAATCTAATTGAAAAAGAATTTTTAAAAAATTATTCTTTATTTCTCTAATATTTTTCCACTCATAATGTTTTCACTCAGATCAAGCTGTCTGCAAAGACTACATATTACTGTTTAACTTGGAAAGCATGAAATTTCAAAGGATTAAGATCCTGCTACTTTTTATTCCAACAGTGGACCTGAACCTTTAACCACAGTTACCATATATGTTAGTCAGTTTCATTAGGTACCCACCGAAAGTACATCTTAATCATGCCTGTAGAGAGTTCCAGCAATAGATGATGTGACCTCAGAAAGCTCCCAAAATGAAGTTTGGCTGTCAGTCATACACGTATTCAGAAATAAACATGACTGCAAAGGCCCAAAAGCATTAAAAAGACAGAAAGAAAGAAAAAAAGTGATTACAAATTGAAATCTCTCCAGCAGATGGAAAACATTTGACCACCTGGCAACAGCCCAGAATTAATTTTTGTTTTGTATTTAACTTTTTTTTGGATGCATGCCACCAAAGCAAATCCAACACCTGCTTCTGCAGCTGCTGCACAAGGCAACATAATTCCTCAGGCTATAAATTGCACAACAACAGATATCAGAGTAACTCAATTGAGGAGTGATCAGTGAGGGACAGGAGACTTCCTAATTTCCACCCTTATGATCTGTGAATTCAAATTTCCATAGTGAATTTAAAGAGATATGTTTTAAAACAAATTCCATTATCGATATAAGCTAATTTTGCATTTCAATTTTTTTTTCTCATTTTAATTCAAATACACATACATGTGTATGTGCAAAGAGTCTCAAAAGAAAACATTCATTTCATATAAACCATTATGTCTCCCATAGAATCCTTTTAGACTCTGAGTTCAGCACTTAGTTCAGTACCATAGAAATCATAGATCTGACTGCAGGATGACTAATATGATCTTCTCTACTGATTGGATAAGGATGATAAGTTGTTTTTTCATATAATCATAAAATTCTTTCAGTTGGACTTGAGTTTTAAAGGTAATCTAGTCCAACTCCCTTGCAATGAACAGGGACATCTACAGTTAGATCCGTGTGCTCAGAGCTTGGCCCAGACTGACCTTGAATGTCTGTAAGGATGGGGACATCTACCACCTCTCTGAGTAAATCGTAGAATCATAAATTGGTGTTGGTTGGAAGGAACATTAATGGTCATCTTGTTCCAACCCCTTGGTATGAGCAGGGACAGATTCCACCAGATCAGGTTGCCCAAAGCCCCATCCAACCTAGCCTTCAGCAATTCCAGGTATGGGGCATCCACAACTTATCTGGGCAAATAGTTCCTCAAATGAACTCAAATGCCTCAAATGAGACAAATGCCTCACAACCTCCATAGTAAATAATTCTTCCTAATATCTAATCTCAGTCTAACTTCTTTAAGTTTAAAATCATTACCACTTGCCCTATCTCTACACTATCTGACAAAAAGTTCCTCTTTCATATTGGCCTCCTTTATGTATTGAAAAGCCACAATAAGGTCCCTGGAGCCTTCTCTTCTCCAGGCTGAACAATCATAGAATCACAGAATATCCCAAGTTGGAAAGGATCCATGAGGATCATCAAGTTCAACTCCTGGCTCCGCATAAGATCACCCAAAAATCAGACCATACGTCTGAGACTGTTATCCAGATACTTGAACTCCGGCAAGATAAGTGTCGTGGCTTCTTCCCTGGGCAGCCTGTTCCAAGTGCCCAAATATCCTCTTGGTAAAGAACCCTTTCCTGATATCCAATCTGATCCTCGCCTGTGACAACTTCATGATGTTCCTTCAAGCTCTATCACTGATCACCTGAGAGCAGAGATCAGCACCTATTCCTTCACTCCTCCTTGTGAGGAAGCTATAGGCCACGGTGTGGTCTCTCCTCGGCCTCCTCTTCTCTGGGCTGAACAAACTAATGGATGTAAGTGCCCCCTCATATGTTTTCTTTTATGTCCTTTTTGTACTGTGGTGTCCAAAGCTGCACACAGTGAAGTCGCGCCATTCCAGTGCAGATCAGGACAATCTCTTCCCTCAGCTTCCTCTTTTTGTAAACTGGTTCAAAAAATCTTAAACTTACTATACTATAAAAAAGGATCATTGTGAAGAATGAAACAAGGAATGATCTTTGTCACGTAGATAGGACAATTTAGTGATAAATAGGATAACAGAATTGATAGCATCTACATTAGAAACATTCTCCTTCCTTCTTTGTTACATTTAAAATCTTGTTAAGAGTAAAAAAGAATCCTTCTTATATATGGGACAGACATGTTTTATTGATCTAATTAATATCTTAGCAGTCTAATTACAATGGAGTGAAAAGGTATTGTTATTTCAGTTAAACTGAAGATAGCACTTACAGTCAGTAATACAATTCAAATGTATTATAGTTTTTGGTACTTAGTCCTTTTCTCTCATGCTATATTTAAACTTTCAAGGATTCTCTGAATCCAAAGATGTACAGCTTTGGTCTTCCTCAAGAAAAATTGGGTCAATGGCAATTTCTTCCTCTTCGGTCTTGGATCCACTTATTTATTTTATTAAAAAAAGAAAATATATATATATGTATATGTTTATATGTGTGTTTCATATAGTAATATGAAATGAAAGAGCTCCTTGCAAGCCTTCTTGGCTTGGGGATGTCATGCTTGCCAGCCTTCTGCTCTTCTATTTATTTTACAGCAACTCAGCCACAAACTGTGACTGAGAAACGCATTTTTTACCTTCGGTTATTCAACATGGAGTTATAAACATGTTCTTCACTAAAACTATATTCATACTAAATTCAGCTTAAATTTATATATTAACTTCAACAAATGGCAGATTAGGAAAAAACATCATTGCATTTTTTGAATAAATGAATTCTATAATTACAACCATTGTTGGCAAAATAAAGATTCTTGATTTCTCCCTGATACTTTTCAACTAATCTGAATACTATGGAGCTATATGTCATGTTTGATATTCAAAATAAAGGCTTAAGTTTAGGGCTTTAATTTAGAGCCTTGTATTGTCAGAGTACTGTTTATCAAAAGCAATCCTGCTAAAGGTCTTTTGAAGCTACTTTTTAATGTGTACATAAGTTCACATTTCATCAATTCCGTTTTAGTTAACATTTCCCAATGAACTCAAATGAATTCCATTACACAGATCTTTTACTGATGACTGTTTAGAAATCCTAACAGTTCAATTTCATTCCACCTTTTCCCTCCAGAAACACATTTTTCTGGTTGCGTAGTTATTAATTAAATTAATTTAAAAAGAGTATATTTTCCTTTTAAAAGCATATAGAATGGAGATCGTATTTTTTTCTACTATTTTCAGGTAAATGCTTTTGAATTGTGAACATGATGTTAAAAATGGAGCCTGCATCTTTTAATTGTCAATTTAAAAAAAAATGTTAAATTGTTTTACATTTTATCTGTTCTACACATTATTTTTTTAATGCTATTAGGATAGAGAATACACATAGGAGAATTTATATAAAATCTCAATCAGTATTTTCTGTATTGAAATTTTCTGGTGATGTTCTTCAGTTACTGTTCTAACCTATGCATGAGAAGGAAACATATCCCTGATAGCTTCACTAAGATGACGGAAGTATAGAAATAGAAATAAGGGGCTTAACTGGCAATTTGATTATAAAGTCATTGTAGATTTTAGAGAGATGCATGCTACTTTCTACAAATGAACAATGTAATTAAACTTTATTTTAATACTATGTTATTAGAAAAAAAATATTCATATTTCTCTTATTTCCTAGTTGGTGAAATAATGAGATACTCAATTTAGCATTAATCAGAAAATACTGTAGCTGAAATCATAGTAGAAATATTATGAATGAATTTAAAAGACCAAGATAATTGAAATCAAATAAAAACTAAATTACAAGGTAATAAGATATTTACTCATGTTTTAATAATTTAATTATTTATTAAACTTAATAACTATTATATAAAATACAGTAGTTTGCAAATATAAGAAAAAATATTTACTACAGGATATGAAGTTGAAGTTTTTTTGTTTTTTTTTTTTCAAATCATCTACTTACTTATCTGGATAAATAACAAAATATTGATGTTTTCTTACTGTGGTATACAGTCAGCATTCTTCAGCTTGGTTGTAGGCATAAAGACCAGATGTTTTATTTAAAACAAGGATACAAAGTAACACCATAGCAAAAATAGGGCAACTTAAGAAAATGACAGTGCCACTGTTCTGTAGCTTATACTAATAAGAGTTGGCAACTTAACAATGTATGTCATTATAACCTGTCATAGAGACACCAGCTTGCCAGAGCCGCTACATTTACTGAGGCACTTACTATTTAAGTTATCCATCTGCTTGCAAGAGGGAACAAAACAACGACAAGACTGAAGTCTTCCAACAGCTATTAAAATTGAAGATTTTTTCCCTATGATCTTCTATTTCTTACACATTCCTACATTCTGTACAGCTTATACAGTACACAAGAACAATAGCTTTTCTTGAATGAAATGGACAAGATGCATGTAAGATTTCATGTAATAAAAAGTTATATTAGAAAATAATAATAATTTTAAAAAAATTTTGAAGTCCACTCAACAGAACATGAGGGACAAATTGGTCATTTTAATTAAAAAAAAAAAAAAAAAAAAAAAGGAAAGATATGATATGCCAGAACATAAATCCACCTGAGCTAATTAAAGTTATTGCAACCTATTCCTGAGTTAAAGCCGTTCTCTTTGCCTTGGCTTTATGACATGCTCACTTGGTAATAATGTGAATATTTGTAGCGTGGTGTTATAAATTTATCTCACTTCTAACACATTCAGAAGAAAACAGAGAACTTCGGGATAATGCAGAAATGTGTTCTACTTCTTCATCGCTATCTCTTTATTATGGAAATGATGTTGTATAAATCTATACAAGAGAAAAGTGACACAGAAGTAAAGCATTGCTTTGGGTCCATGTTCTATAAAGTCTTTACTGTTCCATACTTGTTTGTGTCAATTATTTGCACTAAGACACATCAAAAATAACAGTAATTCTACACTGTGGTTTTCCTGTTGCAGTCTTTTTAAGATTGTAATGTATCACAACAGAAAGGAGTCTGAGGTCTTAATGCTGTGCTTATCCTATTGGTAAATACGTATTAAGGTGTTCTTCGCAGTAGGAAAAATTAAGCTTGCTTACCTACTATTTTAAGCAAAAATGAACAAATGGATGAATGAAAGAGTGAATGAATGGATGAATGAATGAATCAATCAATCAATGAAGGACACAGTGCTGGATAAATGAAACTCATTTCTTCCTTACTTGTTTTTCTTTCTAACTGAAAGGTATTTGGACTGATAGCCAGAATTTATTACACTTTATGAATACCTGTGTCTCTGTGAAAGACATTTCAAAGAATATTTTTCTCTTGCCTATTGTAAACTGTGGAAAGATAACTAATGTTCTTACTATGATATGTGTTGTATAATCCTCTGATATGACTGTGGAAAAGAGAACTCATAGAATCAAATATTCTGATTTAGATGGGACACACAAGGATCATTGAGTCCAACTTCTATGGCCTGTTGACAACATGGCCACAGCATAGGTGTCTAGCTGTAAGCCAGAAATATAGTCTTTCCAGACAGAAGGAAAAATAAGAAATTTGTCTGAGCCCTTTCCAGTATTAGACTTAAATGACATGCAGTCTGGAAGTGATTGCTTCATTCTTTTGATTGTAAAGAGATTTTAGAAAAGCATCTCATATAGGGATGTCCAATTTTATGTTCTTCAGGTGATTAATTGTAGATATCTATGATCAGTTTGTACACCACAGAGTCCCTAAGAAATATGTATAGAACTGAATGATAAACACAAAGATTACTTGAGTCTCATATCGCCGTGAAGTGGCAACTTAAGTACAAACAGAGCATTTTAGGATATCTTGCTGCCTCTAGACAACCTAGACTTGCATATTTAGATAACTGAAAGATAAAGAATATAAACTTAGAAACTTTACTGGCTACATTTCTGTCTGCAATAATGGTAGCCTCTATACCTGAATAAGATGTAGTGTCCTACTTCACAGATATCTAAAATAAGGTTTATGGTTATTACTTCAGCTCATAAGAAATAAACATCATATATGAAGCGAATAAACATTGCCTTTTCTAAACTGGAAGTTAGTAAACTTCTATATAAATAACTCATTAAGTGAATAAATCTGTTCTTGAGAGACTAGTTAAAAATGTTAAGAAAACTGAGAAGAATAATAAGATACTTTAGAATAATAAGAATAATAAGATACTTTAGAAACAGTTTTGGCTAGTATTTTATATATGAAAGTTGAATGTTTACGAGAGTAAGTCATGTTTCTGACAGATTTAGTGCAAGAATGAAGAAAGAAAACATTAAAGAGAAATTTATACACACTGTTTAAGTTGATCTTCACTACTCAAAACCATACTCAAGTATTTACCTATTACAAGTATTTAGTTATTAGATGTCCAGTGGGGAACACATCCTCAAAAAAATCACAGAAGTTGACAGGAAAGCATGTCCAATGCTCAAAAAGCTAAGAACAGGTGTTCTTAGCATTAAGAATATGTTACACTGAAACTTTAAAAACCTTACAAAGCTGTGTGTAAAAATGATAATAAAAAATTCCATAACTTCTCAAAAATCCCTTCAAGCCCCAAATTTCACAACATTTAAGTCCAATATCATACCTGTGAAGAAAAATGACAAATGCCATCTATAAAAAATAAAATTCATGGTTTAAATAAAGCTATTATAGTAGAACTTTGGTGAAGAATGGTGTTGTATCTCTCTAATAAACTTAATAATTTTGAATTATTGAATGAAAGGCAGAAAAAAAAAATGCTCTTTTGTTAGTTGCATGTATGTAACATTGACAATGAATGATATATAATATTTATATCTCCTAATGTATATTCCCAATCTTATCTCAGCAAAAGAACTGTGCATGTACTTGAATCATATTAATAAACTGATGTTCTACCTGTAAGCAACTGATAAGTACTTATATTGAGATTTTTCTATCAGTGAAATTAATCTCTAATTGAAGAAATATAGAAGTATAATATAAACAGAAATACAGTTTTTAAATGAAACAGACCAAACTGTTTTATACCTGAACCAATAGCAACAAGAAGCAGATTTATTTAAGAATATAGAGAAACTGTATGTTCAGATAGTGACATATGAGAAAGGGAAGATTAAATGCAGCAAAGTTAGAGATGGACTCATATCGAAAAGACACACAAATATTTCTTTGCTAATAAGTGAACCTGGCAACAATTAGTTTAGTTTTATTGCACCATACAAAGGTCAGTGGATTTTAGGGGGTTTATTTATTTTTCTTTTTTTCACTTGATTGCCCCTTTAACTCCTGTCTCTACAGAAAGATATATGAATCATACTAACATCATACTAACAAGATCACCTGGATGGCTTTCCTTCAGTGAAAAATAAATGAAACATCTGGTCTCCAAACAGAATTTTCTTTAACTGACGGAAGACACCAAGCACTTTTGAGACTTAAAAATGACTCACAAACATGTCAAGAGGATAGGACAGATGGAAAGGAGTAATGGCTGCAGGCACTGCTCTTCTGCT
Source organism: Pavo muticus (assembly GCA_016647715.1). Taxonomy (NCBI): domain Eukaryota; kingdom Metazoa; phylum Chordata; class Aves; order Galliformes; family Phasianidae; genus Pavo; species Pavo muticus. The sequence goes on along the minus strand of JACDJE010000588.1, from coordinate 289,752 downwards.
AGTGCCCTATAGACTCAACAAAACATATTTTGTCCTTCTGTAGCCTAGGGCATCACTCTTCTCTGTTACAGAAGACAGTTTCATAAAAAGCAAAGTTTAGATAAATAAAGGGACACACCTAAAAAACAGAAACTAACAACCTAGTTCACTAATGAGACTAAGTACTATATTTCTCATAACGCAATACAGTGCAAAACGTTAGATTGTTTGGACAGAGGAAAGCATTTTCCTGTTTTGCTATTTGGGCTTGAAAGAGCTAAGCTCCTAGTGATTCCTCACCTACCCTAAAATCATAGCTTGCGAATGAGAAAAGTTATCAGTCTGGTGAATACCAAATGGGAGCTGGAGGATAACTGGTTGTCTCTGAGTTTCAAAACCCTTGTTAGAAGATTAAACACCACTTAGTGAGTGTGAGACTGTTTCAGTTAGGATTTGCAAATTTTCTGTTGACTTCAGCATCTCAAAGCTATCAAACTATTGGACACCATTGGTTTGGTAGAGGACTTCAATAATATAACACAATTATCTGTGTTATTTATTACTAAACACTCTCTGTCAACAAGTTTAGTAATTTCCTAGAATCATCATAGAATCATAAGTGGCTTGTGTTGGAAGGGACCCCAAGGATCATCAAGTTCTAACCCCCTGCCACAGGCAGCACCACCAACCTCTAGATCTGGTACTAGATCAGGTTGCCCAGGGCCCTATCCAACCTGGTCTTGAACACCTCCAGAGAAGGAGCATCCACAACCTCTCTGGGCAACCTGTTTCAGCACCTCACCACTCTCTCTGTAAAGAAATTCCACCTGACATTCAATATAAACCTTCTCTCCTTTAGCTTAAAAAAACCCTTGTCCTATCACTACCTATCTGAGTAATGTTGATTCCCCTTTCTGTTTATAATCTCCTTTTAAAATCTGGAAGGTTACAATGAGGTCTCCTTGCAGCCTTCTTTTCTCCAGGCTGAACAAGCCCAGCTCCCTCAGCCTGTCAATTTTTGTCAATTTATTGTCTTGTTTTCCTTATTTTATAGCTAGACTATTACATCCAAGATTTCCAGAGATACACTGTACTTGAGGATATGTACTACAGGCAAAAACTTCCTTGGTCTTGATCTATCTGCTCTGTTTTGAGAGAACTCTGAGGCCTTACAAAATGGGCATCTTAGGTGAAAAGAAAATCATTTTTATAAAAAGAAGTAAATAAATATAATTTTTTTAAAGTAACTTATATGTCAGGATAAAAAAAATCTTAAATTCCTTTGTATTTCTGTAAATATATGTAGATTGTTTTGAAGGTAATGCCTCCTATTTGTTTCCATGGTAACTGCAACTGATACAATGAGCACAATAACACTATTTGATAGACAAAACTCTTGGTTACAAAACAAGATTTTTCTGCATAGTGACCACCATTAGCTGTACATTTTCACCAGTGATGAACAAGAGCCTGCATACTGCATCTGTAAAAATCTGCATGGCCACCCAGAATGTGGCTTGTCTTTCATGTTGCTGTTGCCACTGCTGAAGTGAACCACTCACCACCTTACTGTGCTCACATCCACTGTTTGATCTCTTCAACAAGTGACAATGAATGTCACTGGGTGCAATTTTTTTCCGCACTAAGGAATTCAATGACATATCTTTATTTCATACACACTTGCAAGTGAAATACCATTTTGTCAGACTGCTCCTCTGTTGCCATCTGTTACATGGCAACTGTAATGGAATATCAGTGGAAAGGTTCAACCTCTACTGCCATATCATCAACATTTGCCTCTGAGATTGTGGGTCAATATAATAAAGTAGGAGGCATTACTTTTGGAGCAGACTACGTGTAGCATATATAAATATAGGAAATAATGTGTATGAATGTATGCATTTTCTTAGTTTACAATAGATAAAGAAGCCAATTTTTTTTTCTTTTCAAAATCAAATAATTACTTTAAGAATCAAATACCAAAACATCTACCACTTACAGAAGCCTAATCCCAAAAGATTATTTAAGGACCTGAAACAAAAACTTTGGGAATATATTCACACTTCTAATACAAACCTTATAAGCAAACAAGCATATGCCTAATTTTTCTGTACAACTGATTATCTTCACAACTGTTCAGTGTAAATTTGATTGATATAACTAAAATATTTATCTAGTCCTGTGCCAAATATAGCACAGGCTATGTACGTTTTGTTAAATGCATTGATAACACAACAGATCAAATGCACAACTTTCAAAATCCAGTTGCCTTAATCAGAGCCGAATTAATGAACTGGATGTCTTGACATATTATAGGAATGGGTCATATCATCTCCCTTTTCCTACAGTTGACTGGCAGTTATAGCTCTTGCTGACAAATTGGAAGCTAAGATTTGAGGAGTTTTAAGATCTGAAAGGCAAAAACCTTCCGTTTTGATTCCTACATAGTTCATTTACATATGAGGGGAGAGAGAGAATCACTCCACCTTTAGACATTTCTGGTTAGGAACTACTTTTCAAGGTTTTTTTTTTTTTGAAACTCAGCCCGGGTGCAAAAACACAGGTAAGATCACAGAGAAGGGTGGGATGCAACTGTGTACTGATGCAGCCAGGGAATGTCAGAGCATTCAGCCATAGATAAGCTCCCCTCATCCAACTGGGAAGGCACAGTAAGAGAATGGCTTAGATGGCACTCAAACCACTACGTATAATATCTGCATGCTTCACTTTTGCTTCTACTTATCTTACTAAAAGGAATACAGTTTCACTGAGCTTTCTGTATTTATAAGCCATCAATGCAAACTGTGAAACACAAATGTTATCCATATTAACTGTAAACAACTATGAAACTAGATAATATGTACAGGCTTGAAAGATTGGAGGCAATTGCCTTAAGTAAATTCACTAGAATTTACTATGTAGTTATATCAGTGCTTAAGAGCTGAAACTGGAATAGTAGCCTCAGCAGACAAATGAACAAAAAGCAAAAAGTATTTTAATTGCTGTTAGCAACAGAATGCTCTGGATACAAAACAATAAACAATATTCTTTTTTTTTAAAAGCCATATTTCTTACTACTTCTAACAGGTATTCGGGTGCTGATAGTACACATTCAAAAATCTTATTGCAATGCATTGTACTTGAAATAATTGTTCTGTTTTATTATCCTACTAGAGTCCGTAACAGGTTTATTTTACAGCATCTTTTCCCTCAGAGAAAAATAAAAATCCAGCAACAACAAACAAAACGTATGTGCAAACAATAAAATACAGTAAATTGAAGAGACTTTACACTCTTATCAATAAACTAGTAAGCTACTATATTTTTAGGTGCATAAAATCTAGATCTGAATTCCTTTCACTTCACACAGAATTATGTTCTTTCCCTTTGGGCTCGAAAACCTATTGAGATCATAGGGAAACTAGATAGCTCAGATCCTTTTTATGAACATTATAGCAGTAATATTTTATTTTGTTCACAAAAGCTAATAAAAGTAAGTTTTGAACTTATTTTCCCAAATGTTGTATGAACCTGTCTTATGAACCAAGAAAAAGCAATGGTTAAATCAGCAGGCAAGAATCTTACTATAAGCTTTTTAGTCCATACTGTATCTGTCTATATAATTAACCAGACATTTGGTCTGTGCAAATAACTGTAGATAAACAAATTCAGTGCAGCTGAGTCAATTATAGTAGCTGAGGATGTAGCTCAATAGTTTGCACTAGTATTTCAGTGCAAGAAGAGCTAGGCAAATATTCACTTAAAATCATTGTTAATGACGACAGGGCTGTTGTTTTCATATATAATTAATGGAAATTCATTTTTAGTGAGTTTCTTTATTGGTAGAGAAAGAAGTTGTCTGGTGCAATAAATGTGTAATTGAACAGGACATTTGATATGACAATTTGCTGATCTGTTTGCTACATTAACTTATTGGTACCTTGCAGCAATGAGAATGACAATGTTCTAGATAATATACATTTTCCATGCTCATTTCAGATGTTTACAGGTGGAAGCATGCTTAACAGTCAACATGTTAACAGTTATTTCTTTTGCCTTATATTAATGTTCGTAACACTCTAAAAAGTGAGGCTCACTTCCCCTGAATACTGTTCTTGTTTTGACCTTCATCAGAGTCACTCTGTTCATTAGTTTATTCTGCCATGAGATAAGAATTGCTTTTTCAAGTACCAGTAAGCTGCACTCTCATGTGACATACAATCTGACATTTCCTTCCTTGGGCAGTCTTTGTACTTTACAGAGCCTCTCATTTTAATTCAAACTGTTCTTTCAAGAGCTAGAAGTACTCATTGACACTTCTGTTTGCATTTTTCTTTATTTTTTGAATTCATGGATTTAATAGTTTATATTTAAACTGGTTTTTTCAGGGAGCGTATCACATTTAGCGGATAGAACAAATTTCCTACAATAGTTTCTTTGAATTATATGCAGATAGATCCTTTTTACTACTTTCAGCACTCATTAGTGCAAAATTATTTTAAGGTCAGAGTGTTAGAGTCCCGGATTTACTGCGTGGAAAGAAAATAACATAGTAAACTTCCTGCAATAAGTGGATGAGCAAGAGTCTCCACAGTGAGATCCTTGGAAATTACTTCTGAAGAGCATGCAAAATCTAGACAAGGAGTAATTGGACCTTTGTATGTGAGGTTCACAAAAACACATTGTGTACAAAGAAAACATATCCAATCACTGTATTTCAATCTGCTTTGCACCTAAAGCTCTCCTTGCTACAATCTGACAAACATTGGCCATTGTTCTGTTGTTCCTGGGCTGATGCATAGAGACTCTCCTTGCTGGAGAGATTTATCACTGCTTCTCAAGGCAAGGCCGCTCGCTATTACACAGCCACACAAGAAAAGGAACTTCTCACATGTGGCTTTCTGACTGTATTCATGTAGATTTTTCATAATTTATCTTTTTTTTTTGTGAACAGGCTAGCCTGAATTTTGTACCTTTTCTTACTTTGAAGCATTTAAATAACTCTGTAATATTTGTACTGCATATTGCTGTTGTTACTTGGCCTGTATACAGGCATAAATTTATCTCTGCTGGCACTTTGCTGTGAGTATATGAAATCACATCACACATCACTTAAAGTGGTCATAAATTTCACAGTGCTCCCCATTTAGACAAAAACAGAACCTGTCTACACAGGACACTGGGTCATGTCCTACTGAGGAGAAAACCTTCTTCTCTCGCACAGGATTGCTGATGCTCCAGGTGTAAAATGAAACAATCCTCCAGATAGGGAAGGCAAAAGCTAATTAACATTGTGATCTAAAAACACGTGAAAAAGATTCTCTTCTTGCACAAAGAACAAAAAGCCAGATTCCTTGTAGCTAAAACTGGTCAAATAATACTTGTGAGGCCAGCACTTGAATTTGTTGTTGTTGTTGTTGTTGTTGTTGTTATTTATTAGATTTCTTTATTTTCTTCAAAGGCATTTAAACTTTATGAGAAGAGCAATACTATTGTTTGTTGCTCAAAAACAGTTCATAAATAGTTTGTTCCTTGGAATATTTAATATTTTTCTTCAAAATAAGGCAAAACCAAGATATAAAAGTAACCCTTATCTGCTTTTTGCTACTCTTTGAGAAGGCCCAACAAATACTTCAACAAGAGGAGTAAAATAGACCTCAATTCCTGGTGGTAAATCAATTGGCTAAGTGTTGTGGAGTAGATTATCTGCTTCAAAATGCAAAAGTATGCTTAAAATGCAAGCAGTCATATCATGGATTCTTACTGTCAAGGACACTGAAGGACTACTGAAACAATGTGAGTTTCCTTTCCTGTCTTCATAATATAGCACATTATAGAAGGCGTTCCAAGGTCGGAATATCAGCTAGTTATCAGATGGATGATCTTTCATTTTCCTGTTTTCATTTTTCAATGACTTTTATTTTTTGCTTTCTATGTGCTCGTTTGCTGTTCACTGTACTATACAAGATACTCATTAAACAGTGGTGCTGGGATATAACTCTGAAGGAATTATCTCATAGAAGGGATGCAAATACAAGGTTGTAGTATGTATCATCAAGATGCAAATGTTTCACAGGTGTGTGTCTCACTAGCAAGAACTGACACCTTTGCTTTCCTTTCTATTTATATGGGCATCAAAATCCCTCCTAATTTTGAGAGGATGATATTTTACTCAGATGCAAGTTATCTTATGAAGCATAACCAGATCCTGGAAGAAGAGGACTAACTTTATGTTGATAAGGGATCTTTGTAGGACAACCTCAGCTATGATGTTTATTATCAGACTTCATGGTTCTTCCTTATCCTATTAATTAGTTACCAGAAAAAAGAATGAAAATCTCAACTATGTGTTCCTTGCCCAACAAATTCTTGCATACGTTGATGAAGATTCTAATTTCTCTCTATCCCAAATAAGAGTTTTTATTCAGAAGATGCTGTGTTAGTTGCCCAAGGAATGAACTTAGCCCAAAAAATAAAATATTTTGTACTGATTGTATGAGGAAATCACAGAATTGCAGCAACATGAACAGAAAAAAGGGATCAAAGTGATCGTGTTTTTTTCCAAATGTAAACACCAATATTTGATCTTGTGTGATTATGGCTCCCATTTAGCACGCCAGATAAAGAGGGAGAAAAAATACAAGATACTTGACTTTGGATGAACTTCTCCCTCTGTGAACAAAATTAAGAAGAAAATTCCTTTTCACAGAGAATGACCATTCATTATACTGGTTTTTTTTTTTTTCTTTGTTTGTTTTGTTTTGTTTTGTTTTTGTTTTTTAACATTTAGGCTTGAATAAGTAAGTGATGCTCCAGAAACATTTGTTACAAAAATCTATTCGCAAGTACCAATTTTTATTTAATTGAATTGGTTAAATTTTATGAGAGTCTGTAATCTCCCACATTCTCCTGAATTAGTAGTTTGCTCTCAGAGTTCAAGAGCAGTTATAATTCTTTGCAAAGAAAAAAAGTCAACCAAAGTACAACAAGAAACAACACTAAAATACTACAGAAAAAAAGAGAAGAGGAAAAAAAAAAGAGAGAAAAGGAAAGAAATCACATCTGCAATGTAGAAGTATACTTTTGTATAAAGAGATGCTCTAATCACATTAAATGATACTCAGTGATCCCAATATCAAGATTCACTTAAGAGAACTGTCAAGAAGCTACTTCAGCGGGACTCTAGTGGGAATTCAAAAGAGAGTTAGGAAAGTTGTGAGGATTTTGCATTCAGTCCTTCTGTCTCAGAGGAACAGAGTCAGACTTGCATAGAATGAGCAATATGCTGATTAACATAGTCAGTGGCTACAACATCAAGGCTATTTACTTTTAAGTGTTAAGAACTACATTTTCCTTCACAGGGCAAAACCTCAGTATCTTGTTTTCTAAATGTAGGGTACTTATGCTCATTGAAAAAGAATTGTTTCAATCATCTCAGCTGCAAAACGCTTTTTAACCCACTGTGGTTTGAATTCATTTACAGAAAAAGATCAAGTGGTTGCTGAAGAAATTATGATTTCCCCACCACTCTTTTTCTACAAGAAGTGAAAAGCCTGCAGTTTATTTTTCAAAGGTCACTGAAGGAACTTTAATAGAGTCTTATCATAGCAATGTCAGCTACCACTAGTTTCATTTCTTCCAGCCAGATAAGCCACCAAAAATGAAATGTCTTTGTTTTTAATTTTTAATTCCCAGTCAGTTTATTTGCACAAACAGCTGTCCAACAAATCCCCCCAGACTTCTTCTCCAAGCTCAACAGTTCATCACATTTTTAATGATGTTAGCTCAGTTTAATATTTTATTTTCTATTCATCACTCAATTCCAGTTTAAGTCGCCCTGTAAAAAAAAAAAAAAAAAAAAAAAAAAAGTTTTTTTTGTCTTTTATTTTCTGCCCTTTTCTATCCACAGAACTCTCACTTCTAGCCTTTAATTTTTTTCCTAGTTTAAAGAGTAGACTGAGTGTCTCCAAAGGTCCAGAATCCAGACCATAAATATTTCTCACTTTCTGCTGAAGGTATTGCTCTAAGGAAATAAAAGCATCTAGACTACTATTCTGTGATTTCTATTTCTCTAATTAAAAACCTCCAGCACTTTGATTGGTAATAAAGTATTAGAAAAACAGAAAAGAGACAGCTCCTCATGTAGAGTAACTTGCTGGAATATAAATTTGTCTTGAGCTTAAAAATAAGGAACTATTGAGATCTAAGTTCACTGTTTGTTAAATGGGTCAGTATCCATCAACATATATCATGCTGCTTGGCATTTGCAGAGTGTTTAAACAGCCTGTGGGAATATAAATAAATTAAGAGCACAGTAACAAACTACAGTAATGTGAGGCATAGAGTATAATGGAAAAAAAATACTTCTAATGTCAGTTATTTGTTGTCCTATGCAACAGCAAATTCCAAACCTTCTTTTGTATTTTTGTAGTAGTTATACACATCTGAAATTGATACACTTACAGATGTTTTAAGTTTTCATTGTCAAGATGTGAATTACTTTTAACCACTGCAGGCATGCTGAGATTTGTGAGGTGTTCAGCTGACAAATACTTAGACAAAGATTTGAAAGTGATATATAGGATGAAAGTATTCCACCTTGGCTGACAGAGACTCATTAGCTGGTGTAATCCCAGAGACTAGTTAATTTAAAATACCTGATGGATCACATGAGAAGAGAATTAATTGCAGTGAAAAGCTGAGCATCAAAAGCTTTCCAGTGATGCACAACCAGGTAGTAAATTTTAACTTTGATGGTTACCATCTTGCCATTTTCTGTAAATTTTGTTTTGTCCTCAATTTTACTCAGGCCTGATGTATATTTGTGACATAAAAGCCACAAGAGAACACCTCTGGAGAGACAAGATCCACAAGAAACAATTGGTAGAATCTGAGGAATGAAGAAAGCAGTTTCCTAGGAATATGATGTAAATATTGATAATTTGCAGGAGACTGTAGCATTGTCTCCTGCAAATGGGGAACCACTGGGAGAAAAACTTATCCCAAACCTGGAGGAAATTAGCCTTGAAATCCCTTCTTGCCATAGACTGCCATCTTTCTGTAGGACACCTGACATCCACTCTCACTGTAATGCAATTCTACACACACTTGCACAAAATAGCCCCAGTATAAGAGGCTTGGACTATGATCATAGTATATTTAATTGTTTTTATCCTCTTAGAACATGAAAGAGTGCTGAAAAAAAAAAAGCCACATCTACATCATTCTGACCTCATCTGGATGGCCTTAAGTGAGTGTGAATTCAAGAGAGTTATAGCAATAAGAACCAATTTGTCATGTAGTATTTGTTTCATCTGAAATATTACTCAGCTCATGTTGAAGCCTTTTTAGGTTGAGATCCATCTAATCTAAAATAGGTATCGTAGTTAAAGTAAACTGTTGGAGATTACTCTCTAATCACTAAAGAGAGTCTCCTCCAGATAATTATTCATCAGACCTGATCCAGATAAGATGAATCATCTGGAGGTGTTTATTTTCTCTTAAATATAAAGAGAATATTTAGATAATATAAATATTCTCTTAAATATAAAGAGAATTCCTAGATAAAATTCAGTAATCTAAATTTTTCTTGAGCAAGTTAATAGTAGATAAACACCTTTATTTTCTCAGCTACTACATCTTTCTCATATGTTACAGAAATTAATCAAGAACACTCTAGTGTTACTGTAAAAGATTTTAGGACCTTCCTTTTTCTTTTCTAATCCACAATATGGTGGTATAGTATTTAATGTTTAAAGACAAACTCTGAAGTAGAGAAATGGAAAAATAAATTTGGGGGGGATTTTTCTTAATTACTGAATATTACTTTTACAAACCTTCTTTTTCTTTTATTTATTTACTTATTTATTTTTCAGTTATAGAAAGAATAGCTTAATTATGCTTGTTACCCTTTGAGTATCCTTTAAGTACTTGCCTTCAGCCTGGCAGTGAGAGGGTACAGGCTGCCTCTCTGCATCCATCTCTGCAAGGGTATGGTTTCTCTGCCCCTTCCCATTTTTGGCCCCCTTCAAACTTTTTAACCTGTATGTTTCATCGCGTAGACTTGCCACCAGGCTGGTTCTACTTCGGGTGGATATCATGACTAGAATCTCTATTCTCGGAGGGTGAGAATCCTGTACTTAAGCAGGCAATAATCATCTATTGATTTATCTCTATAGTATACAGGGTGCAACCCCCTCTACACACCCTGCCTGCAAGAGCCTTGCATAGCCCTCATAACAGTTTAAACCTGACCATGCTTCTGTGTGTCCTTCATTATCCCAGACTGCCTAGATAGTACCAGAATTAAACCCTGCACAGTTGAGCAGAAAAGTGCTTATCATTTGTCTTCTCTGAGATCTTTGAATAGATGTCCTCTGGTAGTATACCAAGAGATTCCTGGAAATAACTGACCTCCAAGCTGCAGTCAGGCATAGTTGTGTGATCAATGGTTTCTTCCAAACTAACAGTGAAATTCAGTTTTATCTGAAAATTAGAATGATGCCCATACTACACAGACTTTTTCGATATTCAGTAATGCAAACTTATAGCTAGAAAAAAGAAATGAAATCCTATAAAATGGGTAAATGCAACTACATCTGTACCTGCAGACTTAGGACTGCTTCAGACTACCTGGATCCAAGTGTGCATTCTGGGATCCAAGTGATAATATACAAGAGGCAGAATGTGATCTGCACTGGCATTTTTCTCAATTTCATTTTTAGTGTGTACTAAAATATATTTATACAATATAAACTAACCTTTACCTTAAACCTAACTTCTACAAGGTAGGATAGGCAAAAATTTAAGTCCTCAACTTGCTGATCTTTAACACAAAAGATACACATTTCTAAAATATCTTTTATAGCTCCTAATAAAATATCCTGATTAACTGAATGTTTGGTCAGACCTGGTCATCACAAAGATGCTGATGTTTTATATCCTACTCTATATTACAGTTCCAAGAATTAATTAATTTAATAAGGCTAACACAAGAGTTAAATATGCTTCATAAATAGTGAATAGTTATATAGTAATATAGCTGTTAGTATAAATGCTGTATGTAATATTTATTATAATTCATATATATAAACATTATAAATGTGTACTGGGAAGAGATGTAAGCACAAAAATATGTATAATACTTCAGGATCACATTTTTAGGTAAGATGTTTACTTGTAAATCAGCAAAAGTAAGATGCAGCTTACCTTACCAGATGTCTAGAGCTCAGCTGAAAGTCTTGTGTGTGTCTTCCTTCACTCACTTATGTCCTCATCCTTTCAGTATCTGTCTAATGGCAACATCTGCATATGGTGAGAGTGATCTCATGATCAAATCTATGGAAATTGAGAAAAGTTCAAAGATTATTTGATTATATTTAATACTACTTACATTGCTGACTGGAACCCCATTTCAAAGCAGATAATACTTCAAAATACTGAAGAGAGATGAGAAACAGACATACAATTGTTGAAACAGTCTCATCAGTAGCTGAAAGGTTCAAGATGAAAAAGATGAATGGAATGTGTATAAACCTCTGAAAGTCCAAACAATGAAAACACTTGGGAATAATTATGTCAGCAAGTATAGTCATGGTTGTTAGCAGTGTCCATGGAGCTGGGGTAGATGTTAAACCAACAGTGCCAAGAACCAGCTGCAGGAAGCTGCTAGGGCCAATCTGTTCCTTCTCAGCACACTCAGGAAAGGTTTTCAGGGTTCTTCATCAAGGTGTGGAATTATACTAATTTTCAGAATCACAGATCACTAAAACCTAACTATATTTTGTGTGTGATAGTCAATAAATCATCACTTTTTACTTGTAAACGGTATGTACTTCTTTTAGAGTCTGTGACCAGAAGGTACCCAAACAACCTGATAAACAGAGTGTGAACACCCTGTCATCCCATTGCCTAAGCATAGCATTGGTTAGGCTGCCCTACATTCTGTACAAGGTAACATTTGAACTGTTGTCTCTGTAAAGTCCTCACAAAAATCCTATCATTCATCACAAAAATCCTATCAATCCTCACAAAAATCCTATCAATCCATCATTCATCTTCTGCTATACAGTCTTCCTACCTCATCCCTAGGCTCCACTAGCAGGTGCCTATCTCAGCTGGAGTGCATCTCCTAAAGGGAAAGCAATCATTCCCCAAAGTCCCAGCTTCCAGAGTACCAGGCAGTACCTACAATCCGCAGCTGGAAAACTGTGTCTTTCCCTGAGATTTCTTCTTGGGCTGAGACTCAGAGTGGTAGGGCTGATCACAACATCACTGTGGGAGATCAAAGACTGTGGTAACTATGACTTCCCTGCCTTTTGCAGCATTGAGCAGCACCAGCAGATTCTCTTTAAGCCAACTGAAGTGGTAAGTGCCTTGTACGTGTATGCGCATTCTCGTAATTGTGCTTTTGGTCTCTGATGTTCTCTGGTTAGTTAAATAGAAACTGGACATGAGCCTCCCCAACTCATGCATAATTTCTGCTATGTTGGAAACTTTTTACAGTCTATTTTGTTCCCAGCAGATATGGGAACAACTAACCCTTCTCCTGTGGCTGTTCCCCTCCCTCCTACACTGTGCTTATGCCCAATGCATCTGTAAAGACCCTGTAGTGAAAATAAATTAGTTTAATAATTATATTTAAAATGTCTCCATTAAAAGAAGCCATAAAGAACTGTTTTCAAGCCTCAACAATTAATGCCATGTCTAACTCTGTAGCTTTGTATTAGAAACCTGCAATCATTTTCCACCTAGCTCTGTGCTAGATGTTCCTGTAATTGAAGTACAGGTAAAATAAATAATAATAAGAGTAAAATTCAAACAAAACAAACTAAACTAAAATTGCTGATGTTATTATAGGAGATAAAACTAAGTATACTCCATTTTACTTCAAGCCCACAACTTCTTTTGAGGGCTAATCTTTTTTGTAGTTTGAGCTCTATTCGTGCTACCTTTTAAAGCTGAGCAGTTAGGCAGGTGCTCTCACAAGTAGTGCCTTTTTAAGAAAGCAGTTTTGAGAATGCTCTTATATAAGGTAGAAGATCAGAAATTAGAGCCTAAAAAATGCAATCTCCACAGCTACTGTATGTTGAAAGAATCATTTAGAGGAATTGTTAAAGAAAGGTGTAGCATTGCTCCCTCACATAGGCAAACTCCCTAGTAGTGGTATTACCACTATACCTGTGGGTCAATGTATACATTGATATCTTAAAGCTGATTAATGTCATTGGATGAATCAGAATTTGTTATGTAACTTCAGCACTGGACTACTCTTGAAACCAAACAAAACAAGAAGTATCTGTCTTCCAAGCAATATATCTTGAAATCTGTAGCTGTCAAATTAACTATTCAAATTACTGTTAGGGAAGAGTTCATAAATCTTTTTAAATTAAATATATTCATTTTTCTGTCTTGGATTTGTCTACGTACTTTTTATTTTTATTATATTAATAAAGGTAAGTAGGTAAGTGAACAACCTTTCTTCATTATTTCTAAAGTACTTGGAACTGATAAATGCATACATTTACGTACACTTTTGCATGCATCTGTGTAACTCTCAAATAAGGATACAAAACATATATTAATTAAAGGAACTGTTATAGAGAAAGTAACGGAATAATCATAGAACATTCCTATAGAGTATCCAAAGAGTATCTTGAGTGCCTCAGATCATAAAAAAACACAGTTCTGCTGTGTACAAAATTAAGAGAAGAGAGAATGGGGTGTTCTGGTTTTGGAAGACCTAAATTAAATAGCTACTAGAAGTACAAATCTTCAGTTGTCACTGCAAGGAAACAAGAAGGTAATGTGTCAGAAGGCAAGAGCTAATGGAAGGGAGATTTTAAATATGAACAGATACATTAAAGGCAAGAAACAATATTTCTCTGAAAATGTGGGCCAATAAATATTTATCTGCATAATGTAACAGTTAATTTCAAGCCTTTCCTAAAGTTCGTGTTCAAGAATACTAGACAACAGAAGGAAAAAATTCTATGGAGACAGACTGAGGAAGCTGATGGGAAAATGATCTTAAATGCAACTTATCTTTCAAATGCTTATCTTTAAATCAGTCTCTCTGGTTCTATTCTTCTCATCAGACAGATGTAAGATGGAGAAGCAGTAGCATTTATTAAAGAAGCACCAAATCCTTCAGACTATGTTTCATTTTTTCTCAGCTTTTCCTATTGCCCTGTCAGCAAGGGAGCCTGGAGAGGCACAAGCAGCTGGGAGGTGACAGAACCAGGACAGCTGACCTAAACTGGCTGAAGGAATATTCCCTACCATATGACATTACATGAAAAAACAAAGGGGAGTTGGCCAGAGGCGGGGCCACTCTTCAGGACTGGTTGGGCACTGGCCAGTGTGTAGTGAAGCATTGCTTGTTCATCACATATAATCATTACTGATATTTCTCTCTTTTCCTTTTTCTGTCTTATTAATTAGTTAGTTAGTTTGTTTGTTTGTTTTAGTTTTTTTTCATTTTTTTTTCTATTTTTTTTCCAACTCTATCCCCACATCCCACTGGGAGGAGGGACATTGAGTGAAAGGCTGTGTGGTGCTTAGCTGTCTGTCAGGATAAACTGCAACAGTGACCAGTTTGAACTGGACTCCAGCTTTGTTTTTAGCTCATTCCTTGGCTATATTTGGACAACTTCAAGTATTTTTCTCCAAAAGCATACTGAAAACAAATGTATGCAAATAATGTCATCTTATTAAAAGCATCTTAAAAAAATCAGATTTTAATTTTCAGGAGAATATTACTTGTTCTTCATATAAACCTTCTCCTTGAGAGAGTGCAACTCTGTGATCTAATATATTCATAATTTTTGTTAAAGCTACTGCCTTTGTTTTATTTTTTTCATTTTTATATATACATATTTTTAAATTTAATTTTATTTTCAGTGTATGTTTATCTTAACTCTTAACACAGTTTCTGGAATCAGAATACATGCTAATTTAAATATTAAGGAAGTTTGACAGTCATTATTTTTAACTGTCTTCACATTGAAGACAACAGTGTTTTTGTTTTAAGATATGCAACAGAAACATCAGAATACCACACGTCCGGATATTTAATTTAGCAATGATGATTAATATATAAATCATTACTGAACAGGTTTGTCCACATATAGTCAGTAAATGCACTTGAGAGCAGAAAATGAGCTAAGTAGTCATACATCTCCTGATAAAATTATTTCCCTCTCTTTGAGCAGATGGGACTCTGTGTTACAGGTAATGAATACAGTATTATCCCATAATTCTTTAAATTTTATTAAGCTCTCAAAACATCATTCCTAAAATTCTAATGTATTAACAATAACTTAACTGGAAGTTCACAATTTGTAACTATCAGCAGAATTTTGTCACAAAAATATAAAAAATATTTTTTATTTAAATGTGTATCTTCTCTTTTTAACGTGATATTAATTTTATGTCATATTTTTTTATTTTTGTGTTTGTTTCATATTTCATGTAATTTGTAGAAATAAGATGATATTTCATCCCATGTCCCAATAAATGCTGGGGAGAAAACCACCTAGAAATTAGTTTGCTAGAAAAGGACATAGGGGTCCGTGGAGGTGTGACTATTCCCCCCATTTCCTTTTTTCCCCAACTTCCTCCTTTGATCTGGCTTTGCAGACAAGGCCTTGCACAGGAAAACAATGAGGTACAGTATTGATAATGATCACAAATCTGTCTCAGACTGGAGGGCTGAAAGCACAGATAGCAGACACCTGGTTCAAAAACTGAGGGTCAATTTGAACATGTTTCTGAAAACAAAGTCATCTTACCCCATAAATAGTGAGCAGCACAAGAGCTCGTGGAGCATTTCTGCATGACAGCTAGCTGCACAACAAGATCTCCCCTCTGGTAGGGACATTTCTCAAGGTTATGACTATACAGAGATCCCTTACACCTTGATGACAAAATGCCTTGCTGCTACAGATCCTTAATAAGTGACTAATTGTTTTAGGCTTTGTTAGCTTTGCTAAAATCCTATATTGGATTGCAAGCTTTGTTAGCTTCACTAAGATTATATCTTACATTGATTGTGTACATATAATCCATTAGACACAAATCATTGACTAACTCTGGAATCAAAAGTGGATTCAGCCACATCTAGCCTCTGTGATTCCAATTTTGAAAGCAAGTCACTCTCTGAACCTCATGACTCAACAGAAGCACTTCTTGTATGTGTGTTTAACCTTAGCCTCTATGCAGTAAATAATCAAGTGTATACAGCCATCTCAAATCTTGTTAAGTCACTATTAAATCACTACATTATATCTATACTGTATCTATAAATATAT
Organism: Pavo muticus; assembly: GCA_016647715.1. NCBI lineage: Eukaryota > Metazoa > Chordata > Aves > Galliformes > Phasianidae > Pavo > Pavo muticus. The sequence goes on along the minus strand of JACDJE010000588.1, from coordinate 273,463 downwards.
TTCTGTTCTCCCTTATGAGTGAAGTGTATTGTGGAGTTGCTTCTGTCTGTGACAGATGGACATCAACTTTGACATGAGTCAGCAGTGTGCCCTGCTGGCAGAGAAAGCTAATGATATCCTGAACTGCATTAAGCAAAGTATTGCAAGCTTCCAAGGGTGGTGATTCTTTCCCCCAGTTCAGCACTGTTGAGGCCACACTTGGAGTGCTGGATCCATTTCTGGGCTCCCCAGTACAAGAGAGATATGGACATACAGAGAGCCACAATGATGACTAAGGATCTGGAGTACTTCCGCTATGCAGAACATTGAGAGACCTGGGATTACTTAGCCGAAAGAGGAGAAGTCTCAGTGGGAATTTTATTAATGTCTATAAATACCTGAAAGGAGTGTATAAAGAGGATGAAGCCAGCTTTTTCAGCAGATCAAAAGGCAGAGGGCAAAAACTGAAACACAGGAGATTTCATCTGAACATCAAGTACATAGGCAGGAGGAGACAGGTCAAGAAGAGTGTTCCCCCTCTGATGGAAGGCAATGGGGAACTGGCTTCCTCAGACATAGGACTCAATGAGTGCTTTGCCTCAGTCTTCACGGATGGTCAGGCTTCCCATGTCTGCCAGGACCACGAGCCATTAGGTGAGGGTGTGAGGAGTGGTTTCTGTCCTGCTGTAACAGTGGAACAAATCTGAGTCCTCCTCGTGAAATTGAATGTGTATAAGTCCATGGGGCTGGATAATATCCATCCTAGGGTTCTGAAAGAGATGGCTGATGTGGTTTCCAAGCCACTCTCCATCATATTTGAAAAATCATGGCTATCTGGTGAAGTCCCCGGTGACTGGAAAAAGGGAAATATTACTCCCATTTTTAAGAAAGGGAGAAAGGAAGACCCAGGGAAGTACAGACTTGTGAGCCTCACCTCTGTGCCTGGGAAGATCATGGAGCAGATCCTCCTAGAAGCTATGTTGAGGCATATACAAGATAAAGAGGTGATAAAAGACAGCTAGCATGGCTTCACCAAGGACAGATCTTGCCTGACCAATCTGGTGGCCTTCTATGATGGAGTGACAGCTTCAGTCGATGTGAGAAGGGTGATGCATGTCTTCTACCTGGACTTCTGCAAAGCCTTTGACATGGTCCCTCATCACATCCTTCTCTCTAAATTGGAGAGGTGTGGGTTTGAATGATGGACTGTTTGATGGATTAGGAACTGGCTGGCTGGATGCAGCCAAAGAGTTGTGATCAATGGTTCTGTGTCAGGGTGCAGGCCGGTCACAAGCGGTATCCCTCAGGTGTCAGTCTTGGAACCAATGTTCTTCAACATCTTCATCAATGACACAGATGATGGCATTGAGTGCACCCTCAGCAAGTTCGCAGATGACACTAAGCTGAGCGGTGCAGTCGATACATTGGAAGGAAGGGAAGCCATCCAGAGGGACCTGGACAGGCTGGAGAAGTGAGCCCATGAAAACCTAATTAGGTTCAACAAAGCCAAGTGCACGGTGCTGCACTTGGGTCAGGGCAATCTGAGGTATTTGTACAAACTGGGGGAAGATCTCCTTGAAAGCAGCCCTGCTGAGAAGGACTTGGGGATCCTGGTGGACGAGAAGCTGGACATGATCCAGCAGTGTGTGCTTGCAGCCCGGAAGGCCGACTGTGTTCTGGGTTGCATTAAAAAAGGGGTGGCCATCAGGGAGAGGGAGGTGATTGTCCCCCTCTACTCAGGTCTTGTGAGGCCCCATCTGGAGTACTGCATCCAGGCCTGGGGCCCCCAGAACGGGAAGGATGTGGAGCACTTGGAATGGGTCCAGAGGAGGGCCACTAAGATGATCAGAGGGCTGGAGCACCTCTCCTATGAGGAAAGGTTGAGGGAACTGGGATTGTTTAGCTTGGAGAATAGAAGGCTCCAGGGAGACTTCATTGCAGCCTTCCATTACTTGAAGGTAGCACATAAACAGGAAGGGGAATGGCTGTTTACGAGGGTGGATAGTGATAGGACAAGGGGGAATGGTCTTCAACTGAGACAGGGGAGATTTAGGTTAGATATTAGGAAGAAGTTTTTCACTCAGAGGGTGGTGACACCCTGGAACAGGTTGCCCAGAGAAGTTGTGGATGCCCCACCCCTGGAGGCATTCAAGGCCAGGCTGGATGTGGCTCTGGGCAGCCTGGTCTAGTGGTTGGCGACCCTGCACATAGCAGGAGGGTTGAAATTAAATGATCACTGTGGTCCTTTTCAACCCAGGCCATTCTATGATTCTATGAATCTATATGATTAGGAAGAGCTTATTTATTGTGCAGATGACTGTTCACTGGCATAGGTTGGCAAGAAAGATTTTGGAGTCTCCCTCCAGTTTACTCTGGACATGATCATTGTAGAACTTTAGAATCGTAAAATGGTTTGTGTTGGAAGAAACCTTAAAGATCATTTAGTTTCAACTCCACTTCCATGAACAGGGACACCTTCCATTAGATCAGGTTGCCAAAAGCCCCACCCAACCTGGCCTTGAATACTTCCAGGATTGGGACATCCATGAGTTTTCTGTGCAGGCAGCTGTAGGTGGTCTCATCAGATGCACCTAGACCTGATCAGATGTGCTAGACAGGATGACCTCCAGAGGTCCCTTGTAACATTATCAGTCTGTGATTTTGTGATGGTGTCACTGATAATGGAAAGTACTAAGGCTCCTCAGCATTTGAAACCCTAATTAAAATCAAACTGTCTGAATGTGAATTAAATACTCTTTTCATATTTTTTTTTAATAATTACAGTAAAAAAAATAGATAGGAAAAATAAATAAAAGAACAAACAAATGAGTATTATTTGAATGACACCGTCTATCTTACATATATAAAATGTTTAATATCTTCAGAAAGAAAAAAAAATAGAGTTTCGGGTTTTCAGAAGCATGTGAATATATCTACACAAGCAGAGGACAAGGAGGGACATAGAAATTTTGACAGGTCCCTTAGCTGATGTGAACCCCTGTCATCTTGAGGACTACAACACTGGCACAGTATACAACTGTCCAGTGCAGGTTTCATTCTTGCATGGGTGGGGAGCCTGGACTTGCTACTGGAATGGGTGAATTCTACAGTTAGAGCAAAAATAAAAAATAATCAGAAAGATTCTACTGAGTATTTTAAAGCTTTAGTGGAGATGTGCTCCACTGTTGTCAGGCATAGCATTAAATGAATGGTTTAAGTGTTTTCTACAAGGGCTTATTTACAAGTATTTCAGTGAAAAAAAAAGAAAAACTAGGAAAAATGCTGGCCCTCTCTGGAGGGAAACAGGAGACCTAATTATCCATAACATGGAAAAGGCTGAGGTACTCCATGACTTTTTTGCCTTGATCTACACTGGCAAGTGTTCTAGCCATACTATCCAGTTGCAGAAGACAAAGGCAGGAACTAGAAGAAGGAAGAATCACCCACTGTAGGAGAGGATCAGCTTCAAGACCATCTAAGGAACCTGAATGTACACGTCAGTGGGATCTGATGAAATGCATCCAAAGATCCCAAGTGAAATGGTTGATGCAGTTGCTAAGCCACTATCCACCGTAAATAAGAAGTTGCAGCAACTCCATGAAGTTCCTAATCTTCGGAATTATTTGCATCTTGACTTGTTGTTTTCCCAGCAGATATCCATGTGGTTGAAATCACCCATCAGTGTGAAAGCCTGAGAGCATGATACTTCTGGTAGCTGAAGACCTCGTCAATAGTCTCCCCTTGATCATGTTGCCTGTAGTAGACCACAACCACAAAGTGTTCTTCATTGGTCTGGCCCCTAATTTTAACCCACAAGCTCCCATCCTGGTCATGGCTGTTTCTTAGAGGCAGCTCTTCACAATCTACCCATGTCTTTACATAGAGGGCAATTTCTCTGTCCTTCTAGCCCTGCCTATCCCTTCTAAAAATCTTACAGTCCTCAATTATGGTACTCCACTTTTATGATTCATCTCATGTTTCTGTGACAGTAATCAACTCATCTGTTTCTAATTGCACCACAGTTTCCATCTCCTCGTGCTTGTTTCCCATGATGCATACATTAGTGTAGAGGCCCTTCATCTAGGCCATCAGCCACATTACGTTCTTGGAGGAGCTCTCTCAGATTCCACTGGGACAAAACTGAGGTTTTCCCCTAATGCTTCCTGAAGTAACAGTGTTCCCTGGTTCTTCTTTGTCACCCTGCAGTTCATCCCCGTCCCCATTAAATTTAGTCACTTGGCCCATATAAATTTGTGGATAAACCAAATGAGGCAAAGGCAAACCCAAGTAAGCTCTGAAATGCTGTGCTCTCATTTCAGTAAAGAACCTAAGGACTTTTAGAAGTAATGGCAAAATATTGACTGATAAAAGTTTTTATCAGATTTGTAAAAGCAGGCTACACAGAAGCCAAAAGAAGAAGAATCAGTGTGATGAGCAAGATAAAATCCCCAAGGTAAAACATTATTTCAAGTGATTTTGTTCACACTGAACCAAAAAAATGCACTACCTTTTCTGTACCCTACCACTTCAGCTGTTTTAAATATTTATTTATATTCATGTATGTATACATACATGGATTCAATAATATTTCATGTTACAGAAGCATTTAATTATGTCGTATTTATTCTTCTCAAATATACCATATTAGAAATAAATATTTGTGCATGTAAAATATTTATTCCCTTGTTAGAAGTGGTACATTCTTATCCTTTGTAGAATTAATTAAAAACAAATAATTTGATGTACAGTTCTGGAAAATCCATTTACATTTGCTGACATAGAAAACCCATGTATTATTTTCTCATCATCATCATAGAAGAACAACAATAATTTCAGACACCAGGCATGGAGAATCAGACTGTTCAGATTACTTCACACTTCGTATTCACAAAAATTTAAACAGTTATACATTGTCACAAGGCATACCTTCTCAATTCCCAAAGTTTAAATCAAATCTCAAAGTGATTATTGATTTATCATTAAAAAAAAAAAAAAAAAAAAAGCTTCCAGTTAATGAACGATCAGTGAATTTTATGTTCAGGATCAATATTAGCAGTACAGCAAATAAACTAGTGTTAGTTACAAAATATAAGTATGCACATACAGATTTCACACTCTTTTATGACTAATCTCAACTTCCGATCTTGCCTTCAACCCACACACGCATAGTCACATAAATATGTTATGTGCAAAAGAAGTAATTAGCTGGGACTTCAGGTTCCTTTTTACACGCAATGACTGTGTTTATAAACAACCTTTATACTTGTTCCTGTTGCTACCAAAAATTCAATAATAAGCAGGCTGGTAAGAAAGTACCCTCCATGAAACCATGTATGCACATTCAAGATGTGAAAACCTACTTGTGGCATCCTGCATAGAAACTCAAGATGTTTGCAGTGGAGGATACACCATCCAGCTTAGATAGAAACATGATGCTGATTTCTGCCAGTTCCCTTTTTTACTACTTCCCCACTTCAAAGAGTGCAAACTACTAACTCCTTTTTCATTTTAACTCCTTCAGTTCTGAGAAAGTGACTCAATAATTTTCTGGCTACTCTTTAATATTGTTGACCTTTGTCTTTAGATAAGTTTATGCTTGCTCATTTCTTTGGAGTATTGTTTGTTGTCAGTAGTTGTGTCAGACTAGAAAGTGTTCCATATTCTGCTCACACACAATATTTATACTATTATTTCTATCTTATCCGCTATTGCTGTCCATGTCCATTCTTTTCAGGCCCGTGGAATATTAGATATATAGGCAAAACTTTGCATTTTTATGGAAATAAATCAATGTATAGTAATTATTAAAAATAGTCCACTCTTCCTAATAAAGTTAACCCTCACATTCTTTACCAGTTTCCAGTCATTTCTACTGAGGAATTTTTCTGTCCCTCAATACACCATGTTATTCCATTTTATAAATCTAAATTAAAAAGACAGAGATACAGTGAAGGTTATGACCAATCTTTGGTGATTGATCTATGCTGAAAAGAAAAGAAAAGAAAAGAAAAAAAAACAAAACAAGAACTCTTTCCTTAAAAACAGAACTAACAATCAGAAAGATAGGGTAGAACAGGAAATATGCATAACTGCCTAATCATGTAATAGCATGTGTATTCTACCAAAAAAATGTATTTTACATAAGGGTTTTCTTATATTTGGAAACTGGGAGAATTTTTATTCCTCAGAAAGCCCATACAGTTAAATGAAATGCTCTGTTCCCAAACTTGAAGTTCTTTCAAATGAAATTTGATTGACAATATTTGTCAGTTAATTAAAGGAAAAAAAAAAATGAGAAAAGAAGAAAAATTGTTACAGTTATTATATATTGTATAACCCACAAAATCAGATCCTGAAATTTCATAGTTAAATGTATATTTTTAAGAAACAGTAACATGGTAAATTTTGAAAATGAATCCAACAGGGTTTTTTAAATATATTTTGATTCGAGACTACAGACGCTATTTGCTTTAGTAATCATTCTGTTTTACATTCCATCATTATTTTGTTTGTTGATATGCCCAAATATTCTTTAGATCCCAACTAACCCTGAATTTTTTAATGGTTAATTACATCATCTCTTTTAATTTCTGAGCATTTTCTTCCTTATACTAAGTTTTAATCTTATCACAGCTTGCCTTTGAGACATTTTTTTTTTTGTTTTATTTTGTCTGGAAATGTAGTTGTGATTATTATATATGTTGGTAATTAATAACCTCACTTAAAAATAAAAAATCACAATTGCTCAAAAAACATGTGTACAAAAGCATAAAGAGTTTTTAATATGCATAAAAAGTAAGGAATATGTTCTTTAAAATAGAAGATAATTTTCTTATTTAAAAACAGAACGATTGATAAAACAGCTGTAATTCTTGAAGGATTTATGTTTTGAATTACTTTGATAATCACTTCACTTGCAAATTCTCAGAAAGCTCATTTCATATTCTAGGCACTAAAAGGTTTGATTCAAGACGTTGCCTTATTAAGATCAGGCATTTCATGTTGCAAAATAGCCACCTCAGGGCAGGAATTTACATCTTCAGAATGATTGCATTGTTCTCTGAAAGAACTTATTCTACTCTACTAGATTAGAAAGTGGCCTTTAGTGAAGTCCCTCAAATTAGGTAAGATGTATGTAGTAGTAAGTTTCATAGAACAAGGTTAAACTATCACTTTTGTAGAGCTGTTGGCTAAAATGATAAGAATACCATGATCAAAGGCAGGGAAAAAATAAAGACAAGACCAGTTATCTGGTCCAAAATTTTAAAAATCTCTGAACATATAGTCTTCATTCCCAGAAAAAGTGTGGACATTTGTTAATGTTGGTTTACCCATGCATGGTAGGACAGAAGCATGCTATTCCCAAATTACAGACTATCAGAACTGGCAACTCCCTGGCATCTGAGGAGCAGGAGAAAACTATGGATCAGCCTGCAGGTCAGGGCCAGGATCAGTCCAGGTGATGGTCAGACACAGCCAAGGTCAGGGTAGGATGTCAGCCCACTGCTGGGGCCTGGCTTAGCATGGTTGGGCAGGGCAGGGCAGGGCTGCACTATAGCATGACCTGTAGCTCAGGAGCCTCTAGCTGAAGACAGTACTCAAGAGCTGTAAGTGGGCATTCGTTGCAACAGTCCTGCAGAACTAGCTGGGAGCCTCTCACTGTGACCTCAACTACATATAATCTAGCTTGCTCTTGAGCTCCCACAGAAGAGATAGAATGCACTCAGGACCCTTTCACAATAAACCTTGCAGATGCATATATGTGCAGAGCTGTGTTATTTGAAATTAATTGTTGCACTTGTTTGGAGATGGCTTATTTGACAGATAAATTAGTTTTGAAAAGGACTAGCCTCAAAGAATTAAACTCCTTTCTGCCAGGGAAAATTGCCTTTTTCACTATTTGCACATCACTAAACACAACAGGATGCTTAGAAGAGTCTGATTAAGTAGTTCTTAATAACACTGAGTAATTCTGATATCAAGAGCAACTATATGAAAATGCCAACTATAATGCGGTTCACTGTCTATTATTTTATCATGTACACATTGGTTCTTTTCCAGCTTGTGCAAATGATTTTAAAAATGTTAAGTGGAGTTTCTCTGCTTGACTGTTACTGTTCATGGAGTTAAAAGCAAATTAGAGATGTTTATTGTAACCTACTCCAAATTTCAAAATTAATCTAAATGAAATATTCTTCCACTGTTCTCTTGTTTACCATCAGAATTTTAAAAGAAGTTTTTATCTCATACAATTTATGCTTCTCAGTGGTTGTACTTGGAATGTTAGAGGCACACATAAAGTTCTTCCTTATATATTCAGTTTTCACAGTAAGAAATAGCTAAAGATTAAAGAATTGCTATTTCATTTATTTACAAACCTGTATTCTCCATGGTTATATTTCACTCATATTTCTGAAGTATTATCCTATGCTAAAATAAAATGTCTCAGCACCAACAAAAGAACACTGTTTGACACTCTAATGTCTGGTCAACATAACATTTTTTGCTTCCAAAGAACCTGTTCATTTATTAGTGAGCTGGTGTAGAATTTTTTGTTTGTTTGTTTTTTCTCTTTAGATAAATATAATAACACAGGCATAATATGGAAATTTTCTTAGCAACTCCAAGGCAAATTATCTGTTATTGATGGAAAAGAATCTCAACACTGATTGTTATAAATTCCATAATAATTGATGTGTCTATTCAACACAGTTGACCTATCTGAATCATAGCAACTGTTTCAAAAAGATTGCACTGGTCAGCAGTTGTCTTGATCCAATTATTGAAGCTTACTACAAATTCATAATTATGGTCTTGGGGAAGGGAAGGCAGGCAATATTAAGAAGATAGGCAATAAAAACAGTGTTTCTTTATAGAAGGCAAGAAGTTTTCACCACCATGGATTCCAGCAGGATTCCGGTGGCATTCCGTTGGTCCAAGGATATCTTCAGGTCAGTGAGAAGAATTCTCTCTCTCTTTTTTCCTTTTTCTTTTCTCTTTCCATCTCTTGTTAAAACAGTCCATTATACTGTCCTCTCAGTCTTGAGTTTCTAGATCTCGTGTTGGTATGTGCATTCCCTCTCAGGTGGCTGGTCTTCTCCAAGGCCTCCCCAGGAGGTTGTTTGGCCATTCCTTGGGCCCTAGCAGAATCTTTTTTTCTTTCTGGTCTTACTTTTGCTGACCCTAGAGGCATAGGTAGTACTGGCAAGACAGAAAGTGGATGTAGGCCTTTGTTGCAAACCTTGAGACAGAGTGCTAAAGCACTTGTACAAACTTTGAGATAAGGGGTCTCGCAATAAACTTTGAGACAAAAGTCCAAAGCAGTGTCTCACAGTGATCAGTTACAGTACTTACATACATTAATTGCATTAAATGATGAATGTCATTAGATGTTATGCTGTCCCATTTACATTAGCAGAGAAAGAATGACTGCTTCTCAGATACAGACAAAAGTGTATTTATTAAATGCTGAAATCATCCAAAGACAAACAGATGGCTGCTATTCATGAAGGGGAAAGCAGTGATTATACACATCTGTACAATACCAATAAACACTAATATATCTGGTAGGAATTAGCTGTTCTTTTGCAATAAAGCAGAATTACTCAGAACAGCTTTCATTTCAGTATTTGATCTATTTTACATAGAAGATATAACTATAAATAAAGTGTCTTTCATATCAGTGAATTAAGTTGTCGTTAATGATTGAATACTCTGTTTGGGAAAGTGTATCTACAGCTCAATATTAGAATACCATAATTACTTTTTGTCACAACTCTCCGACTTTTTTCTTATTTTCTGTTAATAAGAATTTGCCTCAAGATCACTATGCACAATTACTGTCCTCTTAGATTTTCACTGGACTGACCTGCCTAAAAGGTTAGCCAGAAATCACATTACATATGTCAAGTTGGGATATATGCAGCAGATGAAAACTGAAAGCTCTTGCCCCAAGACTAATACTCGCTTCTGAGCTTTCATGTACTGGCATCTATGTCTAATACTGAACTTGAGTTTCTCAGTTCGTAGTACAGAAAAAAGAGTTCAGGCATCTGGACAACTACATTAATGGGTTATAATATTTAATTCTGTTCCTGCACAGCTTTTCCAATCAAACTTTAACAAACTAAATTTTCTCTTTAGAACTATCTCTTGGCAATGGATTCTTGGTCAATTATTTTCTTTGTCTAAGTAACATCATTTTCATCCAATCAGGTTTTGTTTTCTAGCTAGCAAGATACTATATATTCCCAGATTTTTATTTATATCCAAAAGGTACTCCTAAATTCCTGAAAAGGACAAGGTCAGGAAATGAGTCAGAACAATTAACTCCAATTTTCCACTGTCTTAAACTATAACATCTGGGTTTGGCTCCATTTTGGACTACCCCAATTGCAATACCCAGAGCAAATTTGTTATAGAAAGGATTAACATCGCGCAACAGGGAGGTAAGCTAATCAGCCTTAATTGAATTTCTTTGTTTTAGTTGCATGGTCACAGAGATACAGATTAACACAGATTAACATCTTATTTTATTTGACTTTCTGAATATAATATACTATACTTGATACCAAGTCCAGTCCCATGAAGTTACCTTTACTTCTGTTTGCATAAACAGACCAGACTCCTTTGCCTGAACTTCTTTAAACAGTACAGCTTTCCATTAGAAGCCATATGAATATGTTAAAGTAGCCCTCTGGGAATGTGCCAATTATGATGAATTTCCCAGTTCTCTAAATCAGCAACAAAGCTTCAAGAACAGACATGACTTTCTTGTGTAAATGAATGTGTGTCCTTCCACACTCTTTTAGTAATTATTCTTGATCCCCTGGCAAGTCACATTATATTTTCTCTAATCTAAAATGGATGGTTTGTTACAACTAATTAAAATAATTTTGTTTTGAACAATTAATTTGACAGATCTTGTTTTAATAAGATAAATTGTTTATTTTTAACAATTCTACAACCTTTTAATCACTTTTAAATTTTTTCTGTATAGATTTTCCAAAACTAAACAGACAGAACTAAGCCCAGCAAATGATTTCTCAAGGAACTCCATGAGAGCAGATGTGGGTATATATGCTGCCCAGTTAAAATAATTTACATTTCTTAATGTTATATAATCATAAGTCATCCGCTTTGCAGAAATCCAACTATATTGAATTTTCATTGTTACTTCCATCAATCAGATGCAATCCTACAGTAAATAAAATTACAAGCAACAGAAAATCTAAAATATTTTTAATTTCACTGTAATAAAATTTTAAAGACTTGCATTTGAAATGTATGTGTTCATGAAACTGAGTATAAAGCCAAATTAAAGTGCCTAGGCTTTTATTATGTCTGAATTACAATTCATAGTGATAATTTATAAATGAAATGATTATTTGTTAATGTAAAAACAAAAGGGTTTTGATTATTAAAGTCAAATATTAAAGCTGGTAAGAAAACCTATTAATTCAGATATATTACTAGAGACTTCAGTTCCAACTACATTTTTTTTCTATAGGACATGAGTGGGACATGGAAGGGGATTTTGTTTAGTTTGAAATGCAATAAACATTTTACAATCGGAAACAACATTCATCATATTCCAAGACAGAAGGAATATACTGTAGCAGGAATTCCTGAAAGCACAAACATAAAGAGAATGGAAGCCCCAGGTGTAAAACTTGGACTCCTTAAGGGAATTCATCCTTGAATACTTTGAATACTGACTAAAGCTATAAAAAAAAAAAGAAAAAAAGAAAAAAAGGAAGTTTATCTCAGCATACATAAAACACTAAGCATTTAAAATGCAAAGGAGACACGAAGATATAGAAGATAGTCATAGTTCCTATAAGAAATGAAACACAAGATGGACAGAGAAACTCTTTCAACATTAAGTGCATTGTGCCTGATCAGTGCAGCTACTTCCATCTCTTAGGTTCTCCATCACCTCCAGCAGAGAAAGTACCGCTTCTGGATTTGCCACTTAGTACATTTTGTAGAATGTATATAAATATAGATTTCAGAAGTGTCCAGTGTACCCTAACAAAATCAGCAATCAATTCTGAAGAAATATTAAATATACAAGAAGCCAATCTTTCAGCAGAATGAAGCTCAGTTACTTTGAATAAAAAGTATTCAAGGAAATATCAACTTTCCTATGCTTAATATCCTTCTGCCTCTTTATTTTACTACTATTTAAATAAATACACAATGTGGAAACACATATGTAAGACAAGAATCGTCTGTATTGGAAATTCAGTCAGTATATATTTACTAGAATATCTGTTCTGTTCCTCAAGAAAATCAGAGATGATAGTCAAAGCTTGTCAGAGCAAAGTCTTCATGCTCTTTAAAGAAAGAGAAATTGTCTAAATTTACATTAGAATGAAAACAGAAAAGCTGCTATTCAGAAGAGAATCAAAGGAGTTACCCATACAACTTCAACTGTATTTGTTCCCTGGTTCCCTAACTAAAACAGTATGTACATGTGTATGATTATAAACTTGCTTGGGTATATAGACTCTGCTGTGATTAATGTATTCCCTTCAGATCCTGTGTTCTTTATTTGAGGTTCAGAACAACAGAACGATACAGTGTCACTTAAACTACTTTCTTAACACTGACAAAAAAACCCTTTCAAAATCAGTAATATTCTGGTTTACTTCAGCTTGTATGCAAAGTTGAGGAAAACATTTTATGTGCAGTTTTATAGACATTTATGTCTTGAAAGCTACTTCTCCAGGCTACAGCTACTGAATAGGAAAGAGAGACCATAATCTCAGGCTTTCCTGTAAGTCTGGAAAATATAATAAATAAAAACTCAAATTTCAGTATTAATCCAACATAGTCTTACTTTTGTATCTGCTTGAGAAACTGAAAATAATTCAGGAAGCTCAACACCTAAAGAACGAATGTAATCAGCTGTGTTTATTTATGTCCATATGAAAAGCATCCCAGCCAGGTAACCATGCTAGCAAATATTACACTAACATTAAGTGACTGGTAAGACACAAAGCCATTGCCATTTTGATAGAGTTCAGACAAAAATATGTGTTATCTTGAGTGAGTGATGTTCCAGAAAAATGAGCTGGAACAAACAAGGCTGGAAAATTCCAACCTTTCCGTCCAATTTGTCAGAACTCTGGTCTTTATTTTCTGCTTTAATTGCTTCAGTTATTCTTTACTGTAACTAGCATAGATCCTTGACTACAGCAGGTACTTTGTACTTAAACAGAAACTTTGCATTCAGCTGTTTTTAGAAAATAAGATGGAAAACAAATAAACAAACAAACAAATTTGTGAAATTTAACTGAAAAGAAAATCCAACTTTTATTTTTTTTTTCTCTCTTCTCAAAACTTTTATCTGAACATGCAAACATTTTACTTAGCACTGGCTAACAGCTTGATCTTCCATGTTTAGGACGTGCTTAAAAAGAACTGAGGCCATCTGTTAGTATCCTACACTTATGTCTGGCTGAAAATCCAGTAGAGTATGCAGCATCACTTCTTCAGCCTGGAGACTATGTTTTGCATTTAAAGGAAAAAGGTTTCTCAGGTCTTTATCTATGCTCAGATATTCAAGTCTTAACTGAAGTCTTACAGATCAGTAGCAGGTTGGAATAACAGAAGGCTGGAGAATCTCAACAACAATAATAAATAAATAAATAGCTGAGCGAAACAACAAATAACAAAAAATCCTTAAACCCTTAAAGACCTCCTTTTCACATACTAATCTTTCAAGAACATGAAGGTATAGGATATATTAAAGATTTAAAATTTCTCATACCTAATGAAAATTTATAATTTATGACATTTAGGTCATAGGAAAATGTATGTGTAATGACGTGTTCCTTGGGAAAAATAAATAAATAAATAAATAAATAAATAATTTACTTTTTGCATAAATACTTCTGGAAGATACTTTTGATTAAAAAAAAAACACTTGTCATTTACAAACGCCATTTGTAAGACATATCTATGAAAATAAAAAAGGAAAAAAGTCTTATGCTTTGTTTCTTCCTTGTGACAATTTTTTTCTTTATAAAGAGAAAATATTGCATACAGTGACAGTCATATTACTTTCCTTTGTACATATGCTTGTTTCCTACTATGTCTGTGTATTCATTTGTGGTGTAACCCACCAGGCAGCTAAGCAACACACATCTACCCTCTCACTCCCCTACCCCCAGTGGTATGGGGAAGAGGATCAGGAAAAAGGTAAAACTTGTAGATTGAGATAAAGTCAGTTTAATAGGACAGAAAATGAAGGTAAAATCATAACAACAATAAGTGAATATAAAAAGCAAGTGATGCCAAATGCAACTGATTACCATTCACTGACTCATGCTCAGCCAGTTCCTGAGGAGCAACCAGCCATCCCTCCCAACCCCAAAGCCAACTTCACCTGCTGTATTGTTCAGCATAACTCCATATGGTATGTGATATCCCTTTGGCCAGTCTGGGTCAGCTGTCCTGGTTCTATCCTTTCCTATCTTCCTGTGCACCTCCAGCCTCCTCTGTGGTAGGGCAACATGAGAAGTTGAAAAATCCTTTACTTAGTGTAAGTAGTACTCAGCAACAATTAAATTATCAGTGTATTATCAACATTACTCTCATTCTAAGTCCAAAACACCGTATCATCTCCTGTGAAGAAATTTAAGTCTGTTCCAGCCAAAACCAGGACACTGCTGTAAACCAAAGTGATTTGATTTTATATTGCAATGTTGTTCAGAATCTCCTAGATGAACATCCTACCACTGATGGTAATTGATGTTGGCTTCCATGGAAATGTTAATTTTGTAGCAGTCAGGGTCAATCAGATCTCAACAGTTATGTTCACATGTAATATAATGATGACCACTGTGAAGTCTCTAACAAGTAATCAAGCTTACTGAAAGAAGAGGAAGCTTTCAAATTACAGTTGTGCAGGTAAGTTGACTAGAACTAAGAGCAACACATAGCAAAATATCTTATCCTTGTCTGTCATCTGCAAATAGGAAAAAAAAATCAAACTTTGGACATTAAAAACAACAACAACAACAACAACAACAAATACCTATCAGCTCATAAAGATACAGTCTTCCACAGTGGAATTTTACAGTCAAATGCTTACCTCCTATTAAAAATCTCTTTCTCCTAATATTGATATTGCTACTGCTACAAAAATTTATCTAATAAAAAAAGGCTTTCTAAAGACAATAAATAATGACAAGTTAGGAAAAAAATAAATAAAAAATGAAAAGACTGCAAAAATATGCATGATGACTCCAGACAATATTTCTGTGATTTTATTCACTCCATGTTGGAATTACTGTAGTTACTGATTTTTATTCATTTATTTATTTGCTAGACTATTACTAGCCTTTCCCACACATCTTTAAAGTTACAAATCATCACCAAGATAATGCTGATCTTCATAATTCTGCATGGCCTTCCAAAAATGTAATCTCATTCTAGAATTCCTTCTGAGTTCTTCAATCACATGAGGTAAGCTATTTAATATGAAAATATGAAATATTATAATTTATGTTTATTTAAGAACATTTGCGTATTCTACTTCATTTTGATGTAGTCCCTAGCGTGAAAAAAATCCATAGCCATTTGAGCTTTGTCGTAGCTCATTTAAACTGGAGAAGAGAAGGATTCTAAGTGATGTTTTCACCTACCTGTTGTGTGGTTATGGATAAGGTAAAGTCTTCTCTGAGAGCCAGAGCAAAAGTAGATCTGCAATAAGTTGTCCACAGAGTCTGAGTAATATCCATCCTTGGAATTATTCCTAATTTGTCTGAATAAAGACTTACATAAGCTTGTTGATCCTGCTTCAGTAGTACACTGAACTGAATGATTTCTTTCTTTAATATTGAAAAAATAACTCTAAATACAGATTTTATCAGAAATATAAATTAAAACCTCTATTTTGAAAATATGCTTTTGGTAAGTTTTCTTTTGTTTTCAGTCTTTTTCTTCCCTGAACTTTTAAAATGAGATCTTTGTCTGCATGAACAATCCCCATATGGTTTCTGTAATCCATCTTGGACAAGGCAGGTTGGTTTGTTCAAAATAGAAGAAAACAGGGCAACAATTAACTAGCTGTAGTCTGACACACAATCTCACTCCCTTGTTCTATTCTCTAAGTTAATATAGATGTAACCTGAATCTTCTTAGTTTCAGTTTCCACAGTTCAAAAAGTGAATGAAACAAAAAATCATAGACTGGTAACTGAGTTACTGGATAATTTGTAATTTAGTACCTGAACTTGCCATTAGTTGTGCAATGAAAGGGATTTTTTTTTTTTATTTTTTATTTATAACAAATAATCTAACAAATATTTAGCTATTTGTGGATAACTGTTTTCCTTGGAAGCCATTTGCCACATCCTTCAGTGGCATTTAAGTGTAACTGAAGAGCATCAGTGCTCATAGAATCATAGAACATCCCAAGTTGGAAGAGACTCACAAGGATCACTGAGTCCAACTCAAAATCAGAGTTGATGTTCAGGTTATTTGTTGGTTACTGATTGCTATTTAAAATTGAAAGTTTTTACCTCACTCTTATAGATAACTAGAAGATGACAGTATTTTTTGTATGCTAGTTTTAGACAATAACTTACACTATACTGAGTGATTTCCTCAAATTAAGATTTATTTTTGAAATTGACTGTTATGGAAAAGTAATTAGAGAAAACACATAGAGGTGGCTGGAGCAACTAAGCAAATGGCATAGTGACCCCTAACCCTAATATAGGCTTTATTTTCTTCTCCATATTTTCTTACACATGTCATGAAATACCTTTAAACTGTCTAGAGGAAGAACTTGCTCAGAAATTTCCTGTCTTTATTTGGAAGAACCTTTCCAGAGCAGTACAGGGCCAATATTTCCTTTCTCTTTCATAACTTCTTTCTATTTTGTATTTTTCAGCTCAGTGTAAGCTGAAATATCAGTCTGATTTTCCTTTAAATTCTCTCACTGAAGACAGCCTTAAGTAAGACTTGTTTTTCTGAAAAAACTTGTTTTTCTGAAGATGGTTCCCTGTTACCAGTCATGCAGGAGATGCAAAAAAAAAGTAAGCTACACAGTTACAAAGAAAATAAAAACAGTTACAACAAACAAACAAAACAAAACAAAACAAAACAAACAAACAAAAAAAAAAAACAAGAAATATTGCTCCCTAAAGGGAGCCTACAAGAAGGAGGGGAGTCAACTCTTTACAAAGATAGATAACAGCAGAATAAGGGGAAATGGTTTTAAGCTGAAAGAGGGAAGATTTAGGTTGGATATGAGGGGGGAAGTTCTTTACTATGAGACTGCTGAGGTGCTGGAACAGGATGCCCAGAGAGATTGTGGATGCCTCGTCCCTGGAGGTGTTCAAGGCCAGGTTGGATGGGGACCTGGACAGCCTGGTCTAGTATTAGATATGGAGGTTGGTAGCCCTGCCTGCGGCAGGGGGGCTGGAGCTTGATGATCTTTGAGGTCCTATCTATGATTGAGGGCCATTCTATGATTCTACGATTCTATGATTCTATGATTTCATCCTTCCAGACAAAATGTCCAACACAAAGCTAGACATGCACACAATATGCAAACAGTTGGCTGAAGAGTTGTAAATGGGGATAGCATCAGGCTGATGGATAGTTGCAAGTGCTGTACTCTAGGGCTCCATTTCAGGGCCTGTTTTCTCCAGCTATTTTTCAATGATGAGGACAAGTTTTGAGTGCACACTGAGCTTGCAGATGATACTAAATAAGAAAGAGATACAGTCTCCCTTGAGGATAGAGAGGTCTTATAGGGAGATCTTGATAGATTAGAGTGCTAGGCAGCCACTAATGATACAAAGTTTAATCCTGGCTGATCGCGGGGTGCACAGGGGTTTCGATCAGTTCCCTCATCCAGGAGGGATTCCCGAGGCAACAGAGCAGCCCAGCAGCTCTCGCGAGAGCGGCTGACGTGGTGGAGGCAACGGCTCTGCACCAACACCCACTGCCTAGAAAAAGCCTAAGGGAGGATGAAGAGGAGGAGCATTATTACTGTGAAGTGAGTAATAAGTGCGGCGGCACCTGTTAACAACCTGGTAAAGGGGTGAGGGCAGAGCCAGAACTACCAGCAGCAGGGTGGGGCTGATCAGTCTCGCCCCGTTAAGGCTATTCTAATTTGCACTATTGAGTCTGCTGGTTTACCATGGCTGCATCCCAGCGGAAGGCTACTGCCACTAAAAATGTGGAGACCCAGACAGAGGACCCCTGCACACGGAAAAGGAAGACTGTAGCCAAGAAGAATGTGCAGACCCAGACCGAGGTCCCAAAACAACATGCTAGTGTGCAGGTCACTGGCTGTGATGAGTGCCAGAGCCTGACCTTTGCAGTGCCAGGCAATGGAGGCAGCGCCTGTGTAAGGTGTGAACAGCTAAATGACTTATTCAGCCTTGTGGTCGACCTGAAGGAGGAGGTAGAGAGGCTGAGGACCATAAAGGAATGTGAGAGGGAGAATGATTGGTGGTGCCAGTCCCTACCGGCCCTGAGGTCTTGGCACACCGCTGAGGCTCCATATGGGGCATGTCACCCCCTGCTGCCTTGCAAACAGGTGGTAGAGGGGAACCGGCAGGCAGACCGTGTTCCTGCTGCAGTGAGCCGCCTGTCCTTTCCCACCCCTAACAATACTAGTGAAGAACGGGGGGGGGGGGGGGGAGGAGGGGCAGTGGCAAAAGCACTGTAACTCTCTCCACAAAAGGCATCCAGGTGATATTCACCAGACAGTGGTGGACCCCCTGCCCTGTCGTTGCCGAGCAGAGCGAGGCAATTTGAGAGAGGAGGAGGAGTGGAAGTGGCGAAGTAGGCATCCCCCATCCCGACCATCCGCGGCTCCCCAGGTGCCTCTGCGAAACAGGTTTGAGGCCCTGGAACTTGAGGGAGAGGTGAGTGAGGGTGTGGAGGGAGGTCCACCCATGAGGTCACCTCGGGTGAAGCGGTCGACCCCACGCCTCAATACTGCCTCCGCCCAGAAGGACAGAAGGGTGGTTGTCGTAGGCAACTCTCTGCTATATGTTGGCCTGATCCTACCTGTAGGGAGGTGTGCTGCCTCCCTGGGGCACAGGTCAGGGACATTTCTAGGAAACTTCCTGGACTGATTCGCCCTTCTGATTATTACTCCTTATTTATTGTTCAGGCTGGCATTGACGAAGTTGCTGAGAAAAGCTTGAGGACTATCAAGAAAGACTTCAGGGGACTGGGGTGGGTAGTTGAAGGAGCAGGTATGCAGGTGGCTTTTTCTTCTATACCTTCAGTGGCAGGGAAGGATACTGTGAAGATCCAAAAAACCCACCTCATAAATAAATGGCTTAGAAGTGGGTGCAAACATAGGAATTTTGTTTTTTTTTTTTGACCACGGGGCAATTTACTCGGCACCTAGCAGGATGGCTGCAGATGGAAGTAGTCTGTGTCCAAGGGTAAGAGGATCTGTCAACGGTTTACGGGCTAGTTTGGCCTGGTTCTGTGACTAGTGGGGCAGAGGGATTTCGCAAAATCCGCGCCTCCTGAAAAAAAAAACAAGGGGCCCAAAATAAAAACAGTGGCAACGATCTGGGGAGAAACAAACTAATTTACTAAATATGGTATCGGAATGCAAGATAACACACTATAATACAATATAATTAGAATTGAAGCTAATTAATCAAATATAATGAGAGAGAGAGATTGTCTGAAAGCTGGGTAGGCCTCACCATAATGCTGAGGTGAGATGTGCAGTCTGGTCGAGCAGCAGGGAGAGATTCTGATGAAGAGCCAGTCGGTTGACCTACTGAGGCTTTATATCTGTTCCCCCCGAGCAGAAACAATAACAGCGCAGCAAACAGGCTTCTGGGGAATGTAGTTCTTCTTTTCTGGGACAGGTACCTGGAACACTTTAACTCTCAGTGCACTACTTGATGTTATGATGTGGAATACTGATAACCAAAAGTCATAAAACCAAGACAGGATCCTAGCCCAGGAACTGGCGGGACTCATTGAAAGATCTTTAAACTAGATATGAAGGGGGAGGGGGGCAAAATGAGGGCCACTGGGGTTGAGCGGGTAGTTCGAGGCTCAAAACAGAGCTTGATGGGTGAAGAGGGTGGAGTTCAAAGGGATGGAGAGGGGCAGGGGGACACTGCTTCCCTAAAGTGTCTGTACACTAATGCGCGCAGCATGGGAAATAAACAGGAAGAGTTGGAGATCTGCGTGCGGTCGCAAGGCCACGATCTCATTACGATCACGGAGATGTGGTGGGACAGCTTGCATGACTGGAATGTTGTCATGGAGGGCTATGTGCTTTTTAGGAAAGATTGGCTGGTGAGGCAGGGTAGTGGAGTTGCTCTTTATGTGAGAGAGCAGCTAGAATGTACTGAACTCCACTTGGAGGAGAGTGATGTAGCGGCAGAGAGCTTGTGGGTGAGAATCAAGGGGCAGGCTGGTATGGGTGACACTGTTGTGGGTGTGCACTACAGGCCCCCTGATCAGGAGGAGGAGGTTGATGAGGCCTTCCATAAGCAACTGGAAGTAGCGTCACGATCCCAGGCGCTGGTGCTTGTGGGGGACTTCAATTATCCAGATATTTGCTGGACAAGCAACATGGCCAGGCACACGCGGTCCAGATGGTTCTTGCAATGTGTTGAAGACAACTTTCTGATGCAGATGGTGGAGGAACCGACGAGGGGAGGGGTGTTACTGGACCTTATTCTCACTAGTAAGGAAGGGCTTGTTAAGGATGTNCAGTGCACTACTTGATGTTATGATGTGGAATACTGATAACCAAAAGTCATAAAACCAAGACAGGATCCTAGCCCAGGAACTGGCGGGACTCATTGAAAGATCTTTAAACTAGATATGAAGGGGGAGGGGGGCAAAATGAGGGCCACTGGGGTTGAGCGGGTAGTTCGAGGCTCAAAACAGAGCTTGATGGGTGAAGAGGGTGGAGTTCAAAGGGATGGAGAGGGGCAGGGGGACACTGCTTCCCTAAAGTGTCTGTACACTAATGCGCGCAGCATGGGAAATAAACAGGAAGAGTTGGAGATCTGCGTGCGGTCGCAAGGCCACGATCTCATTACGATCACGGAGATGTGGTGGGACAGCTTGCATGACTGGAATGTTGTCATGGAGGGCTATGTGCTTTTTAGGAAAGATTGGCTGGTGAGGCAGGGTAGTGGAGTTGCTCTTTATGTGAGAGAGCAGCTAGAATGTACTGAACTCCACTTGGAGGAGAGTGATGTAGCGGCAGAGAGCTTGTGGGTGAGAATCAAGGGGCAGGCTGGTATGGGTGACACTGTTGTGGGTGTGCACTACAGGCCCCCTGATCAGGAGGAGGAGGTTGATGAGGCCTTCCATAAGCAACTGGAAGTAGCGTCACGATCCCAGGCGCTGGTGCTTGTGGGGGACTTCAATTATCCAGATATTTGCTGGACAAGCAACATGGCCAGGCACACGCGGTCCAGATGGTTCTTGCAATGTGTTGAAGACAACTTTCTGATGCAGATGGTGGAGGAACCGACGAGGGGAGGGGTGTTACTGGACCTTATTCTCACTAGTAAGGAAGGGCTTGTTAAGGATGTAAAGGTCGGGGGCAGCTTGGGTTGTAGTGACCACGAGATGGTGGAATTCAAGATCTTGAGTGGAAGAAGCAAAGCAAAAAGTAGGATTGCTACCCTGGACTTTAGGAGAGCCAACTTTGATCTCTTCCGGGACGTACTTGGAGCTATCCTGTGGGCTAGGGTGTTAGAAGGTAAGGGGGCCTGTGAGAGCTGGTGTCACGGGGTTATCTGGACCAGTCTATGCCCGTGACAGGGACAGTGGGCCCAAGGGCCCCCTTCTCCCCCCCCGAAAACGAGAAGGGAAAGGGAAAGGAAAGAAAATGAACAGACCTCTAGGGAGGTATACTTATTTTACTAACTATAATATAATACAATCTAATTAAGACGGATAAATCAAACAAAGTGGAGAGAGAGAGTTATCGGAGTACTTGCCTCTTCGCCAGTCGTGAAGAAGAGAGAGAGACCACCCTAAGCCCGTCCCTCCATGATGTGTAGGGACAGGTACCCGAATAGAGTGTTAACACTTTAACTCCCAGTGCACTACATGATGTTATGATGTGGAATACTGAAAACCAAAAGATCACAAAACCGTGACAGCTGGTCAGCATTTAAACAACTCTTCTTCCAAGCTCAGGATCCGTGTGTCCCTGTGAGCAAGAAATTGGGAATGGGTGACAGGAGACCTGTGTGGATAAGCAAGGAGCTCATGCGCAAACTCAAAGGGAAGAAGGAGGTCCATGAAATGTGGAAAAAGGGTCTGACCACTTGGGAAGAATATAGAAATGTTGTCAGGGCCTGCAGGGATGCGACGAGGAAGGCTAAAGCCCGCCTGGAATTGAATCTGGCAAAGGAGATAAAGGATAACAAAAAAGGCTTTTTTAAGTATGTTAACAGTAATAGGAAGACTAGGGAGAATGTGGGTCCCCTGCTAAGTGAGGGGGGTGTTCTGGTAACGGGGGATGCTGAGAAAGCAGAGATACTGAACGCCTTCTTTGCTTCTGTCTTCAGTGAAAAAGCTCTCCCTCAGGAATCCCAGACCCTGGAGGTTTCTGAGAGGGTCTGGCAAATGGAAGACTTCCCTTTAGTCAGGGAAGAGGTGGTCCGAGAGTGCCTAGGCAACACCAATGTTCATAAATCCATGGGACCCAATGGGGTGCATCCACGGGTGCTGAGGGAGCTGGCAAGGGTGATTGCTGAACTGCTCTCTATCATCTTTGAGAGGTCTTGGAGAATGGGGAAGGTTGCTGAAGACTGGAGGATAGCCAATGTCACTCCGGTCTTCAAAAAGGGCAAGAAGGAAGATCCAGGTAATTACAGGCCAGTCAGCCTCACCTCTGTCCCTGGAAAGGTGATGGAACAGCTTGTGCTGGATGCCATCTCCAGACAATTGGAAGAAAAGGAGGTTATCAGAAGTAGTCAGCATGGGTTCATCAGGGAGCGGTCATGCTCGACCAACCTGGTAGCCTTCTATGATGTTGTCACTGGCTGAGTGCATGGGGGGAGAGCAGTGGATGTAGTCTAACTTGACTTCAGCAAGGCGTTT
Source organism: Pavo muticus (assembly GCA_016647715.1). Lineage (NCBI taxonomy): Eukaryota > Metazoa > Chordata > Aves > Galliformes > Phasianidae > Pavo > Pavo muticus. Next base: position 250,397 of record JACDJE010000588.1, on the reverse strand, counting down.
GATACTGTCTCCCACGACATCCTTATAACAAAGCTGAGGAAGTGTGGGATAGATGAGTGGACAGTGAGGTGGGTTGAGAACTGGCTGACTGGCAGAGCACTGAGGGTCGTCGTTGGCGGTGCAGAGTCCGGCTGGCGACCTGTAACAAGTGGTGTTCCTTAGGGGTTGGTGCTGGGTCCGGTCTTGTTCAACATCTTCATCAGTGACCTTGATGAGGGGATAGTGGCCACCCTCAGCAAGTTCGCTGATGATACAAAGTTGGGAGGATTGGCTGTGCTGAAGGCTGTGCTGCCATTCAGTGAGACCTGGGCAGGCTGGAGAGCTGGGCGGTAAGAAACCAGATGAGGTTTAACAAAAGCAAGTGTAGAGTCTTGCACCTAGGGAGGAATAATTGCATGCAGCGGTACAGGTTGGGGGATGACCTGCTGGAGAGGAGCTCTGCAGAGAGGGACCTGGGTGTCCTGGTGGACGACAGGTTGGCCATGAGCCAGCAGTGTGCCCTTGTGGCCAAAAAGGCCAATGGCATTCTGGGCTGCATTAAAAAGAGCGTGGCCAGCAGGTCGAGGGAGGTGATCCTCCCCCTCTACTCTGCCCTGGTAAGGCCTCATCTGGAGTACTGTGTCCAGTTCTGGGCTCCCCAGTACAAAAAAGACAGGGATCTCTTGGAAAGAGTCCAGCGGAGGGCCACAAAGATGGTGAAGGGCCTGGAGCATCTCCCCTATGAAGAAAGGCTAAGTGAACTGGGTCTGTTTAGCCTTGAGAAAAGAAGACTGAGAGGGGACCTGATCCAGATGTATAAATATCTAAGGTGTGGGGGGCAAAGAGGCGAGGCCTGACTCTTTTCAGCAGTGTGTGGAGACAGGACAAGGGGAAACGGCCAGAAACTAGAGCATTTGCATATACAAAAATAAAAGAAAAAAGTGAGTGCATCTTAGATGTGATATGAATACATCTTGGTAACTTTCAAAGTGTCATTGCGTGGGAATGTGGGTGTATGTGTGTAGATATGGAGGTGTGCAATTTAGCACATATAATCTTCAGATCTTTTCCTAAAGTCAACTCTTACCAGAATGATATCACCATTTAATGTTATCCTTTTCCTACTTTTTCCCGCATTTAACAGAACCCTCTGGAAAAGAAGGGTACAAAATTAATTCTTTTTGTACAGTGTTTGGCAGCTCTACTACCTGCTATGTTGCCATCTGGCATATTTTCTCTCAGAATATTCCACAATCAACAAAAGATCTTCGCAGAAGTAGGTGGCATTAGTGTTCTTAGATGATATTAACAAAAAGAGAAATTAAGATGAAGATACAGACCATAGTTACCACAGAATGACTAACTTCACTCCCAGAATTAACTTTCCTTTAATATTTAGGTACTTTAGTGATGGACTTTGTATCACTAAAGCCCAAGGATCAAGTTGTACATAAATGACGATGTTGTGGGGAGGAAAGAGGTACTATTCTTGGTGTGCATGAGATGACTCATTAAATGAAGAGGAGTATAAATGAATATCGAAGTTACATGTATAAGACACTTGGAAAGACCGTGTTCGCAAAATGGCTTCCTGTAATAAACTGGAGATACTGTATCATGGGATTTTTTTAATATTTTATTTGCAGAATCCATATAGTACCATGTAGCACATGTATTTTTTACACTCATATTTTGTATGAGACAGTTGATTATGTATCTCAATTCACTTCATCAGCCTTCATAACAAAGGATAGGATGATCCAGGCAGGTAGAGCTTATCCCAAACCACGTAATATATGATGTTTATTTGCTAAAATGAAAAATTCAAGTGTACAAAATAATAAGAAAAAGAAAAGCCAAAAATTTACTGTTAGTCTAATGGAAATCTTAGCAGTCAAATCAAGGAATTTTCACAGAATCACAGAATTATATGGGTTAGAAGAGACCTCTGGAGACTGTCTAGTCCTATCCCCCTGCTAACACTATTTCTCTAGAACACTTTGCAGAAGAAAGTGTCCAGATGGGTTTTTGATATCTCCAGAGGAGACTCCATAACTTTTCTGGCAGCTTGTTCTAGTGTTCTGTCACCCTCAAAACAAAACTTTTTCTCAAGTTCATGTGGAATTTCCTGTATTTCTGCTTTTGCCTGTTACCCCTGGCCTGTTTTCGGGCACCACCAAAAAGAGCCTGTCCCCCTCCAGTTGACACATGCCTATTAGATATTCTAACCATTGATAAGATCTCAGTCTTCTCTTCTCCAGGCTAAAAAGTTCCAGGTCACTCAACCTTTCCTCATGAGGGAGATGCTCCAGGCCCTAATAATCTTTGTTGCCGTATTCTGGACTCTCTCTAGAAGACCCGTCTTTCTTGAACTGGGGAGCCCAGAACTGGACTCAATACTTCAGACGTGGCCTCATTAGAGTAAAAGAGAAGAACCTCCCTTGACCTGCTGGCCACTACCCCAGGATACCATTAGCCTTCTTAGACACAAGAGCACGCTACTGGCTCATGGTCAGTCTATTATCCACCAGGTTACATGCAGGTCCTTCTCCACAGAGCTCCAGTAGATTAGACCTTAACCTGTACTGATGCATGCAGCTATTCCTCTGCATGTGTAGGACTCTACACTTATCCTTGCTGAACTTCAAAATATTTCTCTCTGCCCGATTCTCCAGCCTGTTCAGGTCTCACTGAATGGCAGTACAGACTTTTGTTGTGTCAGCCACTGCTCCTGGCTTTGTATCATCAGCTAACTTCCTGAGAGTGCATTCTATCCCTTCTTCAAGGTCATTGATGCAGATGTTGAACAAGACCAGAGCGAGCACTGACTCCTGAGGAAAACCACTAGCTACAGTCCTCCAACTAGACTCTGTACCCTGATCACAACATTCTGAGCTCTGCTAGTCAGCCAGTTCTCAATCTTCCTCACTGTCCACTCATCTATTCCACTCTTCCTAACTTTACTTACAAGGATTTTATGGGAGACAGTGTCAAAAGCCTAGATGAAGTCAAGGTATACAACATCCACAGTTTTCCCCTCTTCTACGCAGAAAGTCACAATATCATAAAAGGCTACTGGATTGGTCAAGTAAGATTTCCCCTTGGTGAATCCACCTTGACTACTCTTGATAACCTTCTCTTCTACTTGCTTGAAGATGACATCCAGAATAAGTTGTTCCACTGCCTTTCCAGGGATGGAGGTGAAGCTGACTAATCTGTAGTTTCCTGGTTCCTCCTTCTTGCCATTTATGAAGACTGGAGTGACACTGGCATTCCTCCAGTCCTCAGGCACTTCTCCCATTCTCTGTGACCTTTCAAGGATGACAGAGTAGTTCAGCAATCACTTCTGTCAGCCCCCTCAGCACTCATGGATGCAACCCACTGAGATTTATGGATTTTTGCACATCACGTTTGCCTAGGCAATCTCTGACCAAATCCTCCTTAACCAAGGAGAAGTCTTCCTTTCCCCTGACTCTTTCTCTTATCTCCAGGGTCTGGAATTCCTAAAGACTAGTCTTAGCATTAGAGACTGAAGCAAAGGTGGCATTCAGTATATCCACCTTATTAGCATCCTCCATCAACAGGGCACCCACTTCATTCAATAACAGCCCACATTTTCCATAGTCTTCCTTTTGCTACTGACCTACATAAAGAAGCCCTTATTATTGTACTTGACCTCCTTCACCACATTTAAATCTAAGTCATCCTTATCCTTCCTCATTACATCCCTGCATACCCTGACAACATTCCTGTATTTCTCCAAAGTGGTCAGAGTCTTTTTTCCATGTTCCATAAATTCTGTTCTTCCATGTGAGCTTTTCAATGAGCATTTCCATTGTTAATTCAAATTTAATTATCTCAGAAGAAAAAAAAAAAAAAAAAGGCATTGTGGAAAAATAGTAATAATGAAGTTAGAACTGCTATACACACACTTCCTAGTGAATCCCCCTTCCTTTACTGTTCTGTTTATCCTTCCACTGTCTGACTAATGTTGAGGGCTTCAATTCTGGAAGGAGTTATATCTAGTTGTCATTATCATCTGTCCACAGTCAAGAGAAGAGTGACTTTAATGATAGAATTTATTAGCAAGGAGAAATACGATGTTGGCAGTTTTCTCTTTCTCTTTCTCTTTTTAGGGTTCAACTTTGGCTATTCTTATGTTTTCTGATGCTTCCACACCAATTGTTTTACTTCATTGGTCTGCGACTACACATTAAATCCAAATTTACTGTCAATACAGTGTCCAAATTTTTTTGACCCTTGTTTTTTTTTCTCTTGCTGCCTTTAGAACTTGTTTTGTCCAACTCTCAAGCTGGCATTCCTCTGTCTGACTACTGTTGAGTTGTTCAGAACACTTATGCCAGACCATACCCCTCTGTTAACATCCTATGCCTGAATATCCTGTCTATACCTCCAACTGCATGCTGGATCTTCCATTTGAAATATCTCTACTGTTATTCTTTGTTTATAGTCCTCTACATTAAGTCATTCTCATAGTCATAAATTCTCTGTTCTACAAATTATAATTACTTGATCATTTTTTTAATTTTTATTTTTTTAAAGTAACAATAGGGGTAAAAAAAAACTCAGTGGAGAAGAACAGTCACTAAAAGAACTGCAGTTGTATTTAGATTTACTAAATACGTGTCATTTAAGTCATTTAAGTAAAATGTTACCACGTTAAGGGACTGGTCAGTTCATCCTCAGAATACAGTCTAGAATGACAGACATCAGTGTGGTGCACGTCATGTGTGAATCAAGAAAAAGTCGCACGGATTATGTAAGGTAAGTCATCTATCATAAGATATGTTCACATCCAAGACATGAGTCTCTTAACAAAATTACTTTATTCCTGAAAGATATCTAGTACTGCAATTTTGAGATAGAACAACTATAGTACAGGTAAGAATTTTCTCTGCTCTTTTGATTAAAAGATAAAGGCGTAAAAATATCCATGACCTGGCTACACAAATTATATAAAATCTTTAAGATTCAGAAGGTAATTAGACATAGAAGATCTATCAAATACTTTCACTAGGTATTATTCTAATTCATGATTACGTTTATTCTAGTTCAGTAGGAATTAAACCAAATTTTTGTAGCGTGAATGAAACTGTGGTTTTATTATATCAGGATTAGTGATATAATAATATTATTACTAATACAGTCAAGCTAAAAAGCCTTATTTCAACTAGTATTGTGCACAGATTATTATTATTTTTATTTATTTGTTTATTTATTTTTAAGGGCTCTCTATTCTGGCACTTTATCCCTCTTATGTTTATGTGACCATTAATTTCAGTTTTGAAAACATGATATACAGCTTTAATATCTCTCAGCGCACTGTGATATTTTGCCACACAAACAGCTATTACACTTTCAAAAGAGTCAGCAGCTAGACTTCATATTTGCATAGAGCTCAAACATAAAATGTCAGCTTGATTAGTTATGAAAGTAGGAATGAGTTGTAGATTTAACAGCAATGAGCACTTAGAGTTTAAAATGACTCAGTCACACATCTGTACTGTCAGGATAGTTATACTAAACATAGTTTTCTAATTTAAATATTTATACTTTCTGTTGCCTTTGATTGTGATAAGATTCTTTCTGGTATAAACCTAATATAGCAACACAGTATTTTGAGTCCCTGATTTCCCACATACAATTTCAGGATAGGTACTTTCTTAGTTTATGAATCTACAGGCACCAAAATTTTATGTAGATAAACTGCAGTAAGTCAAAAATATAATATATCAGTTTCTCATTCATTTTCCAGGACAAGGGACAATTCCCTGATACATTTATTAATATGAAGCAAAGCCAAAATTTTGTCTGTCAACATCTGAATTAAACATTTAAAAGTATTCTGCTAAGGGATATACAGAACCTGTGATACCTAACACGTTAAGTTGTGCATGCGTTTCTCACTCAAGTAACAAGTTCCCTACTGGTAGTCATCTCCCACTTGGCACATATATATCAATATGGACACATTGACATGAGTGAGATCGGAATAGGATAGAATATAATTCTCCTGTGTGGGAAACCAAGAGAGAATAGTGGGTAACCCAGGGCAGTATCTGAGTGCTTGGAATCCCCAAAATCCCCTGAGAGCATTAATGTCAAAAGCATCTTACAACTACAGCTAAGGTGATGTCTTCAAGGTCTAAACAAAAAAAAAAAGGTCGAAGTGATCTCCTATGCTAGAAATGAGACAGAAGTATACAATAACAGTTATTTAACTCCTGACCTGCGTACAGATCTGATGAGATGAGCTGCAGGCGCTATGATTCTAACACTACTGACAGATCTCATGCTTATTTGCTTGTTTTTTTTCTTTTTGTCTCTGCACCTGTATCTGGAATGGTTAAGTAAAAGTTGCTAGTGTCGTAATGTTACAGGAAGATCCAGAAACAAGGGATGTTTTGTCATCAGAGCTGCAATACTGTTGAAAGCACTGTTTTGGTGGAAAGTGACAACCTCTGAAACAAGGCATGTCTATACAAAATCTCATATTTTTATTTTGTTATTTCATTATATTTTGAGAGTTCCTTCCCACAACCTTGTAAAACTTGTTTACAACTATTTTATAAAGTGTATGAAGACCCAGATGCAAATACACCACACGCTAGAGAGAATACATGAAATGCCAGGTAGCACATCTGGAATATTTCAACTCAACTTACCTCCATCTCTCATTCCACACTCACAATTGTCTCTGACACAGTCCTACATGGTTAGTTACTTTTATGGCAGACTTACCTGTAGGTTCTGAACTTAATATTGACAGTAAAAAGGCTGCCTTTTCCTTTATTTAAATTCTTTTATAAGAAGCTGAAAAATAAGCAAAAAAAAAACACTTATGCAATGAAAAGAACAAACTAAAAGGGAGTAAGTCTGTCAAAATACAATGTAATCAGAATTATCACAATAATTATTTCAGCAAAATGCTCTAATATGAAGAGAGAGTCAATACTGAATAATATTTTCTATGACATACTTTGGTATACATCTGAAAAAAAATACAGAAATAAAAAGGAGGAAAATAAAAACAAATAAGGAAAGCAAAACAAAACCACAAAAACAAACAAACAAAACAACAACAACTACTGAAGTCAACAGAATACTAAGGAAACAGTATAAGTTGCTGTGGTGATTTAACACTAAGCTCCACCATGCCACATTCATTCTTGCTCCTTACAAGAACAAGGGGAGAAAATAGTATGATAAGGGCTCATGGGCTGAGATAAGGACAGGAAGATCACTTCCCAGTTATCACCACAGGTGTAAGGAGATTCTTGTATGAAGGAGATCATTTTAGTTTATTGCCTATTGATGACAGACTAAAGCAGTGAGAACTAAAAGCAAACAAAAAACTCCTGCCCCCCATTCACCTTCTTCTACCTCCTCAGTGCAAGGAAATAAAAAATGGAGACTGTGGTCAGCCCATAACACCTTCTGTTTCTGTCTCTCCTTCATCCTCACTCGCTTCCCTGTTCCAGCAAGGGGTCCCTCCCATGGGATTACATCCTTCACAAACTGATACATTGGCTTCTCACAGGCTGCAGCTCTTTGAAAACTCCAATATGGATCCATTCCATGGTGTCTATCCTTCAGGAGTTAACTGCTGCAGCATGGGTCTCCACAGACTTCAACTCTAGGATAAGGCCGGCTCCTTCAATGGATTCTTCAGAAGCTACACATGAAGATCTGCTCCATGTGGTGCCTATGGGCTGCAGGACAGCCTGCTCCTCTATGGGCCTCTCCTGGGCTACAGAGAGCTTCTGATCCACACTTGGAGCACCTCCTGCCCTCCTTCTGCACTCACTTCGGTGTCTGCAGGAGCGCTTCACATTTTCTCACTCCTCTCTCCCAGGTCCTGTGACACAATTTTTTCCCCCCTCTTTCTTAAATCTGCCCTCCCAGAGGAGCAACCAACATCTCTCATTGGCTCTGCTTTGGCCAGGAGCAGGTCTTTTTTGGATTTAGCTGAAGATGACTCTTATCATCCATGTAGCATCTGAGCTATTACTGAGAGGCCAGCTTTGCAGCCTCCTGCCCCACTACCAAATGCTTGCCATGTAAGTCCAATATTGTTGTGAAGAGAATCCTTTAAAGAGAATGGGTAATTTTGGCCTGTAATATGGCTTATGTAAATAAAATTAAAATAATTTTGATGATGCTAAGATTTTCATACAAATGTTTTGGTGTCAAAGACAGTATATTTAGTAAACTTTTGTTTGCTTTAGTGATATGCACTGCTTCATGAATGTCAGAGGTGTACTATAAAGAAGCTGCCAGTATTTCAGTAAAAAGAATGAAATATGTAATAATAATATTGAACCTGTGAAATTTTATTTGCTAATTTTTTATTTTATTTAGCTTGCAGTTACATGGACATAAAGGCTAGGAGACTAAGATAGGTGATATGTAGTTTTCAAAATGGATGATATGGTTTCAAATCTAGGGAATGGGTAAGGGGCACAAAGGTAGCAGATTCTTGATCTAATTTAAATATTTTAACAAAAATTCTTTTGGGAGGTTCAGGTTGAATATTAGGAAAAATTCCATCTATGAAAGAGTGGTCAGGTGCTGGAATGTGCTGCCCAGGGAGATGGTGGAATCACTGTCCCTGGAGGTACTCAAGAAATGTTTAGATGTGGTACTAAGAGACATGGTTTGGTGGAGAGATATTGGTGGTAGGTGGACAGTTGGACTAGATAATCTGGAAGACTTTTCCCGCTTTGGTGATTCTATGAAACTTATTACTGATGCTCTGCTTGTCATTCTGATACATAAGAAATATGATTTTTCCAGATAAAGTTTCTTTGATGTTTCGTATCATTCTGCCTAAGGTTTAAGAGGATTATGTGGAGAAAAATGCAAGAATTATTGTATCTGTATTCCAGTTTAGGATTTTCTTCAGGGAATACATTCTACCTCCTGTTCACAGTGCTAGTCTGCAAAAAGATTACTCTTATTTACCATGTTCTAAGACCTTAAAGTTTACAAATGACACTAGATTATGTATGTCATTCATTTATTAGTTTTCATATACTCTATAGGTAAGTATTTCAGTTGCTAAATCAAGGCTCTTCATCCATGCCTACATTTATGGTCATTGGAGGCACCTTTAAAAGTGAGTCATCTGATCAAATTTACTGGTCAGTTTTAAGATGGTGTATTTGCCTCCTGCAGGTGCCTATTTGTGTTACACAACTACAATACACCTATCTTAGTTGACTATCTCTGACAGTGGCCTGTTAAAGAAATGGGCTGCTGTGGTTTAACCTGCCAGGCAGCTAAGCACCAAACAGTCACTTCTCACTCCCCCCAACAGTGGAATGGGGGAGAAAATCAGGGGGAAGTAACATAAAACTCATGGCTTGAGATAAAGGTAATTTAATAAGAAAGAAAAGGGAGGGAAACAAATGAAAGGAAACAAAAGGAAATGAAAAGAATTCATTGAACAAGCAATGCACAATGTAATTGCTCACCACCAGCTGACTGATAGCTAATAAGTCCCCAAGCAGCAGCAGCCTCTCCCTGCAGCCAACTCCCCTCAGTTTTATTGCTCTAAGTCTGAGCTACTCATACTTTACTTTGTGGTCAAAAGAGATAAACAGTTCTTTGTCTCCATTAAATTAGATGCCAGTGTTACTGTATGATTAATCATCATCTGGAGACAATTAGCTTTGAATTTTGAGGCTATCATCCTCCATAATTTAAAATCTAACAAGTCAGTTGGATGCATATGGGTCTTTATTAAGTGTTGTCAAACTATGAATTCAGTCAATAATTAAAATGCAAATTTAGACTACAACATTATCAATTAGTCTTAAGTTAGAGGACAAGGTGATGTTCTTCAAGTAAGAAATGTATAAGAACTACAAAACATCTTTAGTGCACTATAAAGCTGTCTTAAATGTATTTAATAGTGAAATAGCGCTTTTACACAAGCCTAATATTCTTATTTAAACTGCTTAATCATTGAGACTGAATAGAAGGGGAATGCAACTTCCGTGTAATTCCGAAAGAAAAAGGCTTTGCAAACAAGTGAAACTTTGTATCCCTCTATGTACTGATACACTTCTACCCTGCCTACGTTTACCATCTTTCTATGAACCAAAAATCCAGGATTTGAAGAATTTTACTAAAAAACCAAAACAAATTAAAAAAAAAAAACATAAAAATGTATTTTAAAGACATTACAGTATACTCATTGAAGAGATTTCAGACATGACTCATGGACTACAAGTAGACAGTTGTATTAGGAAAAATTTTAAAGTGATTATAAAAAAGCCTCTGATTTATTGAGTTCATTACTAGGAAATTTTGATTCCTGTATGTAATTAGTTCTGTTTTCTAATGTCAAACTAAAAAACAAAAACAAACAAACAAACAAAAAACTAAGCAAACCAACCCACAGAGCAACAAATCAGTGATACGAGAAAATAAGTATTTTCAATTGCTTGCATTCTAGTCTCATGCTGCAGCAAAATACACTGGAGTCTTTTGGCTCTGACAAAGTGTAGCATTTGGTCAATTATACCAATCAAAACTTTAAAGCATAGATTTACTCAGAAAATGAACAGATTTTAGATTAGAATTCCATACTCACAGCACATAGATACGTAGTTTAGAGACAAGTCATGACAGATATTTCTATTTCCCAGCTCCAAAGTACTAAAAATAATTTTCCCATGAAGATGATTCATAAAGTGCACATGGAAAAGACCCTTCCAGTACCCCCCACTCTGCCTCACACACAAATTAAGCAATCAGCAAACTGAGTAAAAAGATGAGTAATCCATGAAGCAAGATTGCACAAGTGGAAATACAAAAATATCAAAAAATACAAAAATTCCAAAAAAAAAATAATTGGTAGGTTATAATCATTCCTCAAATTCTCAATTTGCACTAAATAGGACCCTATTATTAAAATGAATTTTTTCCTGCACAAATGAAGAGTAGTTAGCAGGGTTTGGAAAGGCAAGGCTCTCTTAATATAATTCATAGCAAATAGCAATTGATCTTGCTTTCTACATACCACGATTCCACTTCACAGAAAATGATTATCTGTGAAGTTACATGTATCTTTTCTACATTAAGGTAATAGAGAGTTAAGTAGATAATTTTGTGAAAATTATTAAGAGTATTTAAAAGATACCTCCTAGGAAAACTTGTAAAATTAAAGGCTTATTGCATCTGTTATTGTAATACTACATAGAACAAAATACACTGCAGAAGCTGGGCACAACAAATTCTGGAAGAGATACCTGAAGTTCCCTACAAAGAGCCTGTTTTTTTTTTTGTTGTTGTTTGTTTGTTTGTTTGTTTTTTGGTAGGTTTGAAGTGTATATTATGGCATAAAGACATTTTTGTTACTTTATATAGCTTTTATAACTTTTAACTTTTATAACTCTTTATAAGTTTTTATAACATATATTGTTGAAAAACTAAGGTTGTTTAATATTTGCGTACAAGATTTTTAATTTGTAAATTGCATTCAATATTAAAATTTCAATTTGAATATACACCCATTCACTATGTTTTTATAATATTTGAAACATCAATTTATATATGAATATCAATTGAAATATCAATATATGAAATATCAATAATACTGAAGTCGAACACACTGTAACACAGCAATATAATATCAGGCAAATGATATATTTTTGTTGAGTTGCCAAACATTTATTAAAAATATTGTCTCAAAAGTTGAATCTGAATCATCTTCAGCAACAATAAGAGCTTAGTAACATGAAGCATGTGACACTTTTGCTATTTTTGTACACAAGCTTCCCAAAATAAAGCAAGGATGGTTAGCGTACAGCTTTGTAAGTCTACTCTCTTGAAAATAAAAATAATAGTAAAAGGAGATCAATCATTTTTAACGTTTTTTTCTTTCATTAGATAGTATCATTTATTTCCACTATTGGGGTCATTTGGGTCTCTGCCTCTCTAAGTTTTATATGTGACATTTGTAATAAGTCTTATTTCTAGAACTAGAGATGAACCACCAGTCTCATCCGTATAAACTGGATTCAACAGAAATAGAAATTGAAGTGTTTAAGAGCTGTACACAAATACCATACCTGTGTTCAATGTTCACGTGTAATGAATATGTGTTTTCAGAAATTGACAGTTTTATTTGACTGTTGATTTTCATGACTCATTATAAATGCAATTATATTTCTGGTGGTAAGTGCTTATTGCTGGAAATATATACAAGAGTTTAGCATTCAGGAACAATTAGAAATATAAACACAATGAAGTAACTGTGATATACTACTAATTAAGGCTGTTTCCAGAGATATTTTGATACAAGTTTGACTCTTATTTTTCTTTTATGCCCCTCTAAAAATAATCTTTTGATAGAAGTTATTTATTCATTTGAAATTCCAGACCTTAATGCTTCCTCTAGATTTTTATATCTGATCTGCTTCTGTCACCATTGTTACTTCTCTGCTAAGGAAAATGCTTTATTTTCACATGCCTAAAATCAGTAATTTCTGGTGCTGTGTCTACAGCAGTTATTTTGGATTATTTTTCTAAACATGAGATTCTGTTTGCACACACATAAACGTATGCGCTCTTGTGCTCCTTAACAGCTTCATCAGTGACACTGACAGTGGGATCAAGTGCACACTCAGCTAGTTTGCTGATGACACCAACATTTGTGGTATGGTTGACACGACTGAGGAATGGGATGCTATTCAGAGATACCTAGACAGGCTCAAACAATGAGCCCAGGTGAACCTCTTTAGGTTCAGTAGACCCATGTAAAATTTGTTGCAGCTGGGTCATGGCAACGCCTGCTATCAGTACCAGCTGGAGGATGTAAGAATGGAGCATCTAGCATCTGTCTATTTACTAGTGCATCTTTCCTGTGTTGGGGGTTCCAGACCTATACACAGTACTCCAGATGGGACTTCATGAGGGCAGAGTAGAGAGGGACAATCATTGCCCCTGCCCTGATGGCCACATTTTAGATTGGATATAAGGAAGAAGTTTTTTAAAAAATAAGTGTGCTGAGGCAGTGGAACAGATTGCCAAGTGTTGTGGTGGAAGCCCTGTGCCTGGAGACATTCAAGATCAGGCTGGACCAGGCTCTGAATAACCTGATCTAGTTGCAGATGTCTCTGTTCACTGCATTGGAGTTGGACTAGCTGACCTTTTAAGAGTCCCTTCCAACTCAAAAGATTCTATAGTTATCTCTCTAAAACATGATCCTTCCTTTATATTTTCTATAGATTCATGGTTATTATTTAGTTAAGTATGTTTTCCATATGCAAGAGAAGCAGAGAAGGAAATGAAGTGCAGAGCAGGAAAGAAAATAATTAAAAAAAAAAAAAAGAGAGAGAGAAAGAAAAGAACCCTGAGAAATTTGAGATCTGGTAATTGATAAATTGAGTAGGAAGCTGTGAGATACTTTTCTAGGAAAGTAAGATGCTCAGTGCAAAGTAGATTTCTCCAATCAGTAACTATTCCAGCTGCACTACTAAATATTCACTTAGAACAGACATTCAGAAGTGGGCAAGTCAAGTTTGGAATGTTAAACCATCCTACAGCTGCTCTGTGTCTTTCTTTTGCATTAAAAATTGTGCTTTCTTTGGGAGAAAATTCATATTGCGGATGCCAGTGTTTTTCCTATCATGAAGGAAACTTTTTTTTTTTTTTTTAATGGCCTACTGAAAGGCTAAAAGTCTCTAGGTATGACCTCCTACTTCACTAACAGAATCAGTTGTGACTGGGAAGTATTGAGTTGCAGACATTTTTTGTCAGATGCAGAGTTTCATTTTTATTTATGTGATTTATTTCCTTTCTCCAACTTCACATGCTTTATCTGACTTCTAACACTATCTCCAAAAGAGGCATTTGTCAGTTCGGCAGCTGGCAGAGGACAGAGGCTGGTCTTTATTATTCTTGTCTTCTTTCTTCCTCAGACATTCCTTAAAATCCACGCTATGTCTTCCAAGCTTGTGAAGGTTTTTGGATGCTTGAATACTTGGATGCTTGGTACTTGAGAATGCTTTTATTGTGGACAAATTGTTACTGACTTACTGATGTTTACGAAATGAATTATGCCCTAGAAATCCAATTAATATGATCAGTGAGTCCTAGATAGCAATGTCACTTACCAGCCACACAGAGATCTGATTCAGTTATCTAAACATAGCATCCCAGCTTATCTGGGTTTCCCTAAGGCATTTCTTTTGGTTCCACTTCCCTCCCCAGAAGGACAGAGATCTCCAGTAAAAACTGTATCTTATCTGCTAGCTATGCCCACTTATTACGGATACTGAAGAAAGTGTATTTCACAACACTGTGCAAGTTTCTCTGATGGGAATAATTGCCAAAATACACTTTTTCTGTGGAACCTCTTTGATTGTGAAAAATCTATATTCTTTGTTTTAATAAATTGCCTTCATTAAGAAAAAATACATTTAACATTAATGTTAAACATATTAATCTCTATTTTTTTCTCTATATAGGACTATATGGAGAGAAATATCAGTAAATGCTAACAAGCCTTGGTAGAAAAGACTATTATTTGAGTAATACTGCAAAAATAAAGACCCCGTGTACTGTTATGGAAAATCAAGCACCGATGGCAGTAAGCCTCTAAAGTGTGACTATACAAGCACAACCAGAAATAAAAGCAGAGATGGTTGGAATTTGTGAAGGTTGAATGTTCTTCAGCAAAACCAAATAAATGAATGAAAGTTAAGTCTAGACTCAAATTTTACTTTTTTAAGAAGCAATCACAAGTTGTGGTATAAAATATCAGAACTGAAATGTCAGTGCTGTTTCTGATTTCTTCAGTAATACTAATTAGACAGAAAATATCAGCTCTGCTATTAATTTTTTTTAGAACACATCTTTTTTTCTTTTTTTTCAGTTTTTCAAGAAGTGTGGAGGAGGCTTCTTAGGGCAACTTAATTCAAACAGTGCCATCTAGGGCCAGGGAGATGTCAGCAATCTACCTTATCAGATGCATACATGGGAGTGTTATACATCACAATTTTGATTATAGTCAAAGTTTTATGGACTTGATGAATATTAATATTTGTAGAACTTTTCGTCCACTACACTATCACTGCAGGTGTCAACATCACTGTTCTTGAGTAATATAACATGTAAAATTGGGCATGTTTATACATCTCTATTTCTGCAATATAGTTTTATTGTTAAAATAACTAAATATTCCCCCTTGATGCATACAGTAATTTGAACACAGTTTCAGCACTTTGAATTTCTCTGGGAAAGATTTTGCGCTAGAGAATATTCTTATTTTCACAGTTGACAGAATTTGTTTTCCTTATATTTTGATTACTGCTGTTTTAATTAAAAAAAAAAAAAAGAAAAAGAAAAAGAAAAAGAAAAAAGAAACTGCCTTTTACAGAATTGTTGGAGAAAACAAGACTTTAATGATGTACCTTCAAAACAGAGATACTGACAAGTTGACAGAAGAAAGCAAACACTGCCACAGGCTGTGCTGTACCTGTTTCTTTGCTGAGCAGAAAGCTGCAGAATACTGGAATATGTCCGGCTCAATTATATTTGAGCAGTCACAAAGCAATTGCAGTAAATAATCATACAAATGATTATGTTGACTCTTTTAGACATCTGTGTTGACACAGTTTACATACTGCTTTACTCTTGTTAGATCCTTCCTATAGGCATGGATGCTAGAAAACACACATGTCAAAATAGTCACACAGATTGTTAGTTGCTTTTGGACAAAAGGTAAGCATGATGTAAAGTAAGTATGTAAACTCACTTATTTGTAGATAAATTTGTTTGCACTTTGTTCTTGTTAAATGCTTTACTATTTTGGGAGGCTTCTGTGCTTCAGATATTGCTGCTTCACAGATCTTTACTGGAACAGGTAATACAAACAAACACAAGTTATTATGTTAAGCAAAGCTGGTAATGTTGAGGACATTCACATCACAGATGTTCCAGCATTTTTATTTCTTTGGACCAACTGTAAGCTGGTTCTAAACAATGTAGCATTCAATACTATTCTAAAAGCAAATGCTACACTCTAAACCTCGTTCTGGGCACAAGGAACACTGCATATAGGTCAGTTACGAATCTATTGTTAGCCCAGTTAATGTTTTATCTGCCTAAGCCTGAATTATCCAGTCAGTACAGAAAACTTTTGGAGTCTAAAAGGCTCTAACAAGAAACCTGTCCCTCCTCTCCAGTACTGTACCCCTCTATCCCTTCTCATTGTTCACAGCAACAGTCTGTGCCCTGCAGCCCCCAGTGGGAGAAACAGGCTGCCTGATGTGAGTGTTGTCCTCCTCTGCCCAAGGTCATGCTTGGGTCTCTTGGGAGTGTCTCTCTCCTCAAACTTCAGCACCACTATCTGCCTTCTTGGGGCATTGTGGAGGAAGCAACAGGTGACTCCCCACCCCCTCAAGGAAAGGGCCATCAATCCTTCTTTCCAGAAGGCAGAGGCACAGATCTGTCCATGAAGGCTATGGAGGGGTATGACATAATAGTACTCTTGCATCTATATGTATTTGTGCCACATTTATTGCCACTCTTTTTGTTGTAGTATTTCAAAGAATTCAAGACATGGGTACTCTGGTTCCCATAACTTGTGGCCAAAATCTGAGCCACATATTCTATTTATCCCTGAGAAAGCAAAAGAAGCAAGCAAACAAACCAAAAATCAATGAGCAAACAGGTACTACAGTAGAGAAATAAAGTCTCTAATGGGTTAAAAATCAAGGCTGCTTTCAAGTAAGAGAGGTACACAAAGAAATACTGCAGATCAGTAAGCCTATTAGAATAAAAGCATAGGCTTTATGTGTTAAGTGGCAATGCAAGGAAGATCAGAGCTCTGAAAATAATCAGGCAGATGAGTTTGCTGTGCTCCCAGTGCATCCATCTAGTTTGTTACCTTTGACACTTGGCAGCATTCATCACTAGTCTGTACATACTGCTGTGTTAACAAGATAGAAACCTGTTGGTGTTTCTTTCTGTTACTTATTAGGGCAATAAAGGTATCAGTTGAGGTACCTTGTGTTTGCAATACCATCTGCTCATGAGTAAACAAGTCACTTGGACAATGGAATAAGGTCTTTCTCTTTTTAACAGTTTTTGCAGTAATCCTCACTACACAAAATGCAGTCTGTTTCAGTCATTTATGTATAACATGCTGGAAGAAGCTTCAGATATTATGCATTTACCTGCACAGAACCTCATTCCAAAGCAATTGGATGTATTGTATAAGAAATGCTGCTGATTTTCCTCGGCAAACTCTTTCACAGATGGCACACGTTTAGCTACATTTATGCAGTTGATTACCCCAGGACAAATTCTGTGCCAGCACTGTCTTTTCCTAGGGTTATTTTTATTTTTATTTATTTATTTATTTATTTATTTATTTATTTATTTTGCTGAGAAGTTCTTGGAAACTAACATTATTATGGTTTTGTTTTGTTTTGTTTTGTTTTGTTTTTCTGACCAAAGAGAAAACTAGCTAATCTCAATGATTTTCCCTGGACATTGTAAAGTGTGAATGATACAAAAGATCAATAAATACTTGATCTGTGTTATTATGATTGTATTTTTTAATAAATTTAAAACAAGCAAAAATCAGCTTTTCTATTTTCCTAAAAAACAGCCTGTGATTTCTAATTCTTTTTTCCTTTGGATGTTGTAATGAAAGTGAAGTTTCTTAGAATTTCCCAGATGTATTACTAATCATTGGAAAAATGCATTGAAGTAAACGATGACTGATTTGGTTTAATACTGACCTTCTGGGTAGTACAAACTATATTTCACATATGAAAATAATTTCAAATTGAGCAATCAGAATGCCCCATTCAGTTTCAAAAAGTAACACGCTGACATTGAAATGTTCCAGTTGAAAAAGTTATCAAAATAATCATTTATCATAAGATACATTTGACACAAATCACTGTTTTCAAGTTCCTTTGTACCTTTCCTAGAACTGCATTATAGTAAACAATTATTTTCCTTAATTAAAAAACATATATTTACTTTGAGTATGCTAAACCTAGAATTTTGCCATGCTGGTAAAGAATTGCTGTCTTCGTAGCATATAGCTTGCCTCAGAACCATGGTATTTTTTCCTGACAGGCAAAAACTCTGCATCTTGCCTGGAATCAGATGGGATATGTATTATTCATGATAGTATAGCATTGTTGAGATTCATGATAGGGCAGAATTATGTTTTGACTTTCCATGTTATATACTCCCAAATATTATCTTCCTCTCTACCTCCATCCCGTATTCATTTTTAACTCTGAAAATCATGGGCCTGCAACTGCTGGTGAAGACTTTTATAGCTAAGGAGGACATAATTGGGCAACAAGTAATGTGAGTAACTATTATCTTCAAGAATATTTGTAATAACATTTTTTGATACGTACATTTGTAACATATATTCTTCTCTTCCTATGAATGTTGCTTCTTCCTGGGGGAGAACAGAGGAAGAAGCTTTTTTTTTTTTTCCCCTGAAGTTTCCTAAAGTGGAAATTATGACATATAAATGAAGTTCTTAAACTGTTGTTGTAAATACAGGAATTCTTCATAATCTTTCTACAAAATGGTTCCTGTTATGTTTTCTCATTATTTTCCTTGCACCTTTTCCATCTGAATACAGGAGCATAAGTTTATGAGTTAGGTAAATGGTCCAACAGTGTACCATCAGGATAATGGCTGTCATTTCTAGTTACTCTGCGGTAACTGAAATAAATGTATTTAAAAATACAGTACAATAAAAAAATAGTACAGAATAATACTATAAAACAAAGCAGTGCAATAACATACAATAAAATGCATTATGTTTAAAAAAAATAATAATTAATGCTGTTTT
>JACDJE010000588.1:170970-214217 GCA_016647715.1 Pavo muticus | reverse complement strand
TTTTTTTTTTTTTTTTTTTATTCAGCTGAAGGTGATATTTTTGTACAGTTTTCTGCCTTTAGTTTCCATGAAAGAAGATTTACAGGCGCTTTTCATATGCAGAAGAAAGTAAAGACTTACCAGTTCAATTTACTTCTTACACTTGTCCAAAGGAAACTATTGAGAGAATGAAAATTTAGTAGTGAAAAAATATTCAGTAAAAATAATGTGAATCAAACACAAATGATACGGGAAAAAGTTTCAACTCAGTTTTGTGTTGAGAAACAGCAATTAAAATGATTTTGAAAGACTTTCTTATATTTTGCAAAGCATCTACTCTAAAAAATTAGTATTTTCATAATGCTGACAGTGGTTGTGGTAACATAACTGTAAATTGGATGCCAGAAACCCTGTGAAATATGGTAACAGTAGGAATCAGCTTTGTTAAATGCTGAATATTAGAGGAAGAAATATTCTCCCATGGGATTTGACAGTCTAAGAGAAGCTACTGCATCTCCAGATTTTGAGGTACAAAAGAAGTAAAACTGAAGATACAAACACAATAAGCATAGGCAAGTAGACAACACATGTATGCCACATATATACACAAATATATATAATCAGCCATAAAGATCACAGACAGCTATATGGAGTATTCAACGTGGATACAAACAACACTAATGCACCCATCCTGTTTCCCTCTCTGGCTGAGCTAGATGAAGGTCCATCACGAAGGATACATATTTATACTTATATTTATTGCATTGGGATTGTGTGGAAAGGTTTTGGTAGCAGAGCAGAGTTCCAGGGCTAGCCTAGGTAAGAATAACCCAAAAGCTGCAAAAGGGATCCACCACTGGCCAGAGCTCAGCCATGGGCAATGCTTGGGTGTGCCTCTGGGAAGCAGATTTATGAAAGGGAAAAATTGTTGTGCAACAGCAGCTTGGATCCATGTCTTCTAAGGTGTTGGCAATTGAACATATAAGCTCCTTGACGCCATAGCTCCACTGAAGTTGCTGGTACAGACTGTTAACTGCTCACATAGACACACTCATACAGCAAGAAAGAACTCTGATTCTCTGGGACTCCCCTGGTCCACAGTATCCAACCACCCATAGTCCTGAGCTTCCAGATACACTTACAGGCTAATTTACATTGACCTTTCCTCATTCATATACTCACTAACATTCCCACACACCCCCACACATCATCCTGATGCTGGCACAACAGACACATGGGACTCTGATCCCATACCAGCGGCTAGCACTCATCTTCACTCACTTTGGTCTCTCCAGCTGCTGGAACCCAGGCATATGGGCCCTTCAGCTCACAGTTCCAGCGTGGTGGCTGGCACCCAGACTCATACTCATTTCAGCTGCTGGCAGCACAGACATACAGACCCTCCAACACACATTTCATTGGCTTGCTGTCTCGCTCCAATTTATAGGAGGGAGGTGAGGTTCTTTTAATGTATGTGTACCCGACGTGAGATTAAGAAACAACGGTTCAAATGTTGGTCCAACCAGTTTATTACAAATCCTAGTTGCTTAGGGATATGGGGAAGGGAAGATGGGCGATAGAAAAGAGATATGAGATATTAAGCAAGGAGTCTTCATAGAAAGCAAGAGAGAGAGAGTCACCACCGTGGGTCCAGCGAGGTTCATAGCAGGTCCCTTGTTCTCAGGAACTCGTCTGGTCACCGCGAGGGATGGGAGGAAGCCAGGAAGCTTCGCAGCAAGCAGGCCGCAGGGGGTGTTCTTCCAAAGAGGTTTTCCCCTCAGGGAATTCTCCGTCAAAGGTTTCTTTGGGAGTTCTCCTCCAAAATCCTTAGTTTAGTGAGGGCCTTTTTATCCCCCATTTCTCTGTTTTTTTTTCTTCTTTCTGTTAGCGTGACATACCTGGTCCAACAGATAAGCCAGCAGGGAGTGGTGCCCTCGTTGCCATGCACAAGCATTATCACCTTTTGCAGTGGTCAGCTCCTTCAAGCCGCACCCCTGAAAAAGACTGCTTGTCCCGCTTCTGCTTATCTTTACAATCATGAGCAGAGGTACTGTGGCACGGTGACACCTACCACTCGCCCCCCTAGATAATTTGCAATTGTCAGTTAGAGTCTTATCTCCAGAAAGGCCTCACGAAGCAAGCTTTGAGACAAAAGAGAAAAAAACAGTCTTGTCTCTCACACTTGCGCTCACATATATAAGAACATGTGCACTAAACAGGGAGCGTCTCATCCAGAAAAAGAGTTAGGAACTGAGTAAGAAGATAGAACAGACTGGGCTGATTAGGCACAGAGCATGGCCAGACAAGCATAACAACCCACAGCCAGTATTTTTTATCCCCTTGCCTCTTTCTTATTCCATATTGCTCCTCCCCCCAAATCACCTAAATCCATTCATTTCCATGGCTTCTCCTTTGGTAATATCTCTTTCACTTGTTTTTAATTTGGGTTCATCTGCCATTGTGCCTCTTAGTTCCTGTGACCCTGTGGAGCTTGTAAAGGCTGATTGTTCTCCTTATGGTGGGCATAGGAGCAGCCAGGAATGCTACTATTTGAGCTTTCCTTCTGCAATTTTCTCTCTGAACTGTTTTGCAGTTATGCAGATGAGGTTTTATCACGTAACCAAACAAGCTTTAGATCCAGAAATTGGAAGGTAGGGTTCTCACATATTGATACCTGTGTGAGAAATTTTTTTCTCATTTACCATTGTATTCAGTGGGGTCTTGATTCAACTATGTAAACACTGGCATCTACTGCTGTTTGAGATGTTCTCAGATGCTGCTTTGCATCCATTTGTCACTCCAAAAGAATACTAGTCCTTCCTTCATCTTGCATCGTACCTGCCAGCACCATACAAATATCTTGGACATCACAGTGCACTGCAGTGTAGTAGAAGCATGCACCTAGTATTTATCAGCATAATCAATCCATAGACTTTTTTTCTGTATTGTGTATCTGTGAACAGACTACAACATGGCTTATCCCCCAGGTCCATATGACTTATATTTAGCCATTTTATTGCAGGCAGGTCAATCTCAAACAGAATACCTACCTAGATTTCACTAGTAGTCTTTAGTTGCTCTGTAGTTAATAATAAAGTTAAATATATATATATATAAAGAAGAGGACAAATCCAGAAATTTTTATCATTGAATCATAATCATAGAATCATAGAATGGCCTGGGTTGAAAAGGACCACAGTGATCATCTAGTTTCAACCCCCCTGCTATGTGCAGGGTCGCCAACCACTAGACCAGGCTGCCCAGAGCCACATCCAGCCTTGCCTTGAATGCCTCCAGGGATGGGGCATCCACAACCTCCTTGGGCAACCTGTTCCAGTACTTCACCACCCTTTGTGTGAAAAACTTCCTCCTAAGGAACAAAACACAAATAATTGAATTGCATATACCAAGTTTTTTACAGTAAAAAGGACAGATGAAGGTAAAGGGTCTTGTAAAAGCTCATGAGAGAACTGGGATTTATGCACTTTGAATCCTGCTCTGCCCTGATCTGTACTTTGTACTGTATCTCATGGGGTGAGAGTCAGAAAGCAGTGCTTTCACTCTGATTTGAAAAGTAGCAAAGATAGCTTCTGCTTCCTAATATTACTGACAACGGAAATATATCATTAAATTATAATAATGAAAATTCTGTCAAGTTTTTTTTAATCTGTATTATTAACTTTCAAATAAGCTGCAGTATGGTTTACAGTGTAGCATACACTGTGCTTTTCTTGGTTTATTTGAAGTAATTAATCTTATGATAGAAAAAGCAGATTCAGCAAGCGAGGTTTTAACAAATCTGGCTTTTGCAGTTCTGAGACCCTGAAACACCTGCTCCTGCAGCTTGTCCCAGCATGAAAGGCTGATCAAGCACTCTGTTGTCTTTTAGCCACTTTACTGCTCAGATTATAGAATCACTCTGCTCTCCCTTCAATTCCCTAGGAAGCTTTATGTCTCAAGGGTTTCTCCGTGACCCTATTGATTCCTTGGAGACTGAACATTTCTCAAAAAAGGCTTCAACTACAGCTAGTTCCCAAATGAGTAATACTGGGGGAGGGAGGGGGGTTGTGCATTTTTATCCTACTCTTTGTATCTACATGAAAAGCAACTTGAGATATAGTATCAAATGAATCAAAATACTTTTAAAATTCTTTCTAATTTCATTAAATTGCTAAAGAAGTGATCTCAACAGATTTTCAAAGGATAAACAATACCTTGCTGGAGCAGCAGATTTATGAATACACAGGAGAAACAGGTGCAAGGGACTGAGGGGGAAAGAAAGATGCTGAGACAATATTATACAAAACTATAGGGTTTTTTTGTTTGTTTGTTTGTTTTTTTCACCCTGTACTTCTGTTTAACTCCTTGTTGAAGGATAAACCAAATTCTGTTTTTTTTTTTTATGGATCTTCAATATAACTTTCCAGCAAAGTCTATTATACTGTTTCCTGTTAAATTAAATGCAACACAGAAAACATAAATAGCATCTCATATATCATAACAAATTTCTGAAGAAACTTAGAGAGTAGAAACCTTGGAATTTCTAATACAAGCTTCTTCTCTGTTGTTGCTATGGGCTTTTTTCCCTTAAAAACAAAAACAAGAAAAACAAACAAGCAAACAAATAAAAAACTGTTTAGCCATGACCTTTAGCACACAGATTCTCTTCCACCTTTTGTTCAAGAGTGATGTCTCTGTATTCTCAGTATAATTGTAGCATGTAACTTGTATAACATAGACTTTTAACTGATGAACAGTACAACCTCAGCGTAGATGCGCATTCTCAGTTTGCTTCTAATCTCTGTAGAATATAGTTGTAAACTGACATTTAGAGTATTCTCAGCTAGAAAAAAAAAAATCCAGGCATTGTATGGTATTTGAGTAATTTCGTCAGTATCTGGTGGAAAGGAAAGCTGCAGTCTACAGCAATAGCATTGGATCCAAAGCACAGAGTATGGTCTTTACAAGAGCAAGGCATTTTCTATCTTCTCTTCACAAGCCTGACTCAGTCTGCTGGAAATAGATAAGCTCAGCTCTGCTTCACACTCAACAACAACAACAACAAAGTCCTTTCTAAAATGTTAGGCAACTGTTTAGTATTACTTTCATGTACTATGAGATTACATAGCTTAGAACTGATTTAAATTCATATCTACGTCTGTAAATTCATGATGACAGACTGAACATTCTATAGAGTATCCAGACTTGAGCAGCTACCCAGCTCTCTGTTCTTCATTCTAGATCAAGTCTTTGAGGAATGGTTTCAACAGATCTACCATATGGAGTGTCTTCAGTGAAAATGTCCAGCGACCACTTATGTTGATTGCCACACCTCATTCTATCTGGTCTCTGTCACTTACATACCTTTCTTATTCTTCATGTATGTACATAAGCAGGGTCTACCTCTGTGCTAATCAGTTTTAAAGTGGTAGAGAATGTATACATTGAAACCATCACTGAAACTGATCATTTATATAATTGTTAAAATAGTTCCTCACATAAATATCCTAGGTGCCATGCCAATTAACACTTTCTCAAACTTGGTCCAAGATTTGTTATAAGCCGTAGTTTATTTCCACTGGACAATATGCAAATATCCTCACTAACTGGGATTGAGAAGAGAATGTAAAACCTTGGACATATGTAATTCCATACTACTTATTCTGTAGTACTGTGTATTCTTCTCACAGATTTTACAGAAAGTATGCATAGACAACATTCTGAACAAAATGCCTCTGATCTCTGCACTGCTATTTCTTACTGGAGAATTGAAATACAGCATTTGGAGGCATGTATGTAGCACAGAGGATTTAGTATGTGGAGATACTTCCTTTGCATTACTAATCAATACAGTGATGGGTCAGAAAAGCATCACAAACTTATCTTGATTATCATTTGAATAAGTGCAATGAGCTGTGGCTGACCTGGCTTTGAAAACAAGAACAGTGTGTGACAAACCCTAGTATTGTCTATGGATAAATAGGTGTCAACACCGAAGTTGTTGTTGGCAAGCCCTGTCCAAAGACTTACACAGAAACTATTGAGAGCAAATGTCCTTTTGATACAGTCTGGGCCGTGCTGACTCACTGATTTGGTGATTCAGAAATCCCTCTGTTAACTGTAACAGTGTGTGTATATGCATGTGTACAAATGAAAGTTTTTATGTGCTAGCCTGCTCTTTTCTTGGTCTCCTTTGTAAATTGAGCTTAGCAGTGTCAAACTGTCTGGTGTTTCTAATCCCTTCTTGACACAGTAAAGAAAGATGAATCAGAGATCTAAAACTGTGTTCCTGTACATTCAATGTCAAACTCTGTAACACAAAGTACAATTCTAACCTTTATATCTTTGATACATAGTTATTTCACTTCAGTTGTTTCAAAATTAAACTTTACTTTACTGAAATATTAGACCTAACTTCTTGCCCTTAAGCTGTTATTTTTGTTTTGTTACATATTTAATAGCTTAGAATCACCAAGGTTGGGAAAGACCTCCAAGATCATCCAGTCCAATTGTCCACCTATGACCAATATTTCCCACTAAACCATGTCCCTCAGTACAACATCTAAACATTTCTTGAACACCTCCAGGAACTGTAACTTCACCACCTCCACAACAGGGCAGCCTGTTCCACCACCTGACTACTCTTTCAGAGAATTTTTTCCTAACTTAGATCTTGAATCTCCCCTGGTGCAACTTGAGGCCATTCTCTCTAGTCCTATTGGTAGTTACATGGGAGAAGAGGCTGACTCCCGCCTCACCATAACCTCCCTCCAGACAGTTGTAGAGAGAGATAAGGTCTCCCCTGGGCCTCCTCTTCTCCAGACTGAACAATCCCAGCTCCCTCAGCCGCTTTCCATAAGGCCTGTGCTCCAGACCCCTCAGCTTTGTTGCCCTTCTCTGGACACGCTCCAGGGCCTCAATGTCTTTCTTGCAGTGAGGGGTCCAAAACTGAACATAGTATTAGAGCTGGCTTCACCAGTGCTGAGTACAGAGGGATGATCACTTTCCTGCTCCTGCTGGCAACGCTATTACTGATACAAGCCAGGATGCCATTGGCCTTCTTGGCCACCTGGGCACACTGCCCTAGCCCTAGGTCCATTTCTTCCACACAGCCACTCTGCCCCAAACCTGTAGCGTTGCTTTGGGTTGTTGTGGCCAAAGTGCTGCACCTGGCACTTGATCTCATTGAACTTCATCCCATTGGCAGCAGTGATCCAGCCTGTCTAGGTCCCTCTGTCGGGTCTTCCTACCCCCAGGCAGATTGACACTTCCTGCCAACTTGATGTCATCTGCAAATTTACTGAAGGTACGCTCAGTGCCTTAATCCAGGTCATCCATAAAGATATTGAATAGGACAGGCCCCAACGCTGACACTTGGGGAGCACCCCTCATGACTGCTTGCCAGAATCACACATAGAATCACACAAAATTACATAGAATGGCCTGGGTTGGAAGGGACCTCAAGGATCATGAACCTCCAACCCCCTCTCCACAGGCAGGGCCACCAACCTCCACATTTAATACTAGACCAGGCTGCCCAGGGCCCCATCCAAACTGGCCTTGAACACTTCCTGGGATGGGGCATCCACAACCTCTCTGGGCAGCCTGTTCCAGCACCTTACCACTCTCAGAGTAAAGAACTTCCCCCTGACATCCAACCTAAATCTTCCCTCCCTCAACTTAAAACCATTTCCCTTTGTCCTGCTGTTATCTACCCTTTCAAAGAGTTGACTCCCCTCCTGTTTATAGGCTCCCTTTAGGTACTGAAAGGCTGCAATGAGGTCACCCACAGCCTTCTTTTATCCAGGCTGAACAAGCCCAGCTCCCTCAACCTGTCTTCGTAGGGGAGGTGCTCCAGCCTCTGATCATCTTTGTGGCCCTCCTCTGGATCCTCTCCAGCAGCTCTCTGTCTTTCTTATACTGGAGGCTCCAGACCTGGACACAGTACTCCAGATGGGGCCTCACAAGATCGGAGTAGAAAGGGATAATCACCTCCCTGTCCTTGCTGGCCACCCCTCTTCTGATGGAGCCCAGGATACCATTTGCTTTCTGAGCTGCAAGAGCACACTGCTGGCTCAGTTTTTCATCCATCAGGACCCACAGGTTCTTCTCTGCAGGGCTACTCTCAAGGACTGCTCCTCCCAGTCTGTATATATGCCTGGGATTCCTCCAGCCCAAGTGCAAAACCTTGCACTTTGTTGTGTTGAACCTCATTAGATTCAGCCGGGCCCACCTTTCAAGTCTGTTGAGGTCCTTCTGAATGGCATCCCTTCCTTCCACTGTGTCAACCGCACCACTCATCTTGGTGTCATCAGCAAACTTGCTGAGGGTGCAATCAATTCCGTCACTGATGTCATTGATAAAGATGTTAAAGAGCACCAGTCCCTATACAGACCCCTAGGGGACACTGCTCTTTACCGGCCTCCACCTGGACATAGAACCATTAATCACCACCCTCTGTCTGTGGCCTTTCAACCAATAACATCCGCCAGCTGGATGTGAATCCATTTGCTACCACTCTCTGGACCCAGCCTTTCAGATAGCTCCTTACCCAGCAAAGAGTGTAGCTGTCCAAGCCACGGGCTGCCAGCTTATCCAGAAAACTTCTGTGGGAGACAGAGTCAAAGGTTTTGCTGAAGTCAAGGTAGATCCTATCAGCAGCCTTTCCCTTATCCACTAGATGGATCACTCGATCATAGGAGATCAGGTTGGTCAAGCAAGACCTGCCTTTCATGAACCTATGCTTGCTAGGCCTGATCCCCTAGTTTTCCCACACATGCTGTGTGATCTCCCTCAAAATGATCTGTTCCATAAACTTTCCTGGTACTGAGGTCAGGCTGACAGGCCTGTAGTTCCCCAGATCCTCTTTATGACCCTTCTTGTAGATTGGAGTCCAATCCTCCGGGACCTCTCTGGTTGAACAGAAATGCTGATAGATAATGGAAAGCCACTTGGCTATCACCTTCACCAGCCCCCTCAGCACCCTTGAGTGGATCCCATCTGACACCATGGATTTGTGGCAGTCCAGATGGAGTAGTAAGTCTCTAACAGTTTCCACCTGAACAATGGGAGATTTATTCTGTTCCCCATTGAAGACTTCCAGGTCAGGGGGTAGAGTACTGTGAGGATAACTGGTCTCACTTTTTAAGAGAAATATAAAGAAGGCATTGGGAACCTCAGCTTTTTCCTTATCCTCAGTGGTCATGTTCCCCATCTCATCCAGTAAAAGATGGAGAATCTCCTTAGCCCTCCTCTTACTGTTAATATATTTGTAAAAAAGCTTTTTGTTCTCTTTAACATCAATGGCTAAGTTGAGCTCAAGCTGGGCTTTTGCCTTTCTAATTTTCTCCCTGCACATCCCAACAACTTCTCTGTACTCTCCCAGAGTTGCCTGTCCCTTCTTCCATGGGATGAAGGTTCTCTTTTTCTCCTGGAGCCTCAGGAAATCTTGTTCATCCATGCTGGTCTTCCCCTCTGCTTAATAATTACATAATTGAATTTTACATGTGATTAACATCATTTTCATTATAAATAACAAAACAATATTAAAGTGAAAATATTAGCACATGTTAAAAAAAAAAAGTTTCCAGATATTCAGACTTCCATCAAGAAATGGTTCTTTCCCCAGTTTTTGCTCTATTGTTTTAAAGATTAGTTAGCTAAATAGTTAAATTGTACTGAATATTTTAGGTGTAAAATTCTGCCTCAAGTTAATGAAAACCTTGTTCTCTCTTAACACAATGGAAATAGATCGATCTATGTTGCTCAGAGAATAGGTTTTCATCTGTCATCAATGTTTTTCTCACCGTGGTTGTCACAATTCCAAAAGTACTTAAAATTTTTATTGCATATTCTCTTACGTTGAGACCTACACAAGCAGCAGATTTATGATAAGGTATAGTACAGATTTTACAAACAAGTATGGTATTATTACTCAACTGGAATGTAAAGTTTTATAGTAATGGATTTGAAAAACAGAAGATTTCTTGTCCATGTTGACAGTATTTTGTTCTGATGAGCATGAGACATCATCTCTGTCTCATTCCTGAGCAGCAGATATTTTATTACTAATAACCTATGGAGACAATTCTTTGTTTTAAATTCTACACATGCTGTTTTCATATTCTTCCTGAATCAGATATTCATTAAAACTTGATATACAGTCATTCATCTTTCGTTGAACTGTTAAAGCAACTCCTATTTATTTATTTATTTATGTATTACCAGAGCTCATCTGAATAACACCAATCTCTTATTTCCTCTTTCTGCGGGGCATGGAGTTATTTTCTCATTCATGAACAACTACAACAATAAATACAGATAAATTGTGAGAAAAATTGTACCTACTTAATGTAAGTAATGCAGAGGCTCCTGATGTTCTGTATGCTACCTATATCTCACTGATTTACCAAGACATTACATATGCAGTATACTCAAAACACAGATGTAAGTCCTATTAATTAAAAATCAGCACCTTTATGTGTAAAGCAGGTCTGTGATATCTTTGAGGATTTCAAATCTAGACATGTGAGTTAATACCTTCAAACTCCAGTTCCACTATAAATTTCTCAAAAACTTCCTTCTCTGTCTCTCCTTGTTGTCTTTCCTAACTACTTTCTCCTTACACTATATCTTTGTTTCTACTGGTAGAAAACATAACTGCATCTTAGCTAGGACCTTTAACTTGAAAAGATAAGGGGACCAGAATCTTGGGATATAATGTTGGGTTTGAAAGCTGGATAATGTGATCAAACACCATAGGAATGACTTCAGCACTAATTATTTATTTTATGATGGTGAGATTAGAGCAATTAGCAATTATTCAGTTATCACATATACCTAATCAAGATGCATCTAATTTCTGACAGTCGATCTAGCTAGCTAAATGTCTGCTTACAAGAATATGTTTTTATTTATGATTTATTTGGGAAGAGTCTTCTTATTGTTTTTCCACTAGTTTCATCTTTACAATAAATTTATAGCATAGATAGTTGCTCTCAATCAAAAAAATAGTCTTTGCCGATTCGTCTTCATAGAATAAAATATTAACTTTTTGTGTTGTGGTGGTAGAACAGCAGATTGTAATATATATTAGGTTTTTTGTTTGTTGGTTTTGTTTTTCCCGAAGTGTAGTTGCTGAGACTTTAAATACATCACTGTTAATATTATCTCCCTTATAGACTTGTCTTGTTTGTAATTTTCTGAATAAAACTGTGTCCCTGATCTATGCGCTTGCTGTATGATTTTTAATATATATTCTAAATGCATTATTTTGTCTTCTAATTATTCACATCCATCCCAAATATAATGATTTGGAAGTTTTCTTCTTGATATCTGCTATGAAAATAGATATGATACTTCATCAGAATGCTTGTGCTATAACTTTTTGATCTACACCAGATACATGGGATCTCTATAGATGGAGAAGTGATAAAACAGGTATGTAGTCATACATATTGTCCATATATTCCAAGTGTTTTCATAATCATAAAATAATGATATTGAAGTGATTGCTGTTTTTTTGGCAAGAGTGTCAAATGGAGCTGGATGCTACAGACGTTGGGAGTCATTTTTTTGGCCTCATTAAAGACTCAGATCACAAATCATGCACTATATATATATTTATATATATATTCACACACATGAGGGCTTCTATGAAAGTAATGCTTTTATATTTTTACGTTGGCCCACATCCTAAGAGGTGGATGTTGTTAGTATGGCAGTAGAGGTTGAACATTCCCACCAGTATTACATCAGTAGAAATGGCATTTTGGTGCCACGTGACAGATGGCAGCAGAGGGTTGGTCTTCTAATATGGAATCTGGCATGGAAGTGCATATAAAGCAAAGATGTGTAATTGAAATCCTCCATGAGGAATAGATTGTACCTGCTGACATTTATGTATTTGCTGTAGTTTAACACAACAGGCAGCTAAACACACTACACAGCCATTCACTCACCCTCACAGTGGGATGGGAGAGAAAATTAGGAAAAACTAAAACTCAGGGATTGAGATAAATACAGTTTAATAGGAAAGACAAGAGAGGGAAAGAAACAAACTAAAACAACAAATCAACCAAACCAAACCAACCAAACAAACAAAAAACACAAAGGAAGTGATGCACAATTCAGATGACTCATGTTCAGCCAGCCCCTTAGTAATAGTAGCCCCGCTGAGCCAGCTCTCCCAGTTGTATTGTTGAACACTATATCATATGGCATGGAATATTTATTAGTTTAGCTTGGGTCAGCTGTCCCGATTCTGTTCCCTCCCAGCTTCTTGTGCACCTCCAATCCTCTCACTAGAAGGGTAGCAAAATAAGCAGAAAATTCTTGAATATGTGTAAGCACTGGTCAGCATCAACTAAAACATTGTTTTGTTATCAAGATTATTTTCCTCCTAAATCCAAAACATGACACTATACTAGCTACTGTGAAGAAGATTAACTGTATCCCAGTCAAAATAAGGACAATCCTAGCTCAAAACTGAGAAAAGACTGGCAAAAGCCATCTGTGAGTGTTCCAGGAAATCTGGACAGGCTCAACAGAAGTACTGAAATATAGTTACAATTTGCTTTGTCTGCACTGTGATCAGTATAGAGTATCAAAATATAGAATAATGATTAAGAAATGTGATAAAGTGCTCCACATAGCTGAGTCCTTTAATACCTGTAACAATGCTCTGATGGTATCTTTTAAGTCTGACAGTGAATCAGGAAGAACACTCTAATGTCTGGTAACATAGCCCAGCAAATATAAAATATTTTTTGAGGAAAATGACTATTTCAGTTCTGGAGAATCATCAATTATAAGTGATTCAGACTCTCACCTACCACAGGTTAGACTTCTTTGTGCCTAGGACTGCTCAGCACACTGCATATGCAAACCAGTATGTAAGGACATCTTTCCAAAAATTTAATTCCATTGTCCTGTGAATAGAAAAACAACTGAGCAAGAAAGCGAGACCAGTTTCAGTACTTATATTCAGTAACTTATTTTCATATGAAAGATGAGTAACATACATGTTCAAAAGCATGTACATGCTCATAGACAAACTAAAGAAGGTAAAGAGGGAGAGTGAAAATAGAAATTAATTCAAAGTTNTATGCTATCTGACAACTCCAACTGTTAATTCCTAAAAGCTAAGCTAAGCTGTTATCATTCTTTTCATTATGCAGTTTACAAAATTCAAACATTTGTAACATTTTTGTATTTGCAAAATTTTCCTAACCACAGAATAGTTACAGTCATGACAACAATTTATACTTGCTATTTCTAAAAATGAAATCTTAAGACTATCCTTTGGCTTTCACCAATTCTGTCAATATTGTCTGAGTACTTGTCCTTTTTTCACTTGAATCCCGTTTAATCTTTGAATAAACTAAATCCTGGTAGTTCTTCAGTGGTTTATAGTTCATAAAAGCATAGAAGATTTTGTGTTGGTATTAGATCATCAGAATAGAATATTTTAGATATATCTGTGACCTTAATATAAGTAGGGAAACAAACTAGGGGGAATAAATTCAGCTATATTCTCTGTCAACTCATAACCCCCTTTGATCAAAAACATTCATATAGAAGTCCAGCCTTACTTTTATACAGATAGTTTAAAGCTCAATCTGAAAAGCAATAGCACTTGTTTTTACTCTGTATATTTCTTATAAAATGTTATTTTAGATTCTAACCTTTTCTTCCCAATATTTACTTGAATTCATTTTTTTATGGAACAGTAAAACCAGTGGAATCCTAAGCAGTCAACTCTGTGCAAACAAAGTGGAAGAAGGCGGATCGTGTTTGATAAATGTCTTTTTAACCATCAGAATCTGGACGATTAGATTCTAGATGGCTAGAAAAATAAGTTCAATAATTAGTTTATTAATTGATACAATATTTTAATCTGTTTTTGAAAACAGATTAAAATCATCAGCAATTTAGTCCCTGTCAGTTGAATGCTGTCTAAGCCTGTGGCTACTATTTGAGAAAGCACTCGTATCTTTTTGAAAGCCTACCTTATTAATTGATAGAGTGATATAGGTTTATAAATACTAGGAGTCAGCAGAAAGATTTTTTTACTCTGCAACAACCTAACTGACTTTATTTACCTTTGTCTCACACTTCTGACTTGCCAATATCTAATTATGTTAGTTTATGGGACAGGACACTACAGTGTGTAGTTAAACAGTGATTAGGAGTAGAAGACATGAGTCACAAGTTTTATTGCTTCCACGGTTGTAACATAAAGACATAGCAAGAATAATTAGTAAAATTCCTAAATTAATATGACTGTAAAACACTGATGTCACTGATTAGTTAAGTATCATTTTCCAGTGTGAGAGTAAAATAAAAAAGACAAAGTTGGTAGCGTTTGAATAAAAAGTGTAATGAAAGCTCATCAAAATTTCTATGTGGAAAATAGAAATACTCAATGAAAAGTTGTAACATTTCCACCACACAATCTCAAGAATTGGTGAGATTATTCAAAGGAAAATTATAATAACTTCAGTTTCTTATCTCTTTTGGGTCCTCTGAAAGTGATTATATTAAAATATCTATTGCTAAAATCTTGGAACTTTGTAGATATGTAAAAGAATTTAACACATTTATCTGGAAAATTCTCACTATTACTTTGTGAAAAAGTTGTCATAAGCATTATTCAGAAGTGGTGTTTATTTTTTTTGTCCTTTAAGACAATTTCAAAGAAAGAAAACAGAAGAAGCATAAGGATAATTCTTCACAGTAAATTTATTCTTTATTGCAATCTCTCTTAGTCAATAGACTTTCTTTTAACATCTTGTATTATTAATTACCTATATCACTTTGTTTAGGACACTTTAACCTTAGCATCTGTAGCTAAGTGAGACAATGAGTTCCAGCAATGGAAGTCAAAGCTATGCATCACAGTTTTAGTTAGTATTTTTACGTGGTATAGTTTACTACTTAAATAATATAGTTTGATCTAGGGTCTTCCTGGAAGCAATAAGGTTGATCCTTGGATGAACCTCCACATAGGTCTCAAAAAATATATTGTTACTGTAAAGCAGTATGTTGAAAGAAGCTTCTGTTGAGAAAATAATGCAGTATGCTCTACAATGCTTACTGTCTTACTCTTCAGAAAACTGCAAGAAAGTAAGCAGCGGACGGTATGAATTATTGTACTGATAGCAGTTGGCCTCTAGGCTTTTCTAATGCTACTGCTCTCTCCCAGTATGTCACTAGCTATATATTTACCTTACAACAAAAGAACCTCTTCCTAGCCTCCTAACGGCAGTCACTCCTCTAAAAGTCTCCAACAATTATCTCTCAGGGAACACCCATAAAAGAGCAAGAGTAGTTCTCAGTGGACTTGTTCGGCTAGCCCCAAGCAGCAGGGTGTGACCTCCTTCCAATCTGTGAAATTCACTGTAATGACTTATCTGCCTCATAAGAACTATCCTACCGCTGCAGCCATTTGCCAGTAGCAGTAGTGCCAGTTTCCCTTGGCTTCAATAGAAACACTGTAGATTCAGCTAGCAACAAACAGGAGTATTTCAGGGAATTAAGATCGCAATTCTTTTCCATTAAACAGCTTCTAGTGCTCTGATTAGTCTTTTACAGGTAGGTCATACTTTGCTGCACTGTGGCACAGCATACAATATAGACAAATGCTTTGAGTTGACTTCTTTGGAGTCCTAGACTAGCAAGATTTTTAAGAGCACCAGGTTCTCTATGCTCCCTGAAAAGGTCATAGATACTCACAAATCCCATCGATCTCAGGGGCAGCTGAAGTTGCTTAGAACTTCTCAAGGAAGAGCCCAACAAATTACAGGAGATTAGAACTATGTTTGCAGAACATTTCTGTTTCCACATTTCCTCTTTCTTTTATCTTTTTTTTNAAAAAGGCCAGCAACCCACATCAAGGTATAGATTTATAATAGTGGAATGTAATGCTTACCTTACACAACAAAAATCAAAATCTTATCATATCTATAATATCATCCTTAGTCTACCCAGAGGTGTATAGAATATGATTTTTAATGAATTACTTGTGTTTTGTTGTAGTTGCAATTGGTTTTATTAGTTTATTCATTCGTTTATTAAGCATCAATACTTAATCAGTCAAAACTGCCAATAACCTTTTTCTAACTAAGTCAATGCTAAGTTTCATACCCATTCAAGAGACTATGAGAGCTTCCATATGGTCTTTTCAGTGAACAAGGAACTGACTTTTTTTTCTGAGTTTCTCAGCAGCAGATCAAATTGTGCACCCAGGAATGTAGAAATATTCCTGCTTCTGGCAGTATATACTGTGTCAAGTTAGATGCTTTCTCTAACCCACCACATCAGTTTGATCATATCAGGGAACGTATATGTTTATTTTTAAGAGAACTGTTTATTTTTGCACTTTCCTAAAGGGTATCCTAAATTTTGGATACTTAAATCAAACAGGCAATCTCATGAAGTGTGGGCTGGTTGAGTGTACCGTGATGTGGTTTGAGAACTGTCTGAATGGAAGATTTCAGAGGGTTGTGATCAGTGGCACAGAATCTAATTGGAGGCTTATAGATAGCTGCGTCCCCCGGAGTTCAGTACTGAGCCCAGTACTGTTTAAGGTATTCACTGATTATTTGGATGAAGAGATAGTTTCTCCTCAAGTTTGCTAATGATATAAAACTGGGAGGAGTGGCTGATAACCCAGAGAGCTGTGCTGCCTTTCAGAAGGATCTCAACAGTCTGAAGAGCTGAGCAGAGAACAACATTTAGAAATTCAACAAAGGCAAGAACAGTGTCCTACAACTGGGAAGGAAAATTCCCATGCACTAGTATAGACTGGGAGCTGATCTTCTGGAAAGTAGCTCTGCAGAGATATATCTGGGGGTCCTGGTAGTCATCAAGCTGAGCACAAGCCAGCAGTGTGTCCTTGTGTCAGAGGTATCCCAGGCTACATTAGGAAGAACATTGCCATGTCAAGAGAGGACTCACCTGGAGTACTGTGTCCAGTTCTGGGATGCACAGTACATGAAAGATGTGGAGGTCCTGGAGTGAGTCCAGCAAAATGCTGCTAAAATGGTTTAGGGGCTGTAGCATCTCTTTTGAGGAAAGGCTGAGGAAGCTGGGCCTTTTCAACCTGAAGAATAGAAGGCTCAGGGGAGATTTTAATCAATGTGCATAAGTATCTGAAGGAAGAGTGTCAAGATGATGGGGCCAGACTCTTCCCAAGTGGTGTCTGGGATGATGACAAGGGAAGATGTGCACAAACAGTAACAAGAGAAGTTTCAACGAACACAAGGAAAAAAAAAAACTTTACTGTGAGGCTAGCTGAGCACTGGATCAGGTTGCCCAGAAAGGCTGAGGAGTCTATCTCCTTAGCAGTAATCAAAAGCAGTCTGGACACAATCCTGTGTAATGTGTTCTATTGGACCCTACTCGAGAATGGAGATTGGACTAGATGATCTGCAGACGTCCCTTCCAACCTCAACCATTTTGTGATTCTATGAAATGAAAAAGACCTGTGAATATTCTGAACAAACTTCAACCACATTTACATCAGGGAGATTGACAAAGCATACATCATAGAAAAACCATGAAAATAACACTACTTAGTTTTTCACCCCATTAAAAATATATATGTACATTTTTTACTAAAATATTCAATTTAATCAGTAAAGTGGTTCAAACTCAACAATTAGAGTGTACAGCTGAATCTGTGATAAACATAAAGGTATGAAGCATGAGTCATAAAGAAAGCAAATGCAACGTATCAAAATATTTCTGATTACTATATACTAGCTTCAGCCAATTATGTAAATAGCGATGTGACCTGAAAAATGAATAGTCATTTGAATGAGTTTGAGTTGACAAGGAAAGTACAGTTTGATCATATTTTGAAGCTTAATTTCTAGGGAGAATATGAATTGCTGTCCTTCAGAATGACATTGATTAAAGTTTGTATTGTGACATTCTTCCACAGAAGAGAAATTTGGGACTTATTTTTATTCTTGTTATCTACTCAGAGAACTCTGCTAACAGGTTATTGAGGATCTTCTATCTCTACTTCCTCTATTCCCTTTACTTGTTCCTCTGTCCTCTCCAGTCTCCCCTCCTACTACTTCAGTTGCTTTCTTAATCAGTGACATAAGTTTCTATGAGTGTTCTGTGGGATTAAAATTTAAAATCTTGACATCTCTCATTTTAGTTTATGAAAAGGTTGTTTTCAGAATATATCACGGAATCACAAAATCAGACACAATTTCCATTCTAAAACTCATGCTGACTACTCTCAATCATGTTCTTTCCATTTCTGGAAATGTATTTGCATTGTCACCTTCCCAGATACAGAGTTGAGACTGATTTGGCTGTAGTTATCCAGGTCTTCCTTTCTGTCCTTCTTGAAGATATGAATAACATTTGTTTTCCTCCAATCCTCAGGAACCTCTTCTAAATGCAAAAATAATCACGACTGGCCTCACAGTGACATCACCCAGCTTTCTCTGTACTAGTGAGTGAGTGGTTGCAAAGACCTGTGTTCATCTAATTTGTTTGAAAGTTCCCAGATCTTCCTTTAGTGAGGCTGTCTTCACTGGTCCAGACTTTCTTATGGGTCTCAAGAACCAAAAAGTCCTGAAGACCTTGGGATTACTAAATCCTTACTATAATAATAAAGGTGAAGAAAGTAAAGTATCTTGGCCTTGGTTCTGAAATACCTGTAGAAACCCTTCTTGTTGCTCTTCATGTCACTTAGCATATATATGGCTTTGGCTGTACAAACCACATCTTTGCATGCTCAGACAATGTATATTCTTTCTGAATCACCTGATCCAGCTGCTGTCACTTGTATGCTGCTTTTTTTTATGTGTAAATTCTGCCAGGAGCCTCCTCTTTGACCATG
The DNA here is from genome assembly GCA_016647715.1 of Pavo muticus. NCBI lineage: Eukaryota > Metazoa > Chordata > Aves > Galliformes > Phasianidae > Pavo > Pavo muticus. The sequence goes on along the minus strand of JACDJE010000588.1, from coordinate 195,373 downwards.
AGGATGTTCTTCCTTTGCTTGACTTACTTCACATTAGGACGAATCATTCTCAAATTTGGAGAAATTATTCTTGAAAACAGATCAGCCTTTTTGGACCCTCCCTCTCTGCAGAACCATCTCTCTTTGCATTGTTCCAAGCAAGTCCTTCAGCTGGCTCATTGGCTATTCCCAGGCAGAGCTCCAAGCATTCTCTCAGTTCTCTCACATAAAAGTCAATTTTACTCCTTGCTGTCTCAGCCTATCCTTGCTAATGGGCCTGTATCCAGCCATTGCATTGATTTCTGTGAGCTTGTAACTTGTAACCCTGTAGTTACACACAGGCTTCTAATTCCTTCTACTTGTTCCCTTTGCTGCATGCGTTAGTGTACAGGCCTTTGAGAGAAGCACTCAGTAATGTTACTCCACAAAAAAAAAAAAAACAGGAGAAGATTTCTCCACTTCCTATCTTGTAGACATATCCTTCTTTATGTGAATTCACATGAGTTTGGTTACTTCCTATTCTATGTTTCTGATTTTGAAGTAATAGAAGGTACTGTTACTTTGGAAATATGAGAATTATATTAATTGTGCATTTTTTTTTTTAATATTTGAAACACAAGATGAACTTAAATACTGATGAAAGAATGTTGTAGAATTCAGAAATTTATGCAAATATTATTTTAATCTAATTTCTCAAATGGGTATGGCTATTCATTGAGTATGCTGAAAACTGAATTACAGCAAAATTCTGGCAATTATCTATGCTTTGTCTCAATGGAATCTTGTACAGAGAGGTGTTAAGTTATATTTACTATGCTGCTGATAGATTTGGCTAATTGCTTGCATCATGTTACAGAAAAAGAAATCCTTTCCTTGATAGATAACAAGCTATTTCGTGAATTGAAGCAAATCTTTTTCTAAACATATTAATGACCGTGGAAATTTTTAATGATATACTTTAATATTTTATACTTCAATAATAAAATTCTGATTTCCATTTTTCTGTCCACAGCAGCTTTTATGACTCAGAAGAAAACAGAAGTTGGTAAGTATCATTATGTATTTGATACTTGTGGCAGTAAATGAGAGAGAGAGGAGAAGGATTTTTTTTTTTTAATTATTATCATTTTTTAGATTCTAGAGATGATGAGGAAGTTCCTACCCAGAATTTTAATGCTTTCATGAGGCGATATTTCCAGTCCACTAAAAGATTCCTTCATTCAAGTCAAGACTGAACAAAATATGATATTTTGATATAACAGAGACATAAAAACTCTGAGAGTTGTTATGACACCTACAGATAACTCTTTCAGTCACTTACAGATTTGTAATAAGTATCATCTGTTTATTTGACTGGTATTATTTGCGTGTGATAATTTAGCATTCTTTTTTTTCTACTACAGGTAATGACATTGAGGTAGTATGCTACTTGTATATTAACAAATATAAAACATATACTGTATTTTATTTCTGAAGTTGTATTTTTTTAATGGAGTTACATAAATAAGTGCATATGTATATAAATTTAGAAGAATGATGATTTTATGTATTCATCGTATCTGACTGCAAGACTGCTAACCAAGAAGCAAAATACATATTTTTAATCAGACTCTGTGATGTTTAATAAAATGACATCAACATTAGAAGGGACTATTGCGGATACCTTCACCTAGTTCAAGAACAAATTAATTTATACATGTCTGAGGAAGAGGAGGCAGAGGGGAGACTGGTTGTGGTCGGACTTGATGATATTTAAGGTCTTTTCCAATGTGAGCTATTATATGATTCTATGAAAATGTATATATATACATATATATATTTCCTGGATCAGATATACTAAAATGTCAGTGGCTGAAACCTGACTAGATCTGGTTTGTTTGATGTCATTTAAAACCTAATTGACCTGTGTGAATGTAAGTGACTTGCTAACCCACTTGAGTGTTTCAGTGCTCCAGAAGACCATATTCTAAATAGAATAAACTAATTGTGTAGTTAATTAACAGAATGAAATTAAGACACTGGCTGGCATAAATCTAGCCTCCATTAAGTTCTTTTCAATTTCAAACAGTGAAGACAAGGTGTGGGAATGCTTTATCCAGCCTGTTAGCTTCAACTTTAAAGCTAAATAGAACCTTAAGTTAATTAATAAAGGCTTATATATAACACTATCATATGCCAAGGAGCTTTAGGTTAGATTAGGATTTAGTTTAGATTCATGCTTCTAATATTATACAGTCATGGAATCACAGAGTCACCAACGTTGGAAAAGACCTCCAAGATCATCCAGTGCAGGAATAAATGAATTTACAACAATATTATAGCTCAGTGAAGATCTGTAAGTCTAGAAAACGATAGTTTTGAAATTTAATTTAGTAGTTTACAATTAATAAAATTAGTAGCTTGGTTTTAAACTTTCGACACCTTCCACTTACCTCCAATATGCTCTTAGGTTGTCTGTTAAAAAAAAAAAAAAAAAAAGTGTTCAGGCTCTAAAAAGATGTCCTGTGACTCAGAGGTTATTTTCTGAGGGCAGAGACAAGCAAGCTCCTGTCTCTCCATCAACCACATTATAGTAACTGCTTCATACTTAGCTGAAGCTTGTAAGCCCTTTCTGTGGTGGAGTTTAAACACTGTGACGTAAGAAAATAGCTAGACATCTTCCAGCTGTCTCAGAGTGAAGGCAAGGTAGGCATTTATTTCAGGAATGTGCACCCCCACACAGAAAGGCTGGGAAAGAACCTGAGCAGAAAAGTGTTGTTTTTTCCCAAATCTTTGGGAAGTTGTGTTGCTGAACAGACAGTAACTATCGTGCATCTTGTTCCCAAAATGACAATTAAAGGGAAGTACCTGATGTAAACTAAAATGATCAGCAAGCTGTAGGCTAAGTCACTAGAACACTGTCTTTTTCCTGGCTTTAAAATGAAACTTTTTCCCTGTTGCCCTTAAAGAAAAAACGTAGAAGAAATACAAACAGTTATGATTATTGCTTAGTTTTAGAGCAGAACTTTCTTGTGCTAGAAATAAATGGCTTTCATTTCTACTTACTTGATAGGTTTGATGAAAATGCATGTAATTACTTTCTTTTCCCACAGGCGTAATAAGATGTGAATTATATTTTCATCTCATATATCATGGTAGAAATCTAATGGAGAATAAATGTGAAAGGCTTGTCATTCTAGACATTCACAGCCCATTCACTAGATAGAAGAATAAGACTGGAATGTTGCTTATGCTATTTATGAAAACCTTACAGGTTTGTGCAGCACTGTGTTTTTTGGTTGTCATTTTGGTTCATTATACTCTAGTGTCTAAGGGTTGTCTAAATTAACCAAGCACAACTGAAAGACAGGAAAAAACACAGTATCCTTATGACAAACTCTTCTTTCAAGTATACAAGTTCAGGCATACAGAAGCTGCTACAGAACAAAGTACTAAGAATTCAAGCTGTGCTTTAAACTTCAAGGAATGCTTTTCATTAAGTGAAATCTGAATTAATCAATTTTAGAAATAATTTAAAAATAACTTGAAGCTTAATACAATGTTAAAACATGAGGAAAGAAATGTCAAGCCTGAAACAAAAATGAAATAGAACTGGTTTCAAATCAGCAAACATTTTCCGCTGTAATTCACTGAGAAGCTGATGCTACTTGGAGATTTTTTGACAGGGTAATTAAAATAATGATATGCAGTATCTCTTGATTCCAAACAACCTCTTTTTACATTATTTTTTTTCCTATGTGGTGGAGCTCTAAGGAACACATAGTAGTGATAGAAAAAAAATCTGTTGATTTTTTTTATTTTATTGCTAGGGGTGGGTGTTCATGTAAGTTTTACATTTTGTTTTGTCATTTTTAAATGCTTTTTTTTTTTTTAAGTAGTTATGCTATCTGACAACTCCAACTGTTAATTCCTAAAAGCTAAGCTAAGCTGTTATCATTCTTTTCATTATGCAGTTTACAAAATTCAAACATTTGTAACATTTTTGTATTTGCAAAATTTTCCTAACCACAGAATAGTTACAGTCATGACAACAATTTATACTTGCTATTTCTAAAAATGAAATCTTAAGACTATCCTTTGGCTTTCACCAATTCTGTCAATATTGTCTGAGTACTTGTCCTTTTTTCACTTGAATCCCGTTTAATCTTTGAATAAACTAAATCCTGGTAGTTCTTCAGTGGTTTATAGTTCATAAAAGCATAGAAGATTTTGTGTTGGTATTAGATCATCAGAATAGAATATTTTAGATATATCTGTGACCTTAATATAAGTAGGGAAACAAACTAGGGGGAATAAATTCAGCTATATTCTCTGTCAACTCATAACCCCCTTTGATCAAAAACATTCATATAGAAGTCCAGCCTTACTTTTATACAGATAGTTTAAAGCTCAATCTGAAAAGCAAGAGCACTTGTTTTTACTCTGTATATTTCTTATAAAATGTTATTTTAGATTCTAACCTTTTCTTCCCAATATTTACTTGAATTCATTTTTTTATGGAACAGTAAAACCAGTGGAATCCTAAGCAGTCAACTCTGTGCAAACAAAGTGGAAGAAGGCGGATCGTGTTTGATAAATGTCTTTTTAACCATCAGAATCTGGACGATTAGATTCTAGATGGCTAGAAAAATAAGTTCAATAATTAGTTTATTAATTGATACAATATTTTAATCTGTTTTTGAAAACAGATTAAAATCATCAGCAATTTAGTCCCTGTCAGTTGAATGCTGTCTAAGCCTGTGGCTACTATTTGAGAAAGCACTCGTATCTTTTTGAAAGCCTACCTTATTAATTGATAGAGTGATATAGGTTTATAAATACTAGGAGTCAGCAGAAAGATTTTTTTACTCTGCAACAACCTAACTGACTTTATTTACCTTTGTCTCACACTTCTGACTTGCCAATATCTAATTATGTTAGTTTATGGGACAGGACACTACAGTGTGTAGTTAAACAGTGATTAGGAGTAGAAGACATGAGTCACAAGTTTTATTGCTTCCACGGTTGTAACATAAAGACATAGCAAGAATAATTAGTAAAATTCCTAAATTAATATGACTGTAAAACACTGATGTCACTGATTAGTTAAGTATCATTTTCCAGTGTGAGAGTAAAATAAAAAAGACAAAGATGGTAGCGTTTGAATAAAAAGTGTAATGAAAGCTCATCAAAATGTCTATGTGGAAAATAGAAATACTCAATGAAAAGTTGTAACATTTCCACCACACAATCTCAAGAATTGGTGAGATTATTCAAAGGAAAATTATAATAACTTCAGTTTCTTATCTCTTTTGGGTCCTCTGAAAGTGATTATATTAAAATATCTATTGCTAAAATCTTGGAACTTTGTAGATATGTAAAAGAATTTAACACATTTATCTGGAAAATTCTCACTATTACTTTGTGAAAAAGTTGTCATAAGCATTATTCAGAAGTGGTGTTTATTTTTTTTGTCCTTTAAGACAATTTCAAAGAAAGAAAACAGAAGAAGCATAAGGATAATTCTTCACAGTAAATTTATTCTTTATTGCAATCTCTCTTAGTCAATAGACTTTCTTTTAACATCTTGTATTATTAATTACCTATATCACTTTGTTTAGGACACTTTAACCTTAGCATCTGTAGCTAAGTGAGACAATGAGTTCCAGCAATGGAAGTCAAAGCTATGCATCACAGTTTTAGTTAGTAGTTTTACGTGGTATAGTTTACTACTTAAATAATATAGTTTGATCTAGGGTCTTCCTGGAAGCAATAAGGTTGATCCTTGGATGAACCTCCACATAGGTCTCAAAAAATAGATTGTTACTGTAAAGCAGTATGTTGAAAGAAGCTTCTGTTGAGAAAATAATGCAGTATGCTCTACAATGCTTACTGTCTTACTCTTCAGAAAACTGCAAGAAAGTAAGCAGCGGACGGTATGAATTATTGTACTGATAGCAGTTGGCCTCTAGGCTTTTCTAATGCTACTGCTCTCTCCCAGTATGTCACTAGCTATATATTTACCTTACAACAAAAGAACCTCTTCCTAGCCTCCTAACGGCAGTCACTCCTCTAAAAGTCTCCAACAATGATCTCTCAGGGAACACCCATAAAAGAGCAAGAGTAGTTCTCAGTGGACTTGTTCGGCTAGCCCCAAGCAGCAGGGTGTGACCTCCTTCCAATCTGTGAAATTCACTGTAATGACTTATCTGCCTCATAAGAACTATCCTACCGCTGCAGCCATTTGCCAGTAGCAGTAGTGCCAGTTTCCCTTGGCTTCAATAGAAACACTGTAGATTCAGCTAGCAACAAACAGGAGTATTTCAGGGAATTAAGATCGCAATTCTTTTCCATTAAACAGCTTCTAGTGCTCTGATTAGTCTTTTACAGGTAGGTCATACTTTGCTGCACTGTGGCACAGCATACAATATAGACAAATGCTTTGAGTTGACTTCTTTGGAGTCCTAGACTAGCAAGATTTTTAAGAGCACCAGGTTCTCTATGCTCCCTGAAAAGGTCATAGATACTCACAAATCCCATCGATCTCAGGGGCAGCTGAAGTTGCTTAGAACTTCTCAAGGAAGAGCCCAACAAATTACAGGAGATTAGAACTATGTTTGCAGAACATTTCTGTTTCCACATTTCCTCTTTCTTTTATTCTTTTTTTTTTTTTTTTTTTTTTTTAAAGAAGGGTGAGTTATTCATTAGATATTTATTACCTTGTTTTGATATCTGCTTGCAGATTTAAATAGTAACGAGGATAACTGTACAGTTTAAAAAGTTTAGAAGAAAGTGAGGCTTGGTAGGAAGCTTCTGCAGTGTGTGATTCTATGATTTTATAAAGCTTCTTTTAATGGATTAAAAACACTTCTGGCAGCTTTTCTCTTTATTCTGCTATAAATCCCAACTAAACCCAAATCTCTACTTTGGGGAAGACAGATGTTAAAAATGCTAACACAAAGCTCTAAATGGGGGGAGGGGAGGAGGAGGTAGAGGGAACAGAAAGAAAGAAAAAACGTAAAAGTTATACTGTGATTGTCTCATTCTATTTAATAGCCAAGGTATTTCACAAGATGCTTTACATTGCAGTAAAACATTTTTTTGACATATTTGTATCTATTTCATGAACATCTCATAAATATCCATCCATACAGTTTCACAGAGTATTAATCATAATCATATCTTTAATGAATATACAAATATATATTTCAGTTGCATGTAATAAGTCTTTTGATCAAGCCTGGAAATCTGGAAATCTGAGAGTTTTTCTGAGACATATAATACAGTATTGTAGGAAACAGCATCAGGAAGGAAGAAAAAATTCTGCTTCTTTTTCAACATTAGAGTCAGCATTAATAATAATAAAAAAAGTTAACTGCAGATAGTTCTTAAGACGCGCTAGTGTCTTGAAATACTAAACAATCACCGTTAATTTATATTCAAAAAATCAAAGAACAGAGTTATATTCTTGGTAGTAACTAGCTGAAATATGTACCATTCCACTGCAGGGAGTTGAGTGAGAATGTGAATTTAATCCTTCCATGCCTCTTTTCTATAGATTAAAGCTATAGCCCCAAAACAAACAAACAAACAAACAAAAAATATATAGTCAGATAGTGTGAAATCAAGGGGCTATTTTTAGAATGCATAGTCTGTATGAAGATGAAATCAAAAAGTATCAAGATTTTTGAAAAAATAAATTTATATGGACAGTAAATATAAATAATGCCTATAAATAGACAAAATGTCATTCCATATGTATTACTGTTCTGTTATTTAGAAGTGTAATATATCACAAAATATATAAAATGTATAGTAGTTCAGCTACTTCAGTAATGGAAACACTTCAGGGAAATATTGTGCCTGATTCTCAAATATAGTTATGATCCCACTGTGCCACTCAGCTGCTATAAATGAACCATAACCTGACTGAAAATCACTGGCAGAGGATTTCCTGTCTCAGGTGAATTCTCTTCTGACATTATATATATCATTTCCACGCACAGCAGTTTCATGCCTTCACCAGGGAAAAGACACATCATAAGTATAAGTACAGTCTTACTACACTCTTTCACCATTGACTTGAGGACAGAAGTTCAGGAGCTCATAAGACCACAAGTAGAAAAGCACCAACGGATAGCAGTCAAAAGAGAGACAGCAATCCCTAGTGTCTTTTTCCCTTGTGCTGAACCAGGCAGAAGTAAAGAAGTTGTTCTCTAAGAAATTTTCCTTCATGGATTTACCGTTTTATTCATTTGAAAGTAAAAATGCTTTTCCAAAATGCTGTGTAAATTATTTATACAAATTTAGTCTGTTTACTGTGCTACTTACAGAACAATTAAGATACATATGATTTGATTCACCACACTTGAATATTTGAGTTTTTTTATAATATGGAGATTTTCTCCAAGAATCTATTTTATCTGTCATAAAAAGTTGTGGATTTACTATTCTGAAAACAGCTGTGTTCTGCTTAGTTTTGCATCTTTTCTTATCAGGTACTTTATTCTAATGAACTTTGTCATATATATTACTTATGCTTCTCTGTTTCTTTTGAGGCCTCTTGTTTCATCAGTGCACATCATGAAAACAAGTAAATACCCCATGGTCAAGTTCTTTTTTTTTTCCTTTTTAAATTTCTGATAATATTATTATTTGCTTCCCCCCCACCCCCTCCCCACACACACACTTAGAGGTTGTGAAACTGTAAAAATAAATAAATAAATAATTAAATTCCATTCAGTTGTTCCACCATACTTTATTTAAAATTCTGTAGATTAATGAAGACTAAATACTAAAGTTCATTGTGTCATCAAATCTCATTCCCTACTTCATGGAATAGAAGTCTCTTTTTAAGTGTAGAAAAAAGCCCTTATAACAAGAAAGGTTTTCCCCTTGGGGATTCCTTCCCGCAGGAGATCTGCATCTTACAAAAAAAAAAAAAAAAAAAAAAAAAGGAAATGCTTCATTTTACTTGATAAAGCAGGTCATAGTAAGTTGAATAGGATCATTTCCCATTAACAGATCTCTTCTGTAATAATGGAAAGTCCTGTAAAGCAAATTTTAATAGAAGCTTGATTGTCTGGTCCATATTTTTCAACTAGCTGAATTAAAATTCTTTTGTTGTCTTCTCAGAAATCCACCTGAGTGCTTTGCCTCTCAGATGAGATCTCAGTGAAAGGGTTCAACAAAGCTGCCATCTATTCTGCCACTGGCAACAGAGCTGCCCTTTAATTAAATTGAAAATTGCATTGTTTATTCTTTCCACACTTCCCTTCAGCCCAAGATAAAAAATTGAGGGAAGCCAATTTTTAAATGATGCAATTCTCCATGACGTACAATTTCAGCACAAGCAGATGGAGTTATTATCCACACATTAGGAAATAATAATATATAAATCACGGTTGTAGTGGTTTTACACAACAGGCTGCTAAATACCACACAATCATTCACTTGCCCCCCAGCCTTCTTCCCAAGTAGGGTGGAGTAGAGAATTGTTAAAAAAAAAACCCCACAAAGTAGAACACATGGGTTGAGACAAAACCTATTTACTAAGACAGAAAAAGAAGAAGAAATAAATATAATAATGATAATAACTGTACATATATTTAAATATAACAAGAGATGCACAAGCAATTGCTCACCACTTGCCAACCAGTGCCCAGCAAGTTCCCAAGTAGCAACTGTCCACCCAGCCAACTACTCACCATTTTCAAGTTCTTCTTGCACACTTTCATATGATATGGAGTATCCCTTTTGCCAGTTTAGGTCAGCTGTCCTGGTTCTGTCGCCTCCCAGCTCCTTGTGCCCCTCAGTTTCCCTCATTGTCAAGACAGTCCGTGAAGCTGAAAAACTGAAATGTCCTTGGCTCTGTACAGTACCATGCAGCAACAACTAAAAGCCTGGTGAGGTAACAACACTGTTTTGTTTTTTTTCTCCTAAAGCTAAAACTTATACTAGACGCTATGAAGGAAAAATCAATCTCTGTCCTATCTGAAACCAAGACAATGGTATATATAATAAATTCATAATAAATTCAGAATTGAATAGGATCTTGAATTGTCTATGACTGTATCTCTATACTTTTATTGGTAAAAATTTGTAAAAATAGAATGACTAAAAGCTCAAACATGAGATAGCATAATAGAACACGTTTCTACTTATTACACTGAAGAAAGATGGAAATGGCCTTGACATTTAGCATTACTGAGTAGTGACAGTTATTAACATAGGACAGAATGAAGGCAATTAAATTGTTATGTAGTACTGTAAAGGAAACAATTTTGTCATCTTGACGTCTTTTTATAGAGCTTAAGTGTGACTGTGTCACCACTGAAAGAAAATAAGCAATTTAAAGATGAAATTTGTGTCATTCTGTACTGCAAAAGGTAAATACGTGGCACAAAGGAAGCTAGTGAACAGCATATCACTCAGTATCACTCATATAACTACTGTCAGAGTTAAAACCATAATCACAAACTCTTCCAAATCAAGGATGGAGAAAAGGAGCACTAAAATCTCACATATAATGTTAANAAAAAAAAAAGTGTTCAGGCTCTAAAAAGATGTCCTGTGACTCAGAGGTTATTTTCTGAGGGCAGAGACAAGCAAGCTCCTGTCTCTCCATCAACCACATTATAGTAACTGCTTCATACTTAGCTGAAGCTTGTAAGCCCTTTCTGTGGTGGAGTTTAAACACTGTGACGTAAGAAAATAGCTAGACATCTTCCAGCTGTCTCAGAGTGAAGGCAAGGTAGGCATTTATTTCAGGAATGTGCACCCCCACACAGAAAGGCTGGGAAAGAACCTGAGCAGAAAAGTGTTGTTTTTTCCCAAATCTTTGGGAAGTTGTGTTGCTGAACAGACAGTAACTATCGTGCATCTTGTTCCCAAAATGACAATTAAAGGGAAGTACCTGATGTAAACTAAAATGATCAGCAAGCTGTAGGCTAAGTCACTAGAACACTGTCTTTTTCCTGGCTTTAAAATGAAACTTTTTCCCTGTTGCCCTTAAAGAAAAAACGTAGAAGAAATACAAACAGTTATGATTATTGCTTAGTTTTAGAGCAGAACTTTCTTGTGCTAGAAATAAATGGCTTTCATTTCTACTTACTTGATAGGTTTGATGAAAATGCATGTAATTACTTTCTTTTCCCACAGGCGTAATAAGATGTGAATTATATTTTCATCTCATATATCATGGTAGAAATCTAATGGAGAATAAATGTGAAAGGCTTGTCATTCTAGACATTCACAGCCCATTCACTAGATAGAAGAATAAGACTGGAATGTTGCTTATGCTATTTATGAAAACCTTACAGGTTTGTGCAGCACTGTGTTTTTTGGTTGTCATTTTGGTTCATTATACTCTAGTGTCTAAGGGTTGTCTAAATTAACCAAGCACAACTGAAAGACAGGAAAAAACACAGTATCCTTATGACAAACTCTTCTTTCAAGTATACAAGTTCAGGCATACAGAAGCTGCTACAGAACAAAGTACTAAGAATTCAAGCTGTGCTTTAAACTTCAAGGAATGCTTTTCATTAAGTGAAATCTGAATTAATCAATTTTAGAAATAATTTAAAAATAACTTGAAGCTTAATACAATGTTAAAACATGAGGAAAGAAATGTCAAGCCTGAAACAAAAATGAAATAGAACTGGTTTCAAATCAGCAAACATTTTCCGCTGTAATTCACTGAGAAGCTGATGCTACTTGGAGATTTTTTGACAGGGTAATTAAAATAATGATATGCAGTATCTCTTGATTCCAAACAACCTCTTTTTACATTATTTTTTTTCCTATGTGGTGGAGCTCTAAGGAACACATAGTAGTGATAGAAAAAAAATCTGTTGATTTTTTTTATTTTATTGCTAGGGGTGGGTGTTCATGTAAGTTTTACATTTTGTTTTGTCATTTTTAAATGCTTTTTTTTTTTTTAAGTAGTTATGCTATCTGACAACTCCAACTGTTAATTCCTAAAAGCTAAGCTAAGCTGTTATCATTCTTTTCATTATGCAGTTTACAAAATTCAAACATTTGTAACATTTTTGTATTTGCAAAATTTTCCTAACCACAGAATAGTTACAGTCATGACAACAATTTATACTTGCTATTTCTAAAAATGAAATCTTAAGACTATCCTTTGGCTTTCACCAATTCTGTCAATATTGTCTGAGTACTTGTCCTTTTTTCACTTGAATCCCGTTTAATCTTTGAATAAACTAAATCCTGGTAGTTCTTCAGTGGTTTATAGTTCATAAAAGCATAGAAGATTTTGTGTTGGTATTAGATCATCAGAATAGAATATTTTAGATATATCTGTGACCTTAATATAAGTAGGGAAACAAACTAGGGGGAATAAATTCAGCTATATTCTCTGTCAACTCATAACCCCCTTTGATCAAAAACATTCATATAGAAGTCCAGCCTTACTTTTATACAGATAGTTTAAAGCTCAATCTGAAAAGCAAGAGCACTTGTTTTTACTCTGTATATTTCTTATAAAATGTTATTTTAGATTCTAACCTTTTCTTCCCAATATTTACTTGAATTCATTTTTTTATGGAACAGTAAAACCAGTGGAATCCTAAGCAGTCAACTCTGTGCAAACAAAGTGGAAGAAGGCGGATCGTGTTTGATAAATGTCTTTTTAACCATCAGAATCTGGACGATTAGATTCTAGATGGCTAGAAAAATAAGTTCAATAATTAGTTTATTAATTGATACAATATTTTAATCTGTTTTTGAAAACAGATTAAAATCATCAGCAATTTAGTCCCTGTCAGTTGAATGCTGTCTAAGCCTGTGGCTACTATTTGAGAAAGCACTCGTATCTTTTTGAAAGCCTACCTTATTAATTGATAGAGTGATATAGGTTTATAAATACTAGGAGTCAGCAGAAAGATTTTTTTACTCTGCAACAACCTAACTGACTTTATTTACCTTTGTCTCACACTTCTGACTTGCCAATATCTAATTATGTTAGTTTATGGGACAGGACACTACAGTGTGTAGTTAAACAGTGATTAGGAGTAGAAGACATGAGTCACAAGTTTTATTGCTTCCACGGTTGTAACATAAAGACATAGCAAGAATAATTAGTAAAATTCCTAAATTAATATGACTGTAAAACACTGATGTCACTGATTAGTTAAGTATCATTTTCCAGTGTGAGAGTAAAATAAAAAAGACAAAGATGGTAGCGTTTGAATAAAAAGTGTAATGAAAGCTCATCAAAATGTCTATGTGGAAAATAGAAATACTCAATGAAAAGTTGTAACATTTCCACCACACAATCTCAAGAATTGGTGAGATTATTCAAAGGAAAATTATAATAACTTCAGTTTCTTATCTCTTTTGGGTCCTCTGAAAGTGATTATATTAAAATATCTATTGCTAAAATCTTGGAACTTTGTAGATATGTAAAAGAATTTAACACATTTATCTGGAAAATTCTCACTATTACTTTGTGAAAAAGTTGTCATAAGCATTATTCAGAAGTGGTGTTTATTTTTTTTGTCCTTTAAGACAATTTCAAAGAAAGAAAACAGAAGAAGCATAAGGATAATTCTTCACAGTAAATTTATTCTTTATTGCAATCTCTCTTAGTCAATAGACTTTCTTTTAACATCTTGTATTATTAATTACCTATATCACTTTGTTTAGGACACTTTAACCTTAGCATCTGTAGCTAAGTGAGACAATGAGTTCCAGCAATGGAAGTCAAAGCTATGCATCACAGTTTTAGTTAGTAGTTTTACGTGGTATAGTTTACTACTTAAATAATATAGTTTGATCTAGGGTCTTCCTGGAAGCAATAAGGTTGATCCTTGGATGAACCTCCACATAGGTCTCAAAAAATAGATTGTTACTGTAAAGCAGTATGTTGAAAGAAGCTTCTGTTGAGAAAATAATGCAGTATGCTCTACAATGCTTACTGTCTTACTCTTCAGAAAACTGCAAGAAAGTAAGCAGCGGACGGTATGAATTATTGTACTGATAGCAGTTGGCCTCTAGGCTTTTCTAATGCTACTGCTCTCTCCCAGTATGTCACTAGCTATATATTTACCTTACAACAAAAGAACCTCTTCCTAGCCTCCTAACGGCAGTCACTCCTCTAAAAGTCTCCAACAATGNAAAAAAAAAAAAAAAAAAAAAAAAAAAAAAAACAAAGACCTTTAAAATCAGTCTGCTATATTACTATCTCATACAACTACTCTTAATCTCTAGAGAGAAGTTAGAAGTCTATTTCAGGAGGGAAATGTTAGAAAAAAATAGTGGCATTATGTACACCAGGAGAGAAAAGGGGGAAAATAAATAAAAAGAAAATAAAAATATTAACTTTAAATATTGAATGACTTAAACATGCAGTGTATGGAAAGACAGGTTTTGCAAAATCTACTTTGAAGAATCTATATTTTTGAAATACAAAAATATTAACTAAAACGCATTTAAGGTAAATGGTGTATACGAGGCAACTGCAGGAATTATTGTAATAATTTCTATCATGATGATAAATTGTGCTTCTTTAAAGTAAAAGCACATGCCAAGACACATATATGTATATATATATGTAAATATAGTCAACATTTTATAACAAATGTTAATATAAATTTTGCTTTCTCTACAATTGGAGCTACTTCCTTTCTACATAACCTTTCCATAGATCTCTTTTATTTCAAGATTCAAGATTGGGATTTGAGTGAAAGTACAAGATCATAAGGAAAATACAAATCATTTATTTCTTGTGTGGAAAAAATATTCTGCTATATAACATGGGTGTTATGCTTGGGTACTATATAAATATTTAAAATTACTTCATTTATAAATGTCTTATATGACTGTGTGGCCACTGAAGGGCAATGAGCAATTCAAAGATAAAACCTGCAGAGGATGTAGGGGATAAGTGAAAGGAATCTCTGCCTAAATCCCTAATGAGGTGTACAGTAACCCCAAAGAATACAGCTACATCAATGTTTATATATTGAAATACAATCTTTAGTATTACATTTACAATGCTTTATCAATATTTATATATTGAAAGCATGATTCTTAGTATTACATTTA
Organism: Pavo muticus; assembly: GCA_016647715.1. Lineage (NCBI taxonomy): Eukaryota > Metazoa > Chordata > Aves > Galliformes > Phasianidae > Pavo > Pavo muticus. The sequence goes on along the minus strand of JACDJE010000588.1, from coordinate 180,346 downwards.
CAATACTTTTGAATTCATTTGATCTTTGTGGTTCCATGAGTTAAAAGCAGTACATAATCCTCAGGAGAAGTAAGTCCAACTGTGTACAAAGCACAGCCAGACATAGAGTAACAACTGACTGAGGGATAAGACTCTCTGAAGCTGCAAATTAAAGGTGCATTCTTGCAAAGGCTGCGTCTCAGGAGAACTACAGTTCTTTAGCACTGTATTTGTAATGTTGTGGATTGAAAGTTTGTAAATCTTAACACGTCATTGAAAATCTCTGCACCTAGTCTATTTCTATGTTTTATTATTGGTATGAACATAGAAAAGATTGAGCAATTTTCTCCTTATTTGGCAACTGGTCACTTTCACTGTCTTTCTGTCTGTTTTCCTGAACTTCAGCCGTGAGTCTGATGGTGGACTGCATGATCTTGGAGGTTTTTTCCAACCTTGGTGATTTTATGATTCTATGATTCTATGAATCCTCAGTGCACTTACATTCAAGACACTAGCTTGTATGACATGAAAGAAAAATCATTACTTCATTTAAATAAATTGTAAATCTTAGCAAAGAAAGGCTGAGTGTCTCCTCGAGTACTCCTTCTCACCATGGAAAATTTTCTAATAAGTGTTATCTAATCTGCTTTAATGTATAAAATCCCTGAAGACTGTAATAGAAAATGCAAATTTCTTCCTCAGTCTTAAAAACTTTTGTGTTACTTTTACACCAGAACGTAGCCTAGCATCACTACAATTATCACTCACTCCTCCTCCAAAAAGGACAGAAAGAAAAATGAGAAAAAAAAAGGCCGTAGGTTGAGATAAGGACAGGGAGGTCACTCAACAGCTAGAAACTCAGCATAAGAGAGATTAATGCAATTTATTGCCAATTAATAACAGACTAGAGCAGTGAGAACTAAAAGCACACTAAAATCACCTTACTTACATCCATCTTCTACCCCCTACTTGAGAAATGCAGGGGAAGGAGGCCAACAGCATGCTGGCTTGTATCAGCAACAGTGTCGTCAGCAGGACCAGACAGGTGATATTTTCTTTGAACTTGACACTTGGTGACACCACATCTCAAGTACTGTATTCAGTTTCAGGTCCCTCACAACAAGAAAGGCATTGAGGACCGGGAGCCCGTAAAGACGGGGTCAGCAAAGCTGGTGAGGAGTCTAGGGTGCAAGTCTTATGAGGAGTGGCTGAAGGAACAGTCTGGAGGAGGCTCACGGGAGACCTAATTGCTGTCTACAAATACCTGAAAGGAGGTTGTGGCTAGGTGTAGGTCAGCCTCTTCTCCCACGTAACTAGCAACAGGATGAGAGGTAATGGCTTCAAGTTGCACCAAAGGAGGTTCAGGTTGGATATTTGGAAAAATTTCTGTGTAAAAATGGTCAAGTGTTGGAACAGGCTATCCAAGGAAGTGCACTGTCCCTGGAAGTTTCAAGAAAGGTGTAGATGGCACTCAGGGACATGGGCTGGTGGGCATGATGGTGATGGGTTGACAGTTAGATTTAATGACCTTTGAGGTCTTTACCTTTATGATTCTGTGATACTATGATTCTATGTTTTTGTTTTAATCCAAAACTTGTAAATTAAACTGTTGGAATACTTGTTTATGCTGGGGAGTACAGTTTCTGGGTTCAAATATGGAAAATCAGTAGACACAGAAGAAAAATGTTTTACTTGGGATTTCAGTCTAGCTCTTTCATTATTCTTCACTTTAAATTGTTATTCACTGAAGAGAAGGAATCAAAAAGAATCAAGAAGGTAGCTTTCTAAGTTTTCAGTGAAGAGGTATGTAGAAGTACGAAGAGATATGACTGCGCGATACAATATCTTGATCTCTGCATATTTCTTCTACAGCCAAAGGAGAGAAATATGCATGTCTAAGACAGAAATCATGTCATCTTAAGTAATGATGTGTCATATAATGCAAAACATTCTGATGTATTTGTTTCTCAACAAAGGTTATAAAGAGAGACCATACTCTGAGATATGAGGAAAATATCTAAATTTCTAAATTTATTTTATATAAACTGCATTCAAAGACTCTAAATCAAACTTCTGAAGGAAGTTTGTCGCCAATGGGACAGAGTCTAGTTGGAGGCCTGTATCTAGTGGAGTCCCTCAAGTCAGTACTGGGACCAGAACTTCAGCTTATTCATCAGTGACTTGGATGAGGGAATACAGTGCACTGTCAGCAAGTTTGTTGATGACACAAAACTGTGAGGAGTGGCTGGCATGCCAGAAGGCTGTACTGCCTTTCAGCAAGATTTGACAGGCTGGAAAGTTGGGTCGGGAGAAATTTAATGAAATATAACAGTGACAACTGAAGAGTCTTGCATCTGGGCAAGAACAACCCCAGGTACCAGTATAGCCTGGGGACTGATCTTCTGGAGAGCAGCATAGCGGAAAGGGATCTGGGGGTCCTTGTGGACAGCAGGATGACCATGAGCTGGCACTGTGCCTTTGTGACCAAGAAGATCAATGGCATCCTGGGCTGTATTAGAAGGGATGTGGTTAGTAGGTTGAGAGAGGTTCTCCTCGCCCTCTACTCTGCCCAGGTGAGACCTCATCTGGAATATTGTGTCCAGTTCTGGGCCCCTCAGTTCAAGAAGGACAGGGAATTCCTTGAGAGAGTCCAGAACAGAGCCACAGAGATGATTAAGAGAGTGGAGCATCTCCCTTATGAGGAAAGGCTGAGGGAACTAGGTCTCTTTAGCTTGGAGGAGACTGAGGGGTGACCTCATTAATGTTTATAAATATGTAAAGGATGTGTGTCAGGAGGATGGAGCCAGGCTCTTCTCAGTGACATCTAATGATAGGACAAGGGGCAACAGGTGCAAGCTGGAATGTAGGAGGTTCCACATAAATATGAGAAAAAACTTCATAATAAGGGTAACAGAACACTGGAATAGGCTGCCCGAGAGGTTGTGGGGTCTCCTTCTCTGGAGACATTCAAAACCCACCTGGACACATTCCTGCGTGACCTAATCTAGGTGTTCCTACTCTGGCAGGGGGATTGGACTAGATGATCTTTTGAGGTGTTGCACCACGTGAATAAACGGACCACTTTCTTACACCATATTGGTGCATGCTTGCGTGGTCCGGGCCGCAAACTGCAGGTGCATGGGAATCCACGGGAAGCTCAACAATTTAGTAAATTAGTTTGTTTCTCCTCAGATCGTTATGACTGTTTTTAATTATTTTGGGGTCCCCAAAATAATTTTTCCAGAGGCGCAGATTTTGTGAAATCCCTCCGCCCTGCTAGTCACGGAACTGGGCTGAACTAGCCCGTNAAAAAAAAAAAAAAAAAAAAAAAAGCATCCACTATGCAGCAGAGATACGTAATTTAGTCGTGAATATTCCAGGTTCATTCTGAGAAATAATGTAATTATCTTTATCTTCATGCTACCTTTCAAAAATCACTGAGATGCAATGCTCTGCTGATCTCTGATGGCCATATCAAGTGTCCTCATAGAGCTACGTAGGCTGTAATTATTTATAGATATAGATGGTGTGTTCCTGAAATTGCAAGTTCCATTGATAGTATAATGTACTTCTACCTCAGAGTTGATATATTTCTCCTTTATTTCAAGGCTAATATTTTTGCTTAATGCTGATTCACATGAATTTTTGGAAGTCCTTATTTTTGGAAGTCCAGCTACAGATTTATCTCTGGAATGGGATACCACTATGATGACCCCACAAGAGGGATATTTTCTGCCAAGGTGATATTTTAATTTTGTATATTACAAAATATGTTACTGATACACAATCTGACTTCCGATTGTTATATTTTTAACTAGAAACGAATCTTGAGTTTAACGTCTTACTTCTAAATTAGTCTTCAGAGAAAGATACTATGCACAAGCTTGCTGTGAGAAAGGGTGAAAAAAAAGAACTGATTGCTCTCAAAGGAATGACACTGTGTTTTCCCTTTATTAATTTTCAAATAATTAAGAGTTTACTTCATTTAAGTTAACTGATAATCCTATTACAAATTTTGTCAAGGGAACAGTCAGAGTAGCAAACATAATCATAGAGGAAGGTCTTAGCATTCACTGTCATCTTCTGGGTTCTTTCAAATTATCAGTTTGTTAGGGAACCAGACCAGCTAGACAATTGTATTGATGTTGAGTTTATGTAGCAAGGTTTTTATTGCAGTGGCACTGCAAGAGCGGCCTCTGCAAGAAGAGCCAGGAGCTGCCCCATAATAACATTGCCGGACAAATCCTATCCCAAATAAAACTCTTTAACACCAATGTAGTATTAAGAAGCATGTGTTACTTTTTATTACAGTGCTGGATGCATGGGATATATTTCCACATAACAGGTATATCAAAGGAACAAAGGTACATCCTTTATATACATTTGGGAAAACTATCTCTACTAGTTCGGAGAGAGGTCTTGAGATCTCGACCATACCTCTCCCATTCACACATTTGGATAGTTAAAGATAGGGCTAATCTCCCTGTCAGAAGGCTAGATACATATGTTCAAGACACTCCTAAAAGACAAGATTATCCATATCGACAACATTTAGAGCTAGTTCCAGTCATCTCCAAAAGGAACCTGTTGCTGATCAAAGCAGAGCCAATGAGCAATACTGGCTGTGCCTCTGGGAGAGCAAATTTATGAAAAGGACAAACTGCCACAGCAGCTAAGAGAGAGGACTGAGAAAATGTTGATAGAAGCATCTTTGCAGACACCCAGGTCAGTGCAGAAGAAGGGCAGGAGGTACTCCAGGTGCAGAGCAGAAGCTCCCTGAAGCCCAGGAGAAGCCCATGGAGGAGCAGGCTGTCCCCCTGCAGCCTATGGGCACTATGCAGAGGAGATCTCCCTGTGCAGCCATGGAGGAGCCCATGGTGCAGCAGAGGATGAGGCCTGAAGGAGGTACAGCCCATGGATATCCCCGCAGGAGCAGCCCTGGGCCGGAGCTGCAGACCATGAAGAGTAGCCCGTGGTGGGGCAGGAGGGATGGGGGAGCTGCTGCCTGTGGGGACCCGTGAGGAGCAGCGCCTGAAGGATGGGCCCCGTGATAGGGAGCCATGTCAGAGCAGTGCTTAAAGAGCTGCAGCCTGTGGGGACCTGTGCTGGAACAGTGCTCCACTGAAGGATGAGTATAATTGGAACAGTTCTTGAAGAACTGCATTCTGTGTGAATTCCATGTTGAATCAGTTTGGGAAGGACTGCATCCCATGATGGACTCAGTGCTGTAGCAGGGGCAGAGAGTGACCATGAAGGAGGAGCAGGTGATAAAGTGTTGCATATTGACTGCAGCTCCTGTTGCTTAGTCTCCTGAACTACTTGAGGGTAAGGAGGTAGAGAAGCATGTGTGGGGAAGAATGTTTTTAGTTTGCTTTTAGTTCTTGCTGCTATAGTCTGATATTAGTTGGCNCTGGAGACATTCAAAACCCACCTGGACACATTCCTGCGTGACCTAATCTAGGTGTTCCTACTCTGGCAGGGGGATTGGACTAGATGATCTTTTGAGGTCCCTTCCAATCCCTGACATTCTGTGATTCTGTGAAAACTTTTAAAATGTGTTTTACTGAAGTTAAATGGGAGAATTCTTGTTGGCAGACATTTTGATTTCATCTCTAACAGAAAATGGAAATTCCTATACCTTCAGTCCAGTTAACAGGAATCTAATTTTACCATGTTACTTTTACTCATGCAGTAAATAGACTTAGGACATATAAAATCAGATATTAATTTATAAGAATATTTGATTTTTATAAGAGTATTTCTGATTTCTTCTGTAAAAAATAATATTTTTCTGAGGTAGTGAAAAGAAAAAATAGATATAAATGCAGTAACATACTTAAATGTGTAGTAGGAATGCTAGTTTACAATTTGTTTTTAATTCATTAATGTGTTCAAATGTCATAACTGATCATGTTTCAAGTCATGTAAACAAAAAGAGTGTAAGAGTGATTAATGTACCCTAGAAACATGCATAAGACCAAAAGTCAAAAATATTTATTTTCCAGGTTGGCATTATTCAAGACATAATGAAATTTGTAAGTGAATAGGCTTGATCCGGGTTAGATCAAACAAAAAATTCCTTTTAAACACATCTGCTCAAGACTCAGTCTCAGAAACATTACTTTACTAAATCTTTGTTAAAACAAAACATTTTCAGGCTGTAGTATGCTGATTGATATCCGAGTTTATCTGTTTGATAGTTATTTCTGATGTCTCTAATCTTTTAACTGAATTTGTATATAAATATGGAAAACTAGATTTTCTTTACACACACAAATAATCTTATAAGCTACTTTCCCAGCTGAGTTTGTTTGCAGTATTCCTCTGATGTGAAAACACATAAATCATAGAATTATAGAATGGCTTGAGTTGGAAAGAACCTCAAGGATCATCAAGTTCCAACCCCCCTGCCGCAGGCAGTGTTGACAATCACTAGATCAAATACTGGATTAGATTGCTCAGGGCCCTATTGAGCCTGGCCTTAAACACTTCCAGGGACAGGGCATCTACAGTCTCTCTGGAGAGACTCTCTCAGTGAAAAACTTAACCCTGACATCTAATCTAAATCTCTTTTCCTTTAGTTTAAAACCATTCTCCCTTGTCCTATCACAATTGATCCATGAAAAAGTTGATTTCCCTCCTGTTTATAATCTCCCTTTAAATATTGAAAGGCCACAATGAGATCTCCCTGCAGCCTTCTCTTTTACAGACTGAACAAACTCAGTTCCTTCAGCCTGTCTTCATAGGAGAGGTGCTCCAGCCCTTGGATCATCTTTATGGCCCTCCTCTGGAACCTCTCCAAAAGCTCCACATCCTTCCTGTGTTGGGGACCCCAGATCTGGATGCAGTACTGCAGATGGGGCCTCATGAGGGTAGAGTACAAAGGGACAATCACGTCCCTTGCCCTGCTGGTCACCTCTCTTCTGATGGAACCCAGGGTTGGCCTTCTGGGCTGCAAGTGCACACTGCTGGCTCATGTTAAGTTTTTGATCAACCAGGACCTCTAAATCCTTCTCAGCAGGGCTGTTCTCAAGGAGTTAATATACATAACTCGACTCAAGTGCAAAACTAGGCACTTTGCTTTGCTGAACCTCACTACATTCACGAAGGCCCACCTTTCAAGATTATCAAGGTCCCTCTGAATAGCATCCCTTCCTTCTGCTGTATCAACTGCACTGCTCAGCTTGATGTCGTCAGCAAACTTGCTGAGCATTCACTCAATCCCACCATGTGTGTCACTGATAAAGACATTAAAGAGTAACGGATCCAAAATGGACCCCTGGGGGACACTGCCTGTTACTGGCTTCTCCCTGGGCATAGAGCCATTGACCACAACCCTCTGACTGTGACCTTCCAACCAATCCCTTATCCATCAAGTAGTCCACCCTTCAAATCCATCTCTCTCCAAATTACAGAAACCATGGTGGTGGGAGACCAAGTCAAAGGCCTTGCACAAGGTAGATGACATCAATTGCTTTCCCTATGTCCACTGATGCTGTCACTCCATCATAGAAGGCCACCAGACTGATCAGGCATGAGCTTCCTTTGGCAAAGCCATGTTGGCTGTCTTGGATCACGAGCTCATCCCTCATATACCTTAACATATGCTCCAGGAGGATCTGTTCCATGATCTTCCCTGGCACAGAGGTGAGACTCACCAGCCCATAGATCCCCAGTCCTCCTTCCTCCCTTCCTTGTAAATGAGAGTGATATTTCCCTTTTTCCAGTCACTGGGGACTTCACTTGAGAGCCACAAAATGGAGCTCTCATGCTGAATTCAGAAGGAAACTACATCATGATTACTGATTTTTTTATTTTTTTTTTTTAAACTGGTCATCACTGAGGTATAACTATTAGGAAGATCTTTACTATATTTTAAAATCTCTAACAACAGAAAGAAAATAATAATAAAAAGTGAAATTATGTTTTATTGTATTAGATCATAATTTCAGAATATAATCAAAAGTGGAAAAATCTGGTTTTTTTTGTTTTTTCTTTTTTTTTGTTTTTCCCTTTGTCTATGTTATTGAGACATCTTCATAAAAACTGAAGTCTTTAAAAAAAAAAATGACATTTTTATTTCATACCTCTGAAGGGACAGAAAGAAAGCAATTTGAAACTGTAAGACTAAATAGTTAACATTGGAAATCACATACTTTATCCTTAGACACCCATGATGTAGATAAGCCAGTCTTCCTAATTGTGTTTCAGATTAAAAAAGGAAAAAATGACATACTTAAGGCAAAAACTATCTGAATTATCTCAGATGTCTACATTAAAGCAAGATTAATTATGTCCTGGAAATATACTCTCTCTGTTAACTATTAAGGCTGCCCAGGATAATTAGCTCAGTTGTATACTTGACTGATGAATTTTCCCTCCTTTGCATTAATGGAAAATGCCTTGATATTTGTGACTGACTTAACAGCAGCACAGCTAAATACCTCACAACTTAAAGAAGTAATTTTTATGGCTTGTGTTTCCAGAGAAATTAAAGAGAAATGGTTCAGTACTCTAATCATGTTCTTTATCAAAATTTAGTAAAGAAACTGATGATTTATCCAGCTGACTTAATTCACTGAATCTTAATCATTCATGGATTAGCTAAATGACAAAGGATTAATAAACCAGGATGATAATTTGCTGCTAGTTTTTCTGGACTTACTTCCCAAGCATACACACTTAAGAGTTCACTAAGATTGAAGTAGTTTATTTTACTTTCAAAGTAGAGAAAGAAATTCTGAACTTATTTCTTTTGAAATTACCCATCAATCAGCTCACTAGCTAAAACAGCTTAAGTAAAACTTTATGTGACGTAACTTCCTGTCATGGTTTTATGATTTTTGGTTATCAGTATTCCACTTCATAACATCATGTAGTGCACTGGGAGTAAAAATGTTCTGGGTACCTGTGCCCGAAGAGAAGAAGAACTACGTTCCCCAGAAGCCTGTTCACTGTGCTGTTATCATTTCTGCTCAGGGGGAACAGATATAAGGCCTTGGTAGGTCATCTGACCAGGCTCTTCTTCGTCAGTCTCTCTCTGCTGCTCGACTGGACTGCGCATCTCACCTGAGCGTTATGGTGAGGCCTACCCAGCTTTTGGACAATCTTTCTCTCTCATTATATTTGATTTATTAGCTTCAATTCTAATTATATTGTATTATAGTGTGTTACCTTGCATTCTGATACTATATTTAGTGTTGTAATAGGCGAAGGCGGGGATTCGCGATGTCACGGGATAGGGTAACCCCTCCCCTCCCCCCTTTGGGGGCGTACACACGGTAGAAGTTTAGTATATAAGGTGTTGCACCACGTGAATAAACGGACCACTTTCTTACACCATATTGGTGCATGCTTGCGTGGTCCGGGCCGCAAACTGCAGGTGCATGGGAATCCA
>JACDJE010000588.1:132049-170930 GCA_016647715.1 Pavo muticus | reverse complement strand
AAAAAAAAAAAAAAAAAAAAAAAAGCATCCACTATGCAGCAGAGATACGTAATTTAGTCGTGAATATTCCAGGTTCATTCTGAGAAATAATGTAATTATCTTTATCTTCATGCTACCTTTCAAAAATCACTGAGATGCAATGCTCTGCTGATCTCTGATGGCCATATCAAGTGTCCTCATAGAGCTACGTAGGCTGTAATTATTTATAGATATAGATGGTGTGTTCCTGAAATTGCAAGTTCCATTGATAGTATAATGTACTTCTACCTCAGAGTTGATATATTTCTCCTTTATTTCAAGGCTAATATTTTTGCTTAATGCTGATTCACATGAATTTTTGGAAGTCCTTATTTTTGGAAGTCCAGCTACAGATTTATCTCTGGAATGGGATACCACTATGATGACCCCACAAGAGGGATATTTTCTGCCAAGGTGATATTTTAATTTTGTATATTACAAAATATGTTACTGATACACAATCTGACTTCCGATTGTTATATTTTTAACTAGAAACGAATCTTGAGTTTAACGTCTTACTTCTAAATTAGTCTTCAGAGAAAGATACTATGCACAAGCTTGCTGTGAGAAAGGGTGAAAAAAAAGAACTGATTGCTCTCAAAGGAATGACACTGTGTTTTCCCTTTATTAATTTTCAAATAATTAAGAGTTTACTTCATTTAAGTTAACTGATAATCCTATTACAAATTTTGTCAAGGGAACAGTCAGAGTAGCAAACATAATCATAGAGGAAGGTCTTAGCATTCACTGTCATCTTCTGGGTTCTTTCAAATTATCAGTTTGTTAGGGAACCAGACCAGCTAGACAATTGTATTGATGTTGAGTTTATGTAGCAAGGTTTTTATTGCAGTGGCACTGCAAGAGCGGCCTCTGCAAGAAGAGCCAGGAGCTGCCCCATAATAACATTGCCGGACAAATCCTATCCCAAATAAAACTCTTTAACACCAATGTAGTATTAAGAAGCATGTGTTACTTTTTATTACAGTGCTGGATGCATGGGATATATTTCCACATAACAGGTATATCAAAGGAACAAAGGTACATCCTTTATATACATTTGGGAAAACTATCTCTACTAGTTCGGAGAGAGGTCTTGAGATCTCGACCATACCTCTCCCATTCACACATTTGGATAGTTAAAGATAGGGCTAATCTCCCTGTCAGAAGGCTAGATACATATGTTCAAGACACTCCTAAAAGACAAGATTATCCATATCGACAACATTTAGAGCTAGTTCCAGTCATCTCCAAAAGGAACCTGTTGCTGATCAAAGCAGAGCCAATGAGCAATACTGGCTGTGCCTCTGGGAGAGCAAATTTATGAAAAGGACAAACTGCCACAGCAGCTAAGAGAGAGGACTGAGAAAATGTTGATAGAAGCATCTTTGCAGACACCCAGGTCAGTGCAGAAGAAGGGCAGGAGGTACTCCAGGTGCAGAGCAGAAGCTCCCTGAAGCCCAGGAGAAGCCCATGGAGGAGCAGGCTGTCCCCCTGCAGCCTATGGGCACTATGCAGAGGAGATCTCCCCGTGCAGCCATGGAGGAGCCCATGGTGCAGCAGAGGATGAGGCCTGAAGGAGGTACAGCCCATGGATATCCCCGCAGGAGCAGCCCTGGGCCGGAGCTGCAGACCATGAAGAGTAGCCCGTGGTGGGGCAGGAGGGATGGGGGAGCTGCTGCCTGTGGGGACCCGTGAGGAGCAGCGCCTGAAGGATGGGCCCCGTGATAGGGAGCCATGTCAGAGCAGTGCTTAAAGAGCTGCAGCCTGTGGGGACCTGTGCTGGAACAGTGCTCCACTGAAGGATGAGTATAATTGGAACAGTTCTTGAAGAACTGCATTCTGTGTGAATTCCATGTTGAATCAGTTTGGGAAGGACTGCATCCCATGATGGACTCAGTGCTGTAGCAGGGGCAGAGAGTGACCATGAAGGAGGAGCAGGTGATAAAGTGTTGCATATTGACTGCAGCTCCTGTTGCTTAGTCTCCTGAACTACTTGAGGGTAAGGAGGTAGAGAAGCATGTGTGGGGAAGAATGTTTTTAGTTTGCTTTTAGTTCTTGCTGCTATAGTCTGATATTAGTTGGCAGTAAATTACATTAATCTCCCCCGTGCATATTCTGATGTGCCTGTGATAGTGACTGTCCAGTGATCTCCTTGCCCTTATCTCAATCTACAAGCTTTTTTTTGCTTTTTTTTTTTTTTTCCCCATCATATTTTCTCTTCCTGATATGTCAAGAAGAAGAAATGAGAGTGCAGTGGAGGGATGCTGAGCTACCTACTGGTGTGAAATCACCACACACACACACACACAAAAAAAAAAAAAAAAAAAAAAAAAAAAAAAAGGTACTGCCTTCTGGTGCTGTCTTTGGAACTGTCAGATCAAAGAAATGCATCCTAGAGGGCAGAAATGTGTAGAGCAATATTAGGCTGCATGATTAGTAACAAAGGAAGTCAGAGATCTAAGACCTTAATGTAAGAAACACTGTGTCAAAACAAACAAAAGTTAAAAATGGAAGCCCTTTGCATTCATGAGTAGACTACTTATTATTTTAGTCACGTTATTTTACATAATAAACTAAAAATTATGTACTATCTATTTTATTTTGATTTTAGATGTTAATGCAGATGTTTATATGTGAGCTAGTTATTAGGTTATATACATGGTGAACTGAACTAAGCACTTGTTTAGAATTTATCTGAAATTCAATATATTTTACTTCGTAATGAAACTGTTATAGAGATTCTTATTCACCGTCTGTATGAGGAACCTTTTTTCTCTCTTAGATGCAGAGCTTTATCTTTCATCAGCAGAATCATACCTTTAAATGGAACCGAGCTGAAAATTAAAAAAAAAATAAAAAATAAAAAATCATTTACTTATTTATTTGTATTGTTCTCTTCAGTTTTGTCTTAAAGCATACATTCTTAAGCTTCATAAATAAGCAACTGGGAAGTGTAACATCAAGTACAGGCAGACACAAATTCTAATTAAATAGATATATAAGACTTTTCAGAAGCATTGACAAAATATGTGACATTAACAATCCAGAAATTTAGATAAATATTCACAAAAAAGACACATTAATCACTAAATCTAGCACTGTCTAGCAGTAGAATAGCTAAACAAGAAGAGAATAAAGTGCTTTCATCCAAAATTATTTTATAGTTAACTATAACTAAGATAAAAATACAAGGCTGAATGCAATAAATACATTTATGATTGTGTAATGATTTTTCCACAGGCAGAGTTTTATACTTTTTTGAAAGGATAAGATCCTCTTCACGTACGATGTGAGTAACAAAGTTCACCCAGAGTGCAAAATAGAAATGAGAACAGATTTGATAAGTAGAAATAATCTGTTGCTCTGTCATAAATATAATAACTACAGTTTATTTTAATAGGTGTTTCTTATCACTCACTGTTGCATGACCTCATTGCCTTAGTTTAATTATTTAATGTATTTGAAAAAATCACAAAATGATTCTTAGTCTAAAGTCCTTAGAATCAGTGACCTCTCATATTGTGCAAAAAAAAATTGTTCAGCTAACAACTTCATATATTGTAGTACAAAGTGTAGACAACTGTAATTAATTTTATTAAAATATTAATAAGAATGCACTTAAAGAGAGAGAGAGGTACACAAAAAAATGTGGCACAATAGGCAGTTCTGCTACTTCTTATCCTGAGCTGTTCCTACAAAGCTGTTTGTTACTGTACTTTATCTTATTCTGACATATAATCCTATTAAAGATTGACACTCTCCCTTGTAAATACAGCTCACGGCAGACTTAAGCAAATTGGTCTGCAAAGACTGATTGATAAAGTGAAGTATGCATTCATCATGCAGAGTGTGCACCATAGTTGCCTGCAATAGGAATCTGAAGGGATAAAATTTTCCTCTTTCATTCCCTATACCTGGTCAAGTATAGCATAGTAAATATAAACTATACTACTGTAGAACAAAAATACAGAGACACCTGAAAGTAAAATAAAAATAGATTAATTTAACAGATCATTATGGAACTTGGTCCAAAATAATCACTGTTTACTAGTAACAAAACAGAAAAAATCATAGAATCTTTGAATATAATTGGAAGAGACCTACAAGGCTCACTTAATCCAACTTCAGGTTCCGTGCAGGACCATCTACAATTCTAACTGTATGTCTAAAGGCACTGTCCAAACACTTCTTGAACTTTGGCAGGCTTAGTGGCACGACTGCTGCCCTATGCAGCCTTTTCCAGTGCCCAGCTTCCCTCTGGTCCAGACCGTATCCCTAACCCCCAGATGACCCTCCCCTGACACAGCTCCATGCCGTTCCCATGGGCCCTGTCGCTGTCACAGAGAGCAAAGCTCAGCCCTGCCCCTCTGCTCCCTGTGAGGAGCTGCAGCCACCATAAGGCCTTCCCTCAGCTCCTCTGCTCCGGGCTGAACAAACCGAGTGACCTCAGCTGCTCTTCAAACTCCTTGCTCTCCTTTAGATGGTCTCTAATTGAGCAGGGGAAACACAAACAAATAAACATAAGAAAACCTTTAAAAACAGCGTCTTTATCTCCTCCTATTTCTAAACACCACTTAGTGAAGCCTCATGTCTTTCAGATTAAATACTGCAATTTCTTATGAGTAATCTCTGAAAGTTCCACTTCATGAGAAAATACCAAATCTTGTAAGATTTCCCTGAGACTCTTCTGTTTGACTCTCCAGAAAGAAACAACTGAATTGAGCTGAAGATTGATTATGATGGTTAGCATTTGTAGTATTACACAGAATCACAGAATCACAGAATCACTAAGGTTGGAAAGGACCTATAAGATCATCTAGTCCAACCATCCACCTATCACCAATGGTTCTCGCTAAACCATATCCCTCATCACAACATCCAAACGTTCCTTGAACACCTCCAGGGTCGGTGACTCCACCACCTCCCTGGGCAGCCCATTCCAGTGCCTGACCACTCTTTCAGAGAAGTAGTATTTCCTAATATCCAGCCTGAATCTTCCCTGGCACAGCTTGAAACCATTCCCTCTAGTCCTATCACCAGTTACACGAGAGAAGAGGCCGACCCCCAGCTCACTACAACCTCCCTTCAGGTAGTTATAGAGAGCAATAAGGTCTCCCCTGAGCCTCCTCTTCTCCAGACTGAACAATCCCAGCTCCCTCAGCCGCTCCTCATAAGGCCTGTGCTCCAGACCCCTCACCAGCTTTGTTGCCCTTCTTTGAACACGTTCCAGGGCCTCAATGTCTTTCTTGCAGTGAGGGGCCCAGAACTGGACACAGTACTCAAGGTGCGGCCTCACCAGAGCTGAGTACAGGGGGACAATTACTTCCCTGCTCCTGCTGGTCACACTACTTCTGATACAAGCCAGGATGCCATTGGCCTTCTTGGCCACCCAGGCACACTGCTGGCTCATGTTCAGCCGAGCGTCAACCAACACCCCCAGGTCCATTTCCTCTACACAGTCTTCTAGCCACTCCGCCCCAAGCCTGTAGCGTTGCTTGGGGTTGCTGTGGCCAAAGTGTAGGACCCGGCATTTGGTCTTATTAAATCTCATCCCATTGGCTTCAGCCCAGCTATCCAGCCTGTCCAGATCCCTCTGTAGGGCCTCGCTACCCCCAGGCAGATCGACACTTCCAGCCAACTTGGTGTCATCTGCAAACTTACTGAGGGTGCAGTGGAATACCCTGATACTTTTATTCTTTTATTATATACTTTTATTCTCTTGCTTGGTATTATTCTGTAAGAATATGAAATAATTCAGGTGGGAGAAGAAGTTAAATCAAAATGCTAAACATGTTCTAGCATAATATTTATTTCCAGAAAAGATATTGCTTCACATTCCACCTAGACATGATTGTCTAGAGTGTAAACTGAACAAGCACTACGTATCTTTGCATTCTCATTCTGCAAAAAGGATCCAGATCTAAACTCAACAGGAGTTCAGCTGCTATAGAGCTCAGAGAGTGACTCTCCAGAGAGTGATCTGGTAGCTAGGAACAGCTGCTTTCATGCAGACAATAATCTGCTTTATGTGAGACAAGTATGAGAAGCAGTAAAGAGGAAGGATTTATGACATTTTTCTTGCATGTAAGAGTCTCTGTGTGGCAGAAACTCATACTGAGTGTTGAATTCAGTAGGAACAGGGAATTAAAAGCACCATCATTTGCACAAGGAAGATCTTCTACTGAATGGCAAATGTTTTGGGCTCGTATTGAGCTGTGAGATCAGCATGAAAGTCAAGTTACGAAGCATGACCTCTCACAGAAGCTTATGGATCACTTTTCCTAATAAATACTGACATGAGCAGGGGCTGAGGAGTCCTATAGACCCCGGAGACCTCCCATGATCTCATGCCTCCAGGCTCATTCACCTTAACTCTTTTTCAGAGTAAGATCCAAGCGCTTATTCTTGGTTTTACAGTCTCTTGGAAAAGTGTTGTATTACGAATCCGAAAACTTACATGATCTTGCTGAGCCTTTAGTAGACCCAGACTCTGTGGGTGACTGGTGTTTAGCTTAGGCATAGCTTTTACTGCTCACAGAAACTAGATCTTGACAGAAAATAAGTAGAATTAACTCATACATGTAAGGTACCACTAATCAGCTGGCCAACAGTTTTTTGAGCTCTTAAGAGTTAAGGCTCCTGCTCCTGTTTGCTCTTGCAACTTGTTCTCAATAAATTAATATGTCCTCATCAGTAATCTGGATAAAATCCTCTCCTTAACCAAGGGACTGTGTGCTGTATTTCACAAGGAAGGAGCACAACAAGAATGCTCCCACTTCATTAGTTTTTAACAGTGTTTTTGGTGATTCTGACAGACACATACAAGATATTCAAAAATGAAGTAAAAATGTAAAAAATATAAAATTTACTTTTGACCTTAACAAATGTTCAAACATAGCATTCAGGTTCTTTGTATGTTAACAGCTGCTAGTAGAATCATATCTTCGGGATTCTCTATAAACAAAGCTCAAACAAAAATACACACAAAATTAAGCCAATACCCATGATCTATAATATACAGCAATTTATTCAGGTATTTCTTAACAATACAGACTTATGTAAGCTACCAATTAAAATCACACACTGAAATACTACCCATACTGAAGTCAAGATCATTATCAAGCTTACTGTATACTTCAAAGAGACTTTGGAAGTCGTGAAAATACAAGGGAGAGAGTGTTCGTAAGATACAGGAGAAATGATGTTATTTGCAATGATTTTGAACCACAGCCTTTAGATAAGATAACGGGATGTGGTTTTAGATATTTCATATACATATTAAATTATTAGATTCATTCAACCATACTTAAATACACAATTTTCATTTTAATTTTTCAAACAACAAAAAACTGCATTTTTTGACAAAGAATATTGTGCAGATAAAGGTAATGCATATCACCTCTTCATGGAAATATCTCTTTGGCTATAAGAATCCCACTCTTTTGGATTTTTGTATTCCTCTTGTCAAAAAAATGTGGGATGAATTTTGAAGACGGTTGCAGTGAAAGCAATTATATCTCTGTAAATGAAGATCTTGAATCCTTTCCTTTCCATATGCTCTTCAGATCCTGAATTCAGTCATCTCATGGTTCCTGAAAGCTGCCATATATGTTTTTAGTAACTAGCAGCTTAGGAGCAACAGGTCAAGAACAGCGTTACTACCAAAAGGTCTTTCTAGCATTTGCACCTCTCAGCAATGCTGTTTAGGAACTTTGGAAGACAGATAGCAGTTCATGACCAGGAAAATTCCACTATCTATTCTAGAAAGCCTTGTAAGCAAACTTTTCTTGGGATGATGGTCTTGAAATGACCACAGTTTATTACTTTTCCAAGACTGCTTCCTCCTGATCTTGCCAAATGACTCATTTCTCGTTTCATACAGGATCTCTGTACAGTCTCGGAAGTCCTTATAGAGTAAAACTTCTGTCTTCTTTTCTACTTACCTATTTTCCCTGAAGTCATATCCATGTCATAGATGTGCATGCTATCTTACCTAATTCTTGTGATTCTGGTAGATTTGAAAGTTTTGTAGCTGTCCACCTGGGCTTGTAGTTCGTCCTGTCTGCTTGGTATGCTCTTCACAGGAACGTAGAGAAGCCTAAGAGAACCCTATAAATCTTCCTATTTCTAACCAGTGGCATTAAAGTCTTCCTTTCTGTCTACCACCTCATATGCCTTCTCCATTTGCATCTAGGTATATCTCACTTATTGGCCTTCATTTCCAAAATTCTTGGCCAGGTTAGAAAGATTGCTTGCAGCAACGTATGCTCTTATTTACATTGTGTGAGAACACTTTTTTAACGTCTGACACTCAACTGAAGAAGTACATTAATGATTATAAAACATTGTCCTGGTTTCAGCTGGGACAAAGTTGATTTTTCTTCATAGTGTCTGGCATGATGTTTTGCTTTGACATTAGGAGAAAAAACAATGTTGATGACACACCATTGTTTTAGCTGTTGCTGAGCAGTGGCTGCACAGAGCCAAAGACATTTCAAATTCTTGTACTTTCCTGACAGTGAGGAGGGCTGAGGGGCCACAAAGAGCTGAGAGGAGACAGAAGCAGGACATCTGACATAAACTGGCCAAAGGGAAAATTCCATAACCGTATGACATCATGAAAAAAAAAACAACCCTTAAAAACTGAGGGGAGTTGGCTTAACTGTCTGCTAGGTTAACCAAGAACATACATATTTGAATTGTAACAAAAGCCATAAAAATGGATCTCAGATGAGCCAAATGCTTCATACAATATTGTGTTAGTGCAAACTGAGACACTCATCTACATAAAAGTCTTGCTCTGCATAGTGTGGACTCATGGCAGTGTTGGGGAAAGTCATTTCAAGCCACTGGACACAATGCAAGTCACAGTGAGATATGACATCTCTTCTAGGCTTTCATTTATTTAGCAGTATATAGGGTTTCAGTTACAAAGTGCTGAAAGGAATCTTAGCTATGTAGTACACAATGTCACATGATACAACACCATCCACGAGTGACTTGACATTTATATTTATCTGTGATTCGTAAATTGCAGGATCATATTTTGAAGAGTTCAAGTACAGTTGGCTAACTCAGGTTGACATCACACCAGTATTTTGTTTTTCTGATTAGTCTGATCAAGTGAAATATTTCGTGCCAGTTTAAGTCATGGACACAGTGAGCTTATCATTTAAACATATCCAGAATCTTTGTTACCCTGTAGAAAGCAAATTTGAAAGCACTTAAAGTACCTGTGCCTTGCTACACATATAAATTGGTATTTTACTATGAAGATAAAAAGAAAGAAAAAGAATGAGAGAAAACATGACCTGCAAAGCTATTTTCTATTTTCTTTTCGGTTTCACTGATCCTTTGAATTCAAAACATTGCCTTCAGTGTATCTCTCTGTAAAAAGAAATAAGGGGCAAAAAAATACAAAATAAGTAACCCCTTCCAAGTTTTCCAGATTTATATTATTATTATTATTATTACTATTATTATTACTGTAGGCAGCACTAACATGGGAAGTAAATTTTTAATCTTATTAATGTTTGTGTAATTTAACAGTTTAGAAAAGCGAGACAGTAACAATCAATCTGCTAGGATATTTAAATATAAATATTATATACAGTCCCTTTGCACCATAAAGCTATCACATTAAGAGTTGAAAAGAGCAATTCTATCTCATGCTAGACTGTGGAGAATTTCTTTGTGTGAAACCACAATTCTGAAAGCAGTACTTCCTCATTTGAATCTAAACATAAAAAGGGGGGAAAAAAAAAAGCAAACTAATGGAAATTTAAAATATAAAACCATGAGAACCTTTTTGATTGTTGTTGAGAATCAAACTGATACTGGTAGAGCATTATTATAATGGTGTTATCAGAAAAACTGACTAGGATCAGGCTTTTTGAACAGATAATGAAAGATGAAAGTGCAGTAAACCTTCACATCTTCAGTGCTAACTACCAAAGAGATCTCGGGTTTAAAATATACCAACCACCTGTGAGTAGAGTCAAACATTAGTTTGCAGTCAAATTTTATAAGAAAGGAAGATTTGGACGATTGAATTTTAGGAACAGAACATAGGGTGGCCAAACACTGCAAAAGACTCCCCAGGGAAGTGGTCATGGCATCTAACCTGTTGGAGTTTAAGGAACATTTGGACAATGCTCTCAGACATAGGGTTTGAAGTTTGGATGGTGCTGTGTGGAGCCAGGATTTGGACTCGAAGAGCCTCAGGGGTCCTTTCCAACTCAGGATGTTCTGTGATACTATGAACTGTATACCTTTTTTCCTTCAATTGCTTATATATGCAATAACGTGCATTGTTGTATACTATTTTAAATTTATTAAAATGCCAAAAAAAAACCACAAACAAACATATTTTTTAAAGAAAAGGAAGATAAGATTGCCTGGAGCCACTGCTGGTATTATCAATTGCAGTCCAGTTTCCCTGAGGAAAAAAAGATAAAAAGAAAACAGAAGTAGAAAGGTTGTAGTACTTCTTGCTAGTGATGATATTTAACTTGCAAATTTGCTGTTAGAGAAGTACACATACACTCTTATCAACCTAGCAAAGACCAAGAGAATTTGTAGAAGCATCAAGCTGTGTAAAACATTTTTTTTATCTGCTTCATTCCTCAACAGTTCTCAGCAGTGTATTAGAGAATATTGTCTTGTTAGCTAAGCTGGAGGGTTATTAAACTTGAATTAAAAAGAAACAAAGAAGATGACGACAATGGAGAAACAAAACTCATAACAAAAAAGCAATGAGCAAGACTTGTTTGTTGACATTGCGGTGCTATGTTGGACCTATGTGCATCTTAGAAGATTTGGAGATGTAGAAAGTGTTAAAGTAACTGAGTTCACTTCTTAGCTTCAGAGCCAAGTCATAAATTCTATATAGGTTATTCCAAAAGTAATTCCTCCTATTTATTTCCATGGAAACTACAGCAGATACAAAGAGCACACTATTTTACTAGAACAAATTATTCACTACAAAACACTGGTTTTCAATGTAGTCACCACCATTAGCTATGCATTTTATCAGTGATAAACAAGAGCCTGCATGCTGTACTTATAAAAATCTGCATGGCTGTCCAGAATGTGGCTTGTTTTTCACTTCACTGTTGCCACTGCTGAAATGTACCACTCACCGCCCCACTGTGTCAACATCTACTATTTGGTCTCTATATAAGCATTCATCAAATGCCAATTAATGTCAGTGGATGCGATTTTTTCTTAACGGATGAAAATAATTACACACCTTTGCTTTATAAATGCGCTTCCACGTCAGATGCCATTTTCTCAGAGTGCCCCTCTGCTACCAGCTGTCACATGGCAACAAAATGTAACGGAGTATTGGTGGGAAGGTTTAGTCTCTACTACTGTACCACCAATATTGGCCTCTGATGTTGTGGATCAATGTAATAAAATAGGAGGTGTTACTTTTGGAGCAGTACTCATAGAAAATAGCAATAATTAGAATACTTTATTTAGCCACACAGGTAGGCTTAATTTTCAGTGTACCAGTTTGCAGTGCTAATTTCAAAATACTTTATTTAACAAATCTGATCTCTTCTTGGATTAAAAACATACATTGGTCACAACTATAAGAACTGTCATTAAGCTTTAGCATCCTGAAATTACCAATGCGTACATTGTTGACAGTTTCATAACAAGTGAAAACAATGACAGTGAATATATTTAATTTTATGCAGCTTCACAACTTTGAATAATATCTGCCATAAGAACAAGAACAATTCTTAAGAGAAAATAGAGGTGTGATGACTGCATAAACCAATTCACAGCAACTGACAATATGCCTCCAAAGCAAGCTTGAAATCAATAGTATTGACCTTGGTGAATGAAATTTCCTTCTTGCAGCAGATCTACCCACACAACAGCCAGAAAAAGAAAGAAGTTACATATCAGACAGTGGATTATTGGAAGAAGAAAAATCATTCTGTTCAGATTTAGACATCGGGATTAGCTATTGTTCATTCTTTGATTGCAGCAGACAGGAAGCATTACCATAGCATTACCATGGCATTTTAGGGAAAATGACTGCCAGGATTTACTGATTAATACTTTCCTTGCATAAAATTGTGAGTTATTTACAATAACATTTTTATAGCTGCAACCAGAGCGCTTCTGGCTGTGCTTTTCTCAGATTTCACATGGTAACTTGTCTTGAGATGAGGTGCTTTCAAGGAAACATCTGTAATTGTGCAGACATTAGATTTGATGACATAGATACATACATTTTCTTTAATTTCTTATTATCTAATAATGTCCCATGAGGGAAAACAAAGAGAAAGAAATGAAAATAAGAACTTTGTCACAGAAAAAACACCAAACCTCCAGAGTAATCAAAATATCTAATGATTTCTTATTGTTTTCACAATGATAGAAAAATTAAACTCAGCTATTTTCATATGTATTTTATGCCATATTTTAAAGAAGATTTTAAGTCTCAGTAGACTGAGTGTGTTATTATCCATCTCTTGTAGTTAATGGTTTTTTAACTATTTGCAAAATAATGTATGAGAAAGAGGTAAGAATATGACTTCATGAAATTGAATGTAAACTTAAAAATTTGATGGTTACTTCCATGCTTCTAATTTTTTATTTTTATTTTTAATTTTAATTTTTTTAATCACAGACATAAACAAAAGAATGTCACTCTACACCGGACCTTTTAAAATTTATGTATGTATCAATCTTTTTGGTCTAGATAATGTTCTGTCATCCTGTGTTAGGTTTCAGCAGACATTATTAAAGTAACTCTCTTTGGCAAAGCAGGCCACCTTTATGACTGGATAAATAATGCTAATGAATAAATAATAAATAGTATTATATAATAAATAATATATAATATAATAAATATAAATATATTATATAATATAATAAATATAAATATAATATAATAAATATATATATATATATATAATAAATAATAGTAATATATAAATAATAGTAGTAACTGTATTTATTTTCATGTATCTGGAACAAATGGCACCTACAATTTAAAGTATTCATTTTTACAATTTACTTTTCAAAAATTCGTTTGATCTGTAGTGAACAGTGATAGGCTTTATCATTTACTTACCATGTAATACAGCCTTCCATAGCATTTGGAAATGATGGCTTTTTGCATTGAGATGTTATGAAAAACAAACCTTTTGAATGCTACTGTAAATTTATTTACATAGCAAATAAGGGAATTCTGTATTATGCTGTAGGAATCCACAATAATGTTATATTCTTATCATACTATATTTTAAGGACCTAAGCTTGATTTAAAGCCTACAACAATTCACAGGCATGTCCACTGTGTTCCTCTACTTAAAGATCAATTTATTTACTACCATCATTAAAAATAATCTTCTTTTAAATTTATCAACAATTCTCCAGTAACCCTAGTATTAATTAGTATTGATTATAAAAGATACAATATAGGTACTGCCTAGTGTGATTTTAGATACATAAATACACCTTAGAAACAGATTTCCATTGTGAATATTTATTACCAAGAGCAATTGATAACAACAAACAAGCAAAAAGATAAACAAGGAAACCTCACCAAAGATTAAAAGACATATTCAGACAAAACTATGTCTGTAAGTATAAACTACTTTGTTTATGAAACTCTCTGTGAGACTTGTCATATGCCCTGTTGCAGCTATATTGGTATACAGGTACAAATATTAAAAGGGAAAGGATTAAATATATCAACTCGGTGAAACAAGATTTAAATGTCTGAAAATACATTCACAAAAGATTAAGTTAAGCATATTATTACCAATCTTCAAATAATTATTGTCCTTACAATAGTTCTTGCTTATTCATTTTCTCTTAATAAAATGCATAAATGCATCTGTTTATTTTTCTATAGTTACTAACAGTCTTTCTCTCTTTAACGATAATTCTGATCTCTCACAGTTTCCTGGAAATAAACCTTTTGTTGTTGTTGTGGTTTGTTTTTAGTAAAGGAAATTCAATTATATGCATCAAGTGTGAAATGATGTATTAATTGTATTCTACCCACAACTGACATACTGTAGCTAAGGAAGCATAGAATTTTCTTGTTCAGTGTTTTGTAAATGGCATAAATGGCACTTTGAATCTGAAAAGAATGGTTGTTTAAAATTTGCATAAACGTCGTACATTTACCAAATTACTGAGAAATTTAATTGCAATGAGAGTGTTCCATTTCCTTTTTTCCATTGTCATGCTAATGTATGTATTCTATTTATCATGGATTTTTCTTTCAATATCATTATATTTTGTATATAACTCTGTAAGAGGAGGCAGTCTCCCTCAGCAGGAAGTACATATAAACTCTGACAATGAATATTCCCTTTTATCTAACTCACATTTGTTTTTCGTGTTGAACAAATCATTAGAATTCCCACTTTTAATCTGTCATACATATTTTGAAATGCAAGGGAGTGACAAAACGTCTAACTAAAATTTACTTGCTTATTTTTAATAAGACAGACCAAGTAAGAATCTTTGAAATACTGTATTTTTGTAGATTGTTGATGCTGAACATCTATTTTAAAGCAACTGATGATTTTTTTTAGGCCTGATGATATTTTTAGTTTTATTTAGCATTGTATATTTTATTTGTAAATGAGATTCATGCATACTACAATATTTATTAATATCACTAACTACTGCATAACAATTTTGAAATTGTGCTGAGCTTAGCGTATCAGTTTGTTTCATTAAGAGATGATAATTCTCAGTCTTTTTTTGTTTTTATTGTCTGTGCCTACTTAAACATTGTGCCTGGAAATGAGGAAAGAGCCTCCTGTTTATTACTTTCTTTATGCTCAAATGCAGCCTATTTGAATTAACCCATCACAAACACTTTTTTTTCAGGAATCAACTGAAATTGCAGTTTTGTAAAGACTTAGGTAGGACGAAAATGTATTTGGTTGTAAATAGGAAATAATTTTTCACAATAGGAAATAATTGTTCACATTCTTTAGATTTTATTTCATTATGTTTTTGTTTTTTTTTAATAACTATATAAGTATTGCTAAAAAATAAAACGTCTCTTATAAGTCTCCTGGAGAAGTAGAGCCTGGTTGGTTTTAGTGTAAACACTTAAAAAAAATGTAAATATTTTTAGAATAAACACTTAAAAAGTCACAATGGCAAAAAGCATGGAAATTTCTGTATGTGACTACTGTCTCTCGATATCACTGACTCTTGCATGACCTTGAGTGATACAAAGAGTTCCCTCTTTCTTCCTTGCAGCTTCTTTTCTCTCCTGCAGCTGACATAGTTGTCCTCAAAGAAGTTACATTATAAAAGTACAGCCTATTTTATCACTCTTACCCAGGAATTGCACTTTGTATAAATTTTGGCATCCAAAGAAAAAAGTTGAGTGCATCTGGGTTAGTTTTTTTTCCACAGAAATAAGGTATGCTGGATGTAGCACATACACAGAACATTGCTAGGAACTGTAAACATACAATCAATCCTCTGTGACTTGGAGATGCATCTAGATTTTTTCAGTCAAGTAAACCTCAGCTCATTGATGAAGGAATAAATAAGTTTCTGATTTTGATTGTAGTCACATGTGGGAATACAAGAAAAACTGTTCAGAGCAGCAGCTGTGGAGTAAGATAAACAGCATGAGAACCAAGGACACCTCTGGAAGAAGAAAGAATGTCTCACGGCTCTGACTGGATAAGCGCCTGCATGAACGGTTGAAGAGTGCTTTGTAGAATGCTCTGTTGACATGTAAAGGTGGATGGGAAAGTTGTAGGGGAGAATGGGAAAGCTAGAAAAAGAAAACTTGCGAAGGTATATAAGTGATGTGAGAACTTGTAATAAACAATTTGGATCGTTCACATCTGAGTCCGTGCATCAGACACTGCAGTCACAGATATATAATTGTCACTATACTCTTCTGTGATATTTGGGATATACTTTCAGTCAGACAGCATAATCCTGGCATGTCATATTGGACAATGAGGTAAACACGATAGTTTGTTCTTCTCCCTGTTCAGTAGTGTTTTTACAAAGACAAAGAGAGAGACAAGAGACTTGACCATGCATAGTAATGTATTGGTCCATTTTCTGCTATACATATTTTTCAGTAATGCACTGATGTGTCTGTACTGCTTCTGATGGGTAGCACTCTATTTTGTAGTCATCTGGATTGCCAGATGAGGAACAGTGGGGAGGAAGAATGGCTTCCTAAGGTAAAACATTCCAGTTTCTGTTTCAACTGAAACTCTGTGTTAAGAGTCTGTCAGAAATTGGACAATGGGATCATTTTCACCTTAGGTACTTTTATCTGCCTGCATATTTTCTTTTTATTACATGATTCTGCATTATAAAATCAGGTGAAGAATTTTCCCCAAGTAGCTCCAGAGGTACACTATACATCTTAACAATTAATCTTAACACTATTCATCTTAAATTCAGTTCTTGCCACGTTTCTCATCTGACTGTTAAATATTATGAGAACTGTAGTTTGCAAATTGTATGTGAAGAGTCATGAAAGCATTTGTTCCCTAGCAGGAAAAGTTCTGCTGTCATAGAAGAACATAAAGTATGTTCTTCCTCCCATATACTGACTTAGAATATTCTCTTTGAAAAAGAACAGCTGAAGGAACTCTTTTGTCATACTCAAAGTACATGTGCCAAAACTATCTAACAGTCTCCCTATCTACCTATATACACATTCAAGCAAGTGGATGTTTTGAAGATGCAACAGGATTTATCATTCTCTGAATATTAAGATTAAATGGATTATGTTTCCACCTGAGGTATTTCTGAAGTTCAAATACCAGCATTTAACTCAGAAATTAATGACTTCCTGACATGCAGTTAAATTCATCAGTATGTGTCCTCACTGCAAATTATTTAGATCTTTTGGAGAAATAATACCCGGTATTTGTGCAAAGTCATCAGACCTCATTACAAATACTATTTTTGACCTATTCAATAGGTTAGTTCTTCATGTGAAGGTTCTATCTCTAGCGATATGAACTGGAAATGAACCAGCAAATCTAAATCCCTGGAGAATAATTATAACCTAGTGCCAAATCTGTGGAAGCATTCATCAGCTTTCTCAATTCATTCACTGTGCCTGACTGCATGTGTAAAGACCTCCATATGAATTCCAGGGAAAAACAAAACAAAACATAACAATAGCTGTGTAAAAGGACAGCTTATTTGGAATCACTCTAAAACCTGCTGTAAGAATTTCCTCTTATACTGAGGTTTATGTAATCATCACTACATGTTGCAAGGAACAAATGGTCTTTTATACCCCTCCAATTTGTCTATTTGACAATAGCTATTAAACGTTATTATAAAGTACTATTCAATAATGTGATTCGAAGACATTAATGTGAAGAAACTTAACAGCAAAGTTTTGTTACCATTAAGCACGATATTCTTTATTGGCAGTGCCAGGGTAGCATTGAGATAACTTTCCAAGAATGCTCCACCAGTTGATCATTCGTGAGCAGGTTATATTTTCACATGTGTTACATATTCATTACATTCCCAAATTCATTATCTTATCCACTCCCAATGATTGCCAACTGACATAGCCTTGTTTGGCGATCTTCAGTGTCATCTGGCATCCTTCTAGCCCTGTCATGGTCTATTGTTAGTCCTTAGGGGGGTTGTTTACTTCCTCCCAACACTCATTTCTTCCCAGAGATTGCTGTGGAATGGAGGGACAATTGGAAAAGTTTCTGCACACACAGATAAAGAAGACAAAAGGGAATGTCTTGATGCTGTCTGTCACATTTTAGGTGAATTCCACCTGGCATGTGTGGATCCTGGCTTATGAGGACTCCACTAAACAGGCACATTTTTTCTGTTGTTTCTTTTGCCTTGTTAAAGCAGAACAGTCTTACAGCATGTCCCCCATCTACGGCACTACATAACAATTATCATCCACTACATCTAAAGGCTACTATGGTGTTGCAAGCAAGCATCAACATAATATTTTGTATAATTACTTTTTCAAATCAAATGTATGTAGCATAACTAACATTTTATTTATTTATTTATTTTTACATTTTTGGACTTTCTTTCTCCCGGACAGTGGAGAGCTTTTATCAGGTGGAATAGAGTATTTTTGTTTGTTTGTTTGTTTGTTTATTTGTTTTTAATTGGCTGGCATGATGTTGTGCTTATGATTTAGGAAAAAAAACAATGTTGTTAACACATGGCTTAGTTGCTGCTGAGCAATATTTACACAGAGTCAAGGACTTTTCATCTTTTCATGTTGCCCAACCAGCAAGGAGGTGTAAAAGAACTTGGGAGGGGACAGCCAGAGCACCTGACCCCAACTGGCCAAAGGGATATCTCATACCATACGGCATCATGCTGAACAACAAAAATATGGGGAGATGGCTGGTGGACTACTGCTGCTTGAAGACTGACTGACCTTTTATGGTTCTATCATTGACTTCACTTTGTGGTGAAGAGTGAGCAAACAGCAGTGTGTTGTTTAGTTGCCTGCTGAGTTAAACTACAATACACATATTCAAAATGATTCTATTTCTAAGAACTCATTATGTGCAAATAAGTTCAATTACAGCAAGTGTTCAAATATTTCTTCATGGAAAAGAGTTTTTTGTTACTGTGCGTTACTCAAATTTTCAGATGATTTCCTGCTTCAGTCTCACACAGTAATTTCTGCTGCAACTATGGCTGATTGCTGGATATTCTCTCTGAATTAAATGTTGGAGAGAACTTCTCCCCCCCCCACACACACACACATACTCATGCAACAAAATCCAAGCTTGTAAATATATAGAAAGTAGTAAGAACTTAGGTTAATAATTCTGCTAAAATAAAACGTTATTGGGGAAAAAAAAAAAAAGTTTTTAAATCTGTGAATAGCTAAACGATTTACAAGAAAATAGATTTAGAGCTATATTTAGAGCTATATATTTATGTAACTCTTATTAATTGTACTTAGCAACTCAGCCAATTTTTACCTCCAAGTAGTTGTAGTCATTACTTGTTAAGAAAGCTCTCGATAAACTGATGTGCATTAAATTCCTCTGAGCCTTGGACGACTGCATCACAGTAGCAATATATTTCAATAATGATGGTCCAAACAAAACAAAACAAAACAAAACACATGTAGCGCAAAGCTGCAGTTCTACTGACAAATGATCAACATGGAACAGGGTCAGGGAAGTTACCTGAAGGTGATAATACAAACACCTAATTTATCATATTATAAATGATAGAAAGGCTTTTAGCTGAACATACATTTAGAAAGTTGGATGAGAAAGACCCTTCATACCTGATTTTAGGCAGCTGGACATTGTAAAGTGATTTAAAAAACAAAACAACAACAAAAAAAAACCTACCAGCAATACAAATCAACTTTTTGAACATCAGTCAGGTAGTGCACTTCAGCAAATTTCAGAGACAAAGTGTTGGTGGAACACTAGATTCAATTTCTTCCCTGTCAACATAACAATATTTACAGAAGACTTAGATTGCCAGTCCTCAAAAAGTAAACTACATTTTAAGTAAGATTATATTTTATTTCCACAATTAACTGCTTTTCAGTATGCTGCCTCACTGAGAGTTGTATTAAACAAGTATATATCAACATACTTTCAGGATAAGTACTCCCCTTCAGGACCTACTCCCCTCAGAGCTGACAGTAAATTAAGATTTTCTTATCCATGAGAAACGATCACTCATTTGTGGGAAAAAATAAAAAATAACAAAAAAAATCCACTGATCGCTTCAAATACATGTTGTGCTTGGTTAAGGGAAGAAGGGAAGGACAGGGACATTTTAACTATCACTCCAGGAGAATTTGGTCTTTGTGAACATAAGGTATGGTGATCATTATATAGATTCAGGTAACATATCATAAATTTCCTTAAATTTGAGCTAATAATCTTTTTGAAATATATACATTTATTTATTTATTTACTTATTTAATGTCAGTTAAAGTCCAGAATGTGTATAAATGTTGGTGTTTGATCAGGTACCGATCTGATAAAAAGAATTTATGGAAAATTAATATTTCTGCAGTAAAAAGGTTTGACAAAATTAAAACAAAGGAATGGGAACAACTGAAAAGATGCAGTACTACCTCTGTGTAATGGTTTGTATATGCTTATAGGTGTCTAATACGGACCTCCATTTCCACTGCAAAAATAGCAGCAACAGGAATTTCAAGATGTTATAAAAAACAGAAAGGGGTTAATATTATCACCCACTCTGACTTGTGGCATTCCTAAGAAGCTAGCAGCTTGAAAGAGGAGTAAACTGAAAGGGTGTGCTAGTTAACAGTTAGTAGTAACTGGTTAACAGATGTTTAAAGGAGAAATTACCAGGGCAGTGATATTGCAGATACCAAATTAAGGATATAAAGTCAACTGATCAAAGGCCTGTAGGGAAGGAATAGAGAGAGGTGGGCTGTTTCTTTGGGATGACATAGGGATGGTTAAGTTGAAGAATTTAAGAGGTTAAAAAGGGAGGAAAGTGCAAGGTAAAGTAAATCAGGGCTGCTCAGGGATCCCTGTCAAGCAGTCTTTCATATGAACACGTATTTTGAGCAGAACAGTAAATATGTTTTTGATCCAACAATATGCTTGTCTTTTTTTTTTTTTTTTTTTTTTTCCTACTGTCAAGCAGACTTTGGATGCTAAAATCAGTGAGAAAACATCCAGAGAGAATCTATAGAACCAGTGTTCTACAACAACATGCTCTGGAGCATGATTTTTAATTCAATCTGGTATTCTTTATGGTAGAAAAGATAAAACGACAACAATAATTTTAAATTATGAATGAGGCCAAAGCTTGAAATACCAAACTGATTCTAATTATTTGAAGAACATTTTTCATCTTGTCCTTAAAGAATATTTTTCATCTACAGAGGGAAAGTTCCTGTCTAAATATCTAGTCTGTACTCTTCCAAATACCAAATATCATCAAATCACATGCCTGATCTGAGACTAAGAAGTAATATGTCATGGAAATAGAACTGATCTCCTGTAAATAAGACATTTTTTTTGGATGCCACTGAGAATATGAGCTAGTATTTTTAATATGTGCTTCTCCATCTGAATTAAAGGAGTAATAATCTCTCTGATGCCACTACTGAATTCTTGTTTTACAGACAGGTCAATCAGTATAGAAAAACATGATCCCACATGTTTAATCAACTTGCCACATTCACTCTCAGAACACAATCAGATCCTTATTTAAATAAAGTAAGGCAAAAGCTGTTCTACATTAAGAGAGAGAAGGATTCTAAACAAAATGAAAATATAACCAAAGGGATAGTGGTTTTAGCCATATAACTAAGAATGGCTGTTAGACCAAGGGAAGTTGTATACAGGAAAATATTATGACAGCTGACAAATTAATCCAATTCAGGAGCTGCCTCTATGCTAATAATATATTTCTTTTCTTCTCTCTCAACTACTTTTGAGTGCAGCAGCAAAAAAACAAATAAGTATATCACAACCTGAATGACATTCAGTGAATGTGAGGAAGCTAGATGTTCTCAGGCACTTTAGATTACATTCAACTCTAACTGTAACTATAACAAAAGTACTAATTCTCTGTTAGGAAAACCATTTTCTCTTTAGAGAAGACTTTTCTCTCTCTTTTTTTGTAAATATATATACTATGCTTTTTCACATGAACACATATCAAATATTGACACTGCCTATACTGAAAACATTTTTTTCTCATTCCAGGGAATTTTATTTTCTGCCTTTATGGGGTAAAATTTTCTATTAACCAAAATGATTGCAGCTTAAGATTTTTCCTAAACATTCTTTCTGTGTCTTGTCCATCTATTAAATTATGGTTCTTCTGTGGAGTGGAGAACCTCAATTTGCTTGTTTGTCTTTTCCATTTGTAATTAAATTACCCTCTATTAGTGCATTCATGCACTAATGATAATGGTGCAACCAGAGATGACATCTCAGCTATGACTGCATAATTAAATTTTTAAACTAAAAAAAAAATGAGAATAAGGACAAATCAAAACAGTTCACATGAAGTGCTTGTAATAAATATTTAATTTAGAAAGTGTGAGAAAGTACTATATACAGTATACAGTGTCAAAACTAGCTACAGAAGAATTCATATGGAAAAGCCTTGAGAAATCCATTTATAGAGCAAATAATACAGACCCTGAAATCATGCATAAAATGAAACAGAGAAATCCAGAGTATCATGCCATTAGATCAAAATTAAACTAAAAAATATTATGCTTTTCCAAACTCAAAACTCTTGAGCTGCCATTGTATGATGGTATTGCAGTCATATTTTTAAGCAAGAATGAATATGAAAGAAAATAAGTTGTTTGAACATATTTTTTTCTGCAGTGCTATAAAATTTATATTTTACAGCATACTTATCTGTTCTATGGTAACATCCTAGTAGAGTAGAGTAGAGTAGAGCAGAACAGAACAGAACAGAATAGAATAGAATAGAATAGTTCAGTTGCAAGAGACCTTCAGAGAACATGAAGTCCAACTACCTGACTACTTCAGGGCTAGCCAAAAGATAAAGAATATTAATGGGACGTTACCCAAATGCCTCTTGAACACTAGCAGGCATGGCACATCAACCACCTCTCTAGGAAGCCCGTTCCACTGTTTGACCACCCTCATGGTAAATAAATTTTTCTCTCTATCTGTTCTGAATCTCTTCTGATGTAGTTTTGGATGTTCCCACATGTTCTGTTACCAGAGAGATCAGCACCTCCCTCTCCATTTCCTTTTTTTTTCAGGAAGCTGTAGAGAGCAATGATGTCACCTCTTAGCTTCCTTTTCTCCAGAGTGGACAAATCAAATCACTAGAACAACTCCCCATAGGACATGCCTTCCAGGCCTTTTACAGGCTTTGCTGTCCTCCTCCAGATGCTTTCATAGAATCATATGAATCATAGAATCGTGGAATCGTAGAATGGCCTGGGTTGAAAAGGACCATAATAGTCATCTAGTTTCAACTCCCCTGCTACGTGCAGGAACAACAGTCACTAGACCAGGCTGCCCACAGCTGCATCCAGCCTGGTCTTGAATGCCTCCAGGGACGGGGCATCCACAACCTCACTCGGCAACCTATTTCAGTGTGTCACCACCCTCTGTGTGAAAAACTTCCTCCTAATATCTAAACTAAACCTCCCCTGCCTTAGCTTAAAACCATTCCCCCTTGTCCTATCACTATCCACTCTTGTAAACAGTTGTTCCCCTTACTGTTTATACGCTCTTTTCAAATACTGGAAGACCACAATGAAGTCTCCCCGGAGCCTTCTCTTCTCCAAGCTGAACATGCCCAGTTCCCTCAACCTTTCTTCATAGGAGAGGTGCTCCAGCCCTCGGATCATCTTAGTGGCCCTCCTCTGGATCCGTTCCAAGAGCTCCACATCCTTCCTGTACTGGGGGCTCCAGGCCTGGATGCAGTACTCCAGATGGGGCCTCACAAGATCTGAGTAGAGGGGGACAATCACCTCCCTCTCCCTGATGGCCACTCCTCTTCTAATGCAACCCAGAACACAGTTGGCCTTCTGAGCTGCAAGCACACTCTGCTGGCTCATGTTCAGCTTCTCATCTACCAGGACCCCCAAGTTCTTCTCAGCAGGGCTGCTCTCTAGGTGTTCTTCTTCCAGTTTGTATAGATACCTGGGATTGCCCTGGCCCAAGTACAGCACCTTGCACTTGGCCTTGTTGAACCTCGTCAGGTTCTTATGGGCGCACTTCTCCAGCCCGTCCAGGTCCCTCTGGATGGCTTCCCTTCCCTCCAATGTATCGACTGCACTGCTCAGCTTGGACCTTATCATTTTTTCAAGGATGTTATCATTCTTTTTATATATGGAGCCCAGAACTGTACACAGTATTCAAGATGAGGCTTCACCTCACCTAAATATATTGGGAAAACCATCTTGTCTAACTGGCTGGTTATGCTGTGTTTAATGCATCTAATATTGCTCTTTGCCCCCTAGCAGCCAGGGCACACTCTTAGCTCATTGCCTCAATTTCTGCTGATATAATTAATTTTCTTAATAGAAGCAGGTCTAGAGTCGTATTTTGGATTTAAGAGAAAAAAATAGTGTTGATAATACACCAAGGATTTAGTTGTAGCTGAGCAACCCTTACACTATGTCAGGCATATCCAACCCATGGCCTGCCAGCTGCATGTGGCTGGCACACAGCTCACAATGTGCTCCCCCCACACTATCATGGCAGCTGCTCCCCCCACACTATCATGGCAGCTGCTCTTCTCCGTTGAGCAACCCAGCTCGACTTGGGTGTGTACCCATGACTCAGCAACAACCCTACACTGGTGTGCCATTAACAATGTCTGGGCTGAAACAAGGACATAGGGAAGGCACAGTGCAGTGTAAACTCAAGTTACTGCAAACAATTTTATGCATTTTGACACACTGACTAAACACGGTCCGATGAACAGCAAAAGATGTGCAGACTTACTTTCCACTCTGATAAAAAAAAAATAAAAAAATTAAGAACAGGTTTCAAGATTGGTGGATAAAAAGCATCAATTTTTTGTATAATTGTGGTTCTATTTTCAGTTAACATAAATAAATTACCTGCAAATTTACAGTTGGAATGTATAGACTTGCAATCAGATATTCAATTCAAAGAAAAAAACGATCATGTCTCTGTACTAGACTATCGTAAGTCTTCTCTTATCGGAGAAAAATACTCCTTGCTTCACAAGCACACCATATCATTGCTTTCTGGCAGTATGTACATTTGTGAACAACTATTTTCAGTGATAAAGTACAGGAAGAGTAAAATTCCATCAAAATCTCTGACAAACACCTTGAGAACTCACCAGAAATTGCAGCTCCTGCCATTGAGCCAGACTGATTCATTAGTTTCAAAGAAATAAAATGAAATATCTCACTCATTTTATGTTTTTGTCACTTTTTTTGTTGTTTTAATTAAAAAAAAGAAATATATTAACGATTAAAATAAATGCTGTGACATATTTACATTTACTATATTATATATTTTATGAGGGCTGCTCCAAAAATAATGCCTCCTGTTTTATTATATTGTCCTACTACATCCCCCCACCCAGGAGGATGTTGGTGGTATGGCAGTAGAGGTTGAACGTTCTTGTCAATACTCCGTTAGATTTTGTTGCTGTGCAACAGATGGCAGCAGAGTGGTAGTCTGACAAAGTGGTGATTGACATGGAAGTGTGTATGAAGAGAAAAGGTAGAACTGAATTGCTCCATGAGGAAAAAATTGCGTCCATTGACATTCACTGACACTTGCTGAACATTTATGAAGACCAAACAGCGGATGTTATCACAGTGAGGCAGTAGGTGGTATGTTTCAGCAGTGACAACATCAACAGTGTGTCACCTCCACTGGCACAGATATTAACAAGCACGGCATGCGGGCTTTTGTTCATTGATGGTGAAAGTGCATAGCTAATGGTGGTGACTGTGATGAAAAATAGCATTTCATAGCTGAGAATTTGCTCTATGAAATAGTGTTATTTCATTCTTCGTATCTGTTGCAGTTTCCATGTAAATAAATAGGATGTATTAATTTTGGAGTGACCTACGTAGTATTAGTCTTGTCACATTGCACATTAATGACATAAAACACTGCTTTTGTTAGTGCTAAATCCAATGTAGCATATCCTTGCCAACTCATAGAAATTATATATTTGTTACCTGTAACTGTTATAAAGCAACTTTTAATTAACAACTGGCCATGAAATCAGTATATTTTCTTCTCTTGTATTTTATTACTATTTGTTACTATTGCTTTTCACTTTTTACATATCATGTCTTTTCATTATTTCCCCTGCTGCCCACTATCCTTATAATCTTCAACTCTTCACATAATCACAGATTAACAGAATGATTGAGGTTGACAGGGACCTCTGGAGGTCATCCTGTCTAACCATCATGCTCAGGGAACAACACCCAGAGCAGGTTGCCCAAGACCATATCCAGAAGGTTTTTGGAAGATCTCCAAGTGCTAAACCATCTGCAGAGTAAAGAAGAGCTTCCTGCTTTTCTTTCACTTCTGATCTCTTCATCATTCTTATTTTCTTCTCCAATTCAAAGAAATCGTATTTGAAAAATAACTTTTCTTAAACTCTTTTGCTAGAACTTTAGGATTTATCTTTAGATCTTTAGATAAATCTTTAGCTTTTTAATCCAATGACAAAACTGTTTTGTTTTGTTCTGTTTTGTTTTTGTTTTGTTTTGTTTTTTGTTTGTTTGTTTAATTCCCACTGTAGGAGTTAAAATAGGATCATATGCCAACATCCATTCTCTGTAAAGACTAATTGGTCTACTGTGTTGAAGACTTGTAGTTTTAACATCTTAATTCCTAATGTGAAAAATTCAGTATTCTTTTCTCAAATAGTATTCTTCACTGCTAATATCAAATATTCCTTGAATGCTTCTAGAACAAGCATTCCTCTTTTTCTTAGCAGCATGTCTCCTACTCTAAATGACATTCAGGCAATGCTTCACTAATCTGGTAGATGTTCATCATGATTTTGACACTTGACAGCTATTCCAGTAGGCAGCTGTTCCTTTGGTAATGTTTTATGTATCACGAACACATATGGTGGTGATTTTATTCCATCTGTTGATGCTGCCTATGTTACTGTAATGTACATTTTTTTAAATTCTTTTCCAAAATTATGTTATTATGGATTTTACTCCTTCAATAAAATTTCAACTTCCTTAGTGATGGGTGTACAATCTTTTGGCTTGTCTGGACCTCCTTGAATTGTCCTGGACTTCTTATAAAATGAACAACATAGTTAATGTAAATACATAACAAAAATTACTTTAATAGTTAATATTGTTTTATTAAATCAAACAAACAGAAAAAGGCAACATAAACATAAAAGTAGGGGGATATTTGATCAATGTTTGATTGTTGCTCAGTGATGAATGCATGCCAAGGGCTAGGCTGGGCTGCTCAGTGGGGAAGAGCAGCCTCCATGATGGTACGGGGCATGGCACAAGCCACTTGCAGCTTGCAGCTCATGGTCTGGATGTGTCTGTCCTTAACCAAAGAGATAGTAATGATCTTTACAAATTCCAGTCACGTTCTACCAGAATGTAATGAGTTTTTCAGTGGATTCAGAAGGAAGATGTTTATTTATTTATTTATTTATTTATTTAAATGAGTGTGGATAGACAAATATTGGAAAAAGCTGCACAAAGAAGTTGTGGAATATCAGTCTGTGAATGCATCCTTTCAAAACACAGATGTATAGGATATAGGATGTTTTCATCTAATTCTGATCTGGAACTAAAATTTTATTCCCGTGGTCTCTTTCGAAGTACATTATTTTGATTCTTTCATTCTAAAATCTGACTCATCAGTCAAGGACATACAAACTCACAAGTAGAAATAGGTAATCACTGTTATTAAAGTAATTCTTGTTAGGTAGATGTAAATTTCAAATCTGTCATCCACTCAGCACCTCTTGGATGTTCAGCAATCCTTTATTCCCTTGAAGTCTTCCCTCTGCAACCAGTATGCGTATCTTTCAGCCTATGAAGAACCTCACTGGTACAATGACATGAGATGGATGGCTCTGTTCAGACAAAAGCAGAACACCCTATAGGAACTAATCCAAGTAAAAGATTCTTGCATTTAAATTACTAACATAATCTGCCTTCTTTTCAGTCTCACAGAAATCTAAACAGTAGTATTTGCTTTTCTGTTTGTTTGTTTGTTTGTTTGTTTGTTTTCAGGTTGCATTCGGTAGTAAACCTTTGTGCTTTTCATCTTTCCAGCAGATAAGCTAAAGTCATCATTCATCAAGTTCTCAAGCTAGGAATATTCAATATTTCAACCATGAAATTTTGTCCATCTGTGTAGAAATGCAGATCTAAATATCTAATCTGATATAGACTGGACATAAGCAAATTTCCATGTTAATGCTTGTAGATACAGAAATTTTGGCCTAAAACATTAATTTAGAGCATTAATCTGGATTATTCCCTTCTTGCTCTCATCAATAAGAGTGATTGATTTTGTGCTTCATTGTTCCATCTTTCTGCTGATTCCCCTCTCTTACAGTTAAGATAGAGCAGGAAGAGAAAAAAAAAAAGAAATTAGAGATCAGACTAAAGCATTACATTAAATGTTTACATTAAAGGTTTTCAAACAGCCAGATGCACATTCTAACCTACTGTTAGACAATGATTAAGAATGTCCTGTTTGTTGAAGGTTCAAGACCTTGTAGTTCGGGACAGCAATATGTAGGTAGTGTGGCTAATTAGCACAAAGGGTTGAGAAATTTTCTCATTAATTTTATCACATTATTAGAGATGAAGGCTGTAGAATATTTGTGGTCATGAAATACATTACTTTTAACGTGACAGATTTTGCTGGTGGTGATAGGGGAGGTGGCGGGCAGCGGCTAAACATACACATACTTCCAACAGCGTCAACAAACTTCCAGTACTATGCA
Source organism: Pavo muticus (assembly GCA_016647715.1). Lineage (NCBI taxonomy): Eukaryota > Metazoa > Chordata > Aves > Galliformes > Phasianidae > Pavo > Pavo muticus. The sequence goes on along the minus strand of JACDJE010000588.1, from coordinate 142,457 downwards.
TGAAATATACCTGTTGACTTCACATATCTTCATCATCCAAAGCTATTGACTAGACAGTTGTAGCCAGTTGTTCGAAATAGGTGATTCTCTTAAGATACTTAACCATTGATACAGCCTCATCTTGGATATTGTGTGTAGTTCTGGGCCCAACAATATAAAAGAGAATATTAAAATACCTAAATGCATCCAAAGGATGACAAAAAAAAGCTACTAAAATGTTTGGAAAGGCATGTCCTATAAGGAGATGTTCTGGACACTTGGTTTGTATTGTCTGTAGAAAAGGAAGCCAAGAGGTAATATGATTGCTCTCCACAGCTTCCTGAAGAGGGGAAATGCAGAAGCAAGTGCTGGTTTCTTCTTCCCAGTAACCTGTTATAGGATACATGGGAATTGCACGTATCCTACTGTGCAGGGACAGATTCAGACAGATATGAGGAAAAATCAGAGGGCTGGAGCACCTCCCCTGTGAGGACAGGCTGAGAGAGTTGGGGCCCCTCAGCCTGAAGAAGAGGAGGCTCTGGGGGGACCTTGTAGCAGGGGGCCTACAAGAAGGCTGGGAAGTAATTTTTTATAAGGTCATATAGTGACAGGACAAGGGGAAATGGTTTTAAACTGAAAGAGGGTAGTTTTAAAATAGATATTAGGAAGAAATTCTTAACTGTGAGGATGATGAGACTCTTGAAGCATTCAAACCCAGGCTGGATGGGGCTTTGAGCAACCTGGTCTAGAGGGATTTGTCACTGCCTAGAGCAATAGGGTTGGAACTAGGCGATCTTAAATGTCCCTTCCAACGCAAACCATTTTATGATTCTAAAATTTCAGTAGGGGCGGTTAAACACTGGAACAGGCTTCCTAGTAGATTGTTGATGAACTATGAATGTCAGTATTCAATAATTTTTTTAGATAATGTCTTTAATAATATGATTTGGCTTTTGATTATCCCTGAAGTGGTCATGCAGTTGGGCTTTATGATCTTTGAAGATCTCTTGCAGCTGAGCTATTCCCTTCTGTTGTGTAATTAAACCCTTGTTAATAGCAGATATCAGATCTTAGGTAATAAGTGATGATATGAACATAATACTGCAAGGTCTTGATGTTATCTGTATTTCTAACATGTTGTTTTCCATTTTTTCACCATTGATTTGAACTTTTGTCAATGGTTTATAGGCTGATTTGGCCTGGTTCCGTGACTAGTGGGGTGGAGGGACCTGGCTATCGACGCCCCGGAAAGGGATAAGGGAAAAAGATAGAGAGATGGACCTAAAACAAAACAGCGGCAACTATCTGAGAGAAACAAANAAGTTCTAATCCAGAACCGCATGTGTAAATATGAGCACATACGAAAATGCACAAAGATGTTCACGTGTCAGTATCCTTCAGAATTCTCTATACAGTTATCTCCAAAAATTGTTAATTGAAATTTGAAGAAATTAAGTACTATGTAATCATATAAATGTAACACAAGCAGCCAAGGTCTGTGTTTAAATTAATAGTGTCACCTAAGTGGAGAAAATCTGGAAAACAGTTGGCCTTGAGGAGGTGATGCACACACCATACTTATGGATATTTTAATTTGAAATATAGCTTGATCCCACAGGCTAAATAATGCCTGGGATGCATACAGTGCTCTCTGAAACATATCTTCGAGTTTAGTTTCATTCAACTATAATCCAGTTAGTGTATTTCAGTACCATTGAGGTATTATCACAGAATCACAGAATCATAGAATATCCCAAGTTGGAAGGGTCCCACAGGGATTTTCGAGTCCAACACCTGGCTCCACACAGGACCACCCAATAATCAATTTTCTGAGCATATTTTCTAAATACTTTTTTATCTCCAGCAGGCTTGGTGCCATGTCCACTTTCCCGGGGAGTCTGTTCCAATGCCCAGCCATGCTCACTGGTGAAGAACCTTTTCCTAATACCCAAGCTTACCCTCCCCTGTTACATCTCCATGCCACTCCCCTTGGTCAAATTGTTGTCATCAGAGAGATCTACACATGTCCCTGCTCTCCCCTTATAAGGAAGCTTTAGGCCACCATGAGGCCTCCCAACAGTTTCCTCCAGGCTGATCAAACAAAGGGACCTCAGCCGCTGTGCGTAACTCTTGCACTCAAGACCCTTCACTGTCTTCATAGCCTTCCTTTGTATTCTCTCTAATAGTTTTATGTCCTTCTTATATTGTGGCACTCAAAACTGCACACAATATTTGGGAAGAAGCTGTTATTTTCCTCACGGTCTTGTGTGATTTAGGGTTAGATAGAATAAATTCTTTGCTTGCAGGTACACGTCTAGGTCCTCTTTGTCTTTGAGGGTTGTGAACCTATTTTGTGCATAGGTTTGTTTCCACTGAAACTACAACAGATATGAAGAGCACAATAACACTATTTGGTAGAGGAAAATACTCAGCTTAAAAAAAGCCCACATTTTTCATCATAGCCACCACCAGTGGCTATGCATTTTCAGCATTGATGAACAAGAGCCTACATGCTGAGCTTGTAAAAATCTGCACCTGTGGAGGTGCCTCACTGTTTCACAGCTGCTGTGATTATGTCATTGCTTGGAAATTGTTGCCCCCGCAGTTCAACTTTCACCGTGCTCACATCCACATGTCTCCATAAATGTTCAGCAAGCAACGATGAATGTCAGTGGATGCATTTTTCTGTATGGAGGAATTCAATGACACACCTTTTCTTCATATGCACTTCCATGTCAGATGCCATTTTGTCAGTCTGCCCTTCTGCTGCCATCTGTCCTATGACAACAAGCTTTAACAGAATATTGGATGGAAAGTTCAACTTCTACTGACATACTAACAACACTCACCTCAGATGTCATGGGCCAACATAATAAAATAGTAGACATTATTTTTGGAGCAGCCTTCCTAGATATAAACCCTTATGTGACATGGAAGCCTTCCTCTTGGTGACAGAAATCACCAGCTTCCATTTTTTCCCTCCTCCAGAGGTTGTCTTTACCTTAACAATGGGACTGAACACTACCTAGTTCTATGTTGCATTTGAGGTCTGAGGCTATTGAAACTGTTTTGTCTCAGAGACAGTCCTATTAACTCTCAGATGCTGCACAGCCTCCCCACACCCTCTAGTAAATCCTCCACTCAACAACACAACTTCTTCAAGTTGACATACACCCTTCAGGACAGAGAGACATTCCTTCTGTCATCAGAGAAAGGCTCCAGGACAACAATCTTCCTTTTCAGATTTTAGAGCTTCCAGATGTCAATTAGGATCATCAGTATCTATTTAAATTTTTCAGGCAAAACATAAAGATTGCTATTTTAACAGCAATTCAGATTTTCTTTTTTATTTATTTATTTTTTAAAGACCTGTTTAGAAGTTGTTTCATGCTATTCAGATCTTTAGTATCAGGAATGTGTAGATACAATCAGTGACTTAGGGAGTGCTGTGATGGGCAGTTTTAGATGACTGTTAAATCAGGCAAATTTCAAGATACAAAAACAAAAAAACAAAAAAAACTTTACTAGACTGACATTCATTAATATGCTTAATGCTAATGGATCATTCAGTCCTTTATTATGCATTATCAATCATTATCACTACATATTCAAAACAATTACTCCTTAGTAATCATAACCTACATTAGCCATAAGAATGCAATACTAAAGCTCACATTGCCAGTTACCATAACAAACTGATAACAACAGACTGGGGCCTAGGGTCATGCACAGTCAGCAAAAGGCACAAGCAGTGCCTTACAATAACAGGTCAGCTGCCTATTATTTGTAATGGCAATCCTATTTTTAGGGAGCCATTGAATAGAGAAGCTTCTCTAGTTATACTCCATTAGTATACTTATTTTTGGGATTTAAAAAAAAAAACAAAACTAATTTAACACATGTTTAATGTGTTTCTATACTTGTGAATGTGAGAAGTCTCTGCTGTAGTTATGGTCACAGTGACTAGATTGTATTTCAGTTTCTGATAAATCATTCATATATTTCATTACTTCTGTCTAGGTATTTCATCTACATTTTTTAATCCTTTCACAGTATTTGAACACTGCTCAAATTTCTGGTGATAGAAAATATTCCTATCTGTATTTCGTAAATGAAGGCCCAGAGGAGATAAACTAAGCTTTAGTCTAGTCATATAAAATAGAACGTGCATAATTTTATATTTTATGTGGTTTATATGGGATACATGGCTTACTGTTTGAGTTACAGTCTAAGAGATTTAATGCAAGTCAGGTAAGAAGTATTTGGAAGAGCCAGGAATAGAATTCAAACTTTGACTCATCTGATGCTTTTTTTTCCCCCCCCCCACAAGATTATCCACCTTGATGCAGTCAATATTTTTTAATATTAGTAATAACATGTATATTAAATCTTCTGTTATTATCTTAGTCATCAGAATTCCCATCAGTTACCTGACGTCATCTTCCTATAATGCACATATCATTGCTTATTACTAATTTTAATTCAGTGTAGTCGCGACTGTCATCTGCTTTTTATTTTCTTTATCAAGATTTTTAAATAGACCCCATACAATCTCAATATTTGATATTTCAGATTTTTGAAAAGGAAAGAGGTTTTCTTTCTCAAAGGGAGAAAATAAATCCTCCCTACTGACCCCATGATAATTTGGAAGGTGCTTTAATTTCCCTTATGAGTAAATAAGTGCTTTTCATCTCACTTTTGACAGATCTCCAGTCTGTAACATTAAGGTGCCCATAATGTATATTTTATTAGTAAGCTGATATTAAGATAGCATGAACCCTTAGAATGGAGCTTTTCAGGTAAAACCCACAGTTTAAAAAGGCACAAATTATTTTCTTGCTTAGCTGTATCTCCCCAGTATTCTGTTTTCTATGGCCTTGTCCAGTACAGTTGTCTTAGTACATTACTTACCCAGGGTATTTTAGGATTAGTTACTGAGGTTACCATCAGTTTTTGTTTTCTCTTATCTTGTCTTGCTTCAGTAAAGGATCTCTCATTGGGTTTCCTCTTCTGTAAAACACCATACAGAATGAAAATAACTTGCTATCCTTCCTTCTGCCTTCAATATAAATCTCTAATTCTAAAGGTACTCCAATATTCACTGATACCTGAAAGCAACAGAAGATAACTTAGAATTTTTTTTTTAACANTGTGACGAGAAGAAGGGAGGAGAACCAGGTCCCATGACTTTGCCAGGGATTTTATCTCTTCTCTGAATGCGAAGTCCTCTGGGGTATGCAGTTCTTGTTTTCTTCTGGGATAGGTACCCGGAACTGGAGCATTAACTCTTTAACTCCCAGCGCACTACATGATGTTATGTGGAATACCAATAACCAAAAAATTATAAAACCATGACACTTTTCAGGTCAAATGTAGCAAATTGTTAACACCTGCAAATAACTGCAGGAAAGGCTTTGCATAAAGTTACTTTATTCACTATTATTTTATTTAAAAATAAAGCCTGAGGAAGACTGAAGGAAAAACAAATTAAGTCTTTCCTAAAAATTTTCCAAGATCCGAGAAGGTCCAAATGACCAAAGTGTAAGTTAGAAAATCTCTAGGAATCCATCAGAACTCATAGAAGTAGGATTTCCATTTGCCACACTGTTATCCTAGTACAAAAAAATTCCGCTCCACTTGTTGTGCTAAAGGTAGATTAAAAATATATAGTATTTTCCATATTCCTTTTTGTTGTTGTTGTTGCTTGTTTGTTTTGTTTATTGTTGTTTTATTCTGCCTTCTTTGATCTCCACTGTTTGTTTTCCCTGGTAACTTATGATCCACAGAAAAGATGTTTAACTCAGTTGGATGATCAGCCAAGCTTCTCTTAGGTGATTGTGTTCCCATTGAAGAGTAATCTGAAAGTAATTTCCTTGAAAGTGTTTCATAGCAGATAAAATTTTGCTATTACAGGATCACAAGCTGTGATAACTGCTTAGTGATCAAGTGACTACTGCCTGCCCTGCAGTAGCTGTAGCTCTGTGACTGCTGCCTGTGGCAAGAGGCCACCTTCCAGATGAAAAATAGCCTTTTCTTTCAAAGGTCATGCTGGAGGCTACTATGAAGTTAACTGGCAGGCAAAGGAAACAAACCAATAGCCCCATGTGATTCCCAGTAATTCAGAGAATGGAAAAAAACAGCTCTGACATCGAACTTCTCCTAGCAACGAATTTGGTAACCTTGATAATTCACTATAAATCCTATTCTTTGGATTTCAGTGTTAAATCTTAAATTATAAAAATAACTTTCTTAGCTCTACATGTAATATGTATTCTTTTGCTGTCAAAATGCCTTTGAGGGTAACAATAATGAAAGCGTTGTTTTGTTTTTCACTAGCTATATTTTTGCTGGGTTTACTTCTACTTAGTCCAATGTGTCTTCCTTTCTAAATCTGAGCACAAAACCAAGATTAAATATCAGAATATAGGCATAAGTTTTATACTCACAAAGAAGTTCACAGATTACCAAATTATAGGGTGCTAATTATCTCACATAGAACATTTTAAAACTTGTAAAAAATTCTGAAAGTTATCAAAAGAATATTATGAGATTAATTTATTAAGACTGTTCTTGTGGAAGGCTTGTCTACTGATAAGAACATCTCTTTACATTAGCCTTAGGTGGATATGAAGTGCCCTCTTACAAACTGGCATATGATGCAATGACCATTTCTTTTTTTCCCCCAAAATATTTGGCTCCCCAGAAATGACTAACAGAGATTTTAAATCAAAAATCACCATACCTTATTAGAATATGAACAATAGTTTTTTTTGTTTTTTTTTGTTTTTTTGTTTTTTTTTTCTAATGAAGAAATATTGCAGTATATAAGACTGTAAAAAGCATTATATACAATCTGCCCCTTTTGACTGTGGCTTGCATCTTATTTCTTGTCCTGATTTCAGCCAAGGTATTTTTTATCTGGGTGGCAGCAGGCACTGACTTTTCTCTATATTAAGACTCTTTCCATAATCTCTGGAATTTGACTGATCTGTTCAATTTCTCACAGAAATCTCTCTGTGTCCATGTGATCTGCAAGCTCCACATCTTTGCTATGGATCCTCACTGTAGGCTCCAGAACAGCAGTCAGTCTGGCTCAGTCTCTGTCACTGTAAAGGAATAATGCACACAAACAAGTGAGACATTTTCAATCATAGGCACTCTCTGAGACCAGCATACCTCAGCCCACTTGTACATCTGAGATAAGAATACACATCTGCAATACAGCAGCATTTGCTCCTCTCTGAGGATTGTTCTAGAAATGATGTGTTGTAACACTTTCTTAATCCACTCAGCTTGTCAAAAATGCCTTTCTTGTTATTGAAGGCTGTGGTTAAAACCTAACTCAATTTCTAGCTGACCTTAGAGGGAATGTGAAATGTTAAGGTACAAGAAAATATAAATAAAACTGTAACTGACATGGTGCCTGCCTGTAGTCTCAATGCATCACTGAGAATAGGCCTTAGATCTGTGTTTGATAAGCTCTTAAATGTTTGTCTCAATAGCTTCTTTTGTACAATGCACTGTTTCACTTGCTGTTTTTCGCTTTCTGAAAAACATTAAAAAGAAAATGGAAGAAGCGATTTAAATATATATGTATTTTAAAGTATTGCCTAACATTGTTTCCCCAACTGGAACTAACACAGAGAAGTTTATTTTGAACTTCATGTTTTTCTTTCATTTATTTTTTCATGTAATTTTTCATCGACTACTACCTTTAGGCTACATCTGTATTTATCTGCTGGAAAATATAAGGTTCAGGATACTGACCCCTCATTATTCTTACAGAGCTTCCCTTGAAGACAGTTCCAGTTTGTGACTGATGCCCAGGTTTATTCCCAATGAAACTAAGAATTATGAGGAGGAGGTGTAGGAGGTACATGTGTTTGTAGAGTTGCATATCTAAATGCCACAAGGAAGTTGTGTGAAACCAAGCCCTGGACTGATTTACAGAGTATCCAGGATATATCTAAATGTAGTTGTTTCTTGGGAAAACAAATAATCTGGTAGATTATATGTTTTAAAAAATGGCATTGTTATAAAATGAGCAAAATTAGTATTATTATTTTTTAAATGTATTTCAGTAAAGAATTAAGATCATGTGTATGATTACAGTTTTAAGCAGCATCTTATTTTGAAAGAGTGAGGTAATATCATATCTAGATGCTGTTACCTAGGAATTTTAACCATAACTTGAAACATCCTGTAGATAGTATTCTGTTGTCTTTATTTAACCACTGAAAATCACTGAGTTAATACTGATAGTCCATGTTCATTCTTCATAGTGAAGAGTAACACCGTCAGCTCTTAGCTGAGAGGGATATTCAAAAAGGTGACCATGAATATCAGAGGAAAGGGCATTAATTACGCTTCAGTTATTTACACAAGGAAAAGGGTAGTTATTTCTATAAGCAATGAGGCACTTTCACTTGATTCTTTGGAGTATAATTGTTAGCATCACTGTAAATGGACTGCTTGTAAATTCTGCATTAACATTTCAATGGAATTAAATTTTTGTTTTTATATGTGTATTGCTTCTTTTGGCATATGTACTACATGAAAGTTATGCAATGTACGGAGGCTTGGATACTTGGTTTATATTTAGCTGTATATGTAGTAGAAATCTAAGACTGGATGAGCACAATTACATCCCTTCGAGTTCAGTGAGATTAGTATACTCTTAACAACAAAGTGACATACTGTATCTTCAGTTAGTAAAGGCCAACATCTGCCTTCACAGCCAGCAATACAAAAAAATATGGTCACTCATAGTAACACTGAATGAAGAAGAAGCAGACTGATTCAGTCATTTTTTGAGGGAAGGACTGGAAGAGATAAAAAATATAAATGAGGTATAAATAAAAATTGGAAGAAAAACATTCTGTAGTTATATAGATAGGTGAATAAGATAGCTTGAGAAACATAATTCTGTTCCACTTAAAATTCTCAAAGGAAGACAAAAAATTAAATAGTATGGAACATAGATATATGGTTTGAAGGCAGGAGAAATCTAATAAACAATTTATATATAAATGTGTAATATGATGAGTGCAATTAATTATTTAAATAAAAACTACATTTTGTTGAAAAAAAACCAAAATAATTTTATGGCTAATATCATTACTTCCATTTTTATTTATTTATTTTAATTAACTCTCACAAACATCTCCAAAAGCTTATACTTTTTTCTCATTTTATATTCAATGTCAGGTTATCACTGCAAACTAGTCTAGAAAAATACATAATAATATCTGAGAGGCAAGAATTTTGAGAACTCAGGGTTTTTTTTTTTCTGAAATACTTTTCTGTTCACAGACCTGTTGCTACGCAAGCTAAATGCTAGTTTCACAGAAATATTAAATCTTTAAAGAAAAAAAATGTATTTTAAACCTATTAATTCTTTAAGAATAGTGCATGAAAATAATTTAATACTGTCTTTTTCAGTTGTTTCTGTATATTCCCCATACATTTTATTGCACAAGCTTTATATTCACATTTCTGAACTTGTGTCTTCCAGAATTATTAAAAGGCTTATCAATGTCCATATCTGTAATGCAAAAACAAGCCAAAGAAAATGTTAGTATACATGGCATTTATGTGCAAGTGAACAGTCATTCCCTTACATACAGTAAGAGTAAGGAAACAGATACTAACTTCAGTGAAGATTAAATTCCATGTGGTTATGATTGCTCTAAAATGTACCACATTTAAAGATTCAATGAACTTGGGCTAGCAGTCTTGTCACTTGAATCCTATGAGGTGGAACTTACAAGTCAGCCATAGTGAGGTATTCAAACCCATGAATGATTCATCGCAGAGGTAGAAAGCGCCTAGTTCTAGAATTGCTATGTAGAGTTGGCAAGACCACAGAATGTTGACACTAACTATTTTATATTTATGCAAGCACTGTATGCCCATTTAGAAATGCATGCTCCTGTACCAACATAGGCACTGTCAGTTTAAAATCACATGATATTGAACACTCTGCAGCACCAGGCATATCAGTATTATGAGCAGAAGCAAAATTCTGCCTTTAATTGTGTGTGGATCTCTCACTCCAAAGACACGTTCTTGTTGGTAAAGATTAAGCACTCGTGATACATAAACACAATTTGTGATGTTCACTGTTTATTTTTACAAGAAAATTATCACTCAGAACAAGTCTTTGTCTCGCTCCAATTTATAGGAGGGAGATGAGGTTCTTTTAATGTATGTATACCCGACGTGAGATTAAGAAGCAACGGTTCAAATGTTGGTCCAACCAGTTTATTACAAGTCCTAATTAGGGAGATGGGGAAGTGGAGGACGAATACTATTACTAATTAAGGTGATGGGGAAGGGAAGGCGGGCGATAGAAAAGATAGGAAAGCAGCAAGAATTGCATAAAGCGGGGATAGTCACCACCAGGATCCAGCAGAGGTCGCGTTGTCCG
>JACDJE010000588.1:84437-121705 GCA_016647715.1 Pavo muticus | reverse complement strand
TTTTTTTTTTTTTTTTTTTTCTGAAAATAGTGAATAGTTTGAATTCACTTAGACATGTAACATCTGCATATCCTTAATTTAATTTAAGATTGTTGCTGTCTTTCATAGTTAGGTCACAGTGTGCATATGATGGCGGTTTTTTTGTTCCGTGAGTTTGAGCAGAGCACAAATGTCAGAATTTATTTGTCTATGATTTCCACAATTGGGTCTACTTCAGCATGCAGAACTACTGAAGCTAGACCTCCATGACCTAGCTCAAATTCTGAATGCAGTTTATTGACGTTATTACATTGCATTATGTTACGTTATATCACATTACATCACATTAGCTTACATTACCTTTCATTACATTTTTTATAATACTAGATATATTTATAATTAAAAATATAAATACAGACTATTTTAGCTAGATAATAAGTGATTACATTTGAACAATCCTTTTTATTTAGAGAATCAATACAGAAGGCGCTTTTTATTGTGTTCTAAAATTGACTTAATCTTACGGAGGGACAGCAAGCTCCTAGGTTTGCAGTGATTCATTTATCAAAAGAACAGTTCTTCACAAGTGTTAGGAAATAAAAAAAAAAATAAAAGTACTGAAGACTGGTAACGACAGTGCATTTTACCCTGGACTACTGGAAAAGTTATTATGATCCTAATATAACAAAAGAATAACTAATGCACATTGGCCTCTTATTAACTTAAATTTTGTTTAGCTTCTGGGGTGTTTAAGCTGATTTACTTGATTTGGAATATAATCTCTATCATTCTGTGAAAGTTTGTCTTTCAATAACATAAGGCATAGTTCTTTGCATATAAGAATTAATTTATTAACAAGTAGCAGATAATAGAGTGCATGGAATGTTACAGTGTGTTATGAAACCATATGTTTATATATAGAGAGAACAGTATTCTATATACACAGTGAGACTGAAATATAACAGTGCTATAGTTATGCTGTAGAAGCTAGTGGAATAGTTATTTTGTAGAAGCTAGTTGTAGTTGTACCTGGAACCTAGTTTAGATGAACATCTGAAAGTCTGCAGACCGATAAGTATTTGTGAGTAGAAGCTGAATTAATGAAGAGCTAGGCTGAGCTCACAGGGATTTCAAAATTTATTTTCATTTAACTCTGACATATGATCATTTTCCCTTACTAGATAACCTTAAATTCTTATTCTGAGATATGCATTGTTCTTCATCTGTTCTTAAGATGTTTCTTATGCATAGTATTCAAACAACAAAATTGGGTAGCCAACCTTCCATTTGAAATTATTTAATTTCCAATTTTCTTGTTTATTTATTTGAAAGTCCCAGATAATGGGATATTCCTAAAGCTGTGAACCTAAAATAAACATTAGTGTAGACAATCAGCAGCAGTCACCATTAGGCTTGCACATCAGTAGCATTTACAGAGTAAAAAAGTATATGTAATTATCTCCTGCAGAATAGTAGAAGACATAGAACTGATCTTGTAATAGGTGTGGTATGTTTGAGGGTTTTAGGGTATTGTTCTTTTTATTGTTTTTAGAACAATATATTATTACAGTTTCAGTATTCTCATGTAAGTTATACAACCAAAGCTCATTTTAAATTATAGTACCTTGATTTAAAACTAACTGCCAAAGATTATTTTGTATGTTAAATATGAATTGCAGATATACAGCACTAAGAATTCTACAAAGATCTCACTAGTTTTACAACATAGGTTAGTGGTTACATCCAAATTTAAGTCCTAAAGCTTTTTAATTTTGTACAGTAAGCAATCTAAAATATTGTAACAAGCATTTCAATAGCATTAAATGCTGTGCTTTTTTAGATTAAAAAAGCTTTTGAATTTCAGTGGGAGTATCTCAGAATACTGTAAGTTGACTGATTCTTTCTTTTATGTTCTTTATTATTTGATAGCACAGTAATGAGCCTTAAGAGACATCCTACTACTGCTGCAATCAGGAAAAAGTATAATTATTTGATTAATTTGTATGATGGATTTTAATTATGGAACAACGGCAACATTCTCTCCATTCTAAGGAGGAAATAAAAAGCACATATTACAGTTTAAATTCAGAGTGCCATCTAGTGCAGAATAGGAATGTTAAAATGTAGAATTTAAGGTGATCATATATATATTTTAAACCAGTATACCTCAACAAGATCTTAAGGTTCATAAAAAATTAAAGATATGTATGCAAAATGTAGTGTATTCTAGGAAATAGGTAATTTAAAAAACTATATATATATAGTTTTTTTTTTTTCCATGAAAAACTCACCATAAGTTTTGTCTAGAAAATCTTTAATGTACAACTGTGTTTATACTTAAGACTAACTGACACAACAACATACAGAATTCCATAATTTTTTTGCCTTTATGGCGAAACCACCTCATACAAACTCACTGTGGTCTCATATTCTTTTTACCTTCCTTGGTTATTTATATCAGAGAAGAGCTTTGGGTTTTCCTTGATTTTTTGTGGAACATGGTTACTGTTACTTTTTTTTTTTCCCCCCTCAGTATCATTGAAAGGTAATTAATCTGTAGAATTGTTTTAATGCATATATATGATAGAATTCCTTGATCAACAAAGTATGCTGATGTTGTTTATTTGATTGGTAGTCAAAAAATAGAGCAGAATCTAAGATTCACGTAAAAAAAATAGCACTTTTCTGGAAGGATAGTAAAAAAAGTGAAAAAAAATCAGTGGCCAAAATATTCGTATTTCTCTTTTACTAGCTAAGTTTCAAACTAAAGTATTCATGAGTTTGAAAAATATGTTCCTACTCTATCAGTTAAGTTTTGGCTGCCTCTCAAGTCCTCTGGAAATACCAAATTTTCTACAAGATAAGGAGCTCTCATTCTTTCCTGTTGATATTTCATTTTTAACAAAACACATCAAAAAAAGCACTGAAGGGCTAGAGCTTTACACATCTGCAGTTAAATACCATGCTCAATTGATCCCTTTCTAGTCTTCATAAGTAGCAATCTCATTTTACAAATCTCTCCCCTTTCCACTTCCATTCCTCACTACAATTCACCAACATGTGCAGTTTTTGATAAAAGTACCCCACATTCAAATAAGATATAAAATACTATGACTACGTTGTCAGCATATTCTACATTTAACCCAATCACTAATTCCAAGAAAATAAGCAAACTATGCATATTTTTCAGGCAAGATGAAGATTTTACAAAAAGTATATTTTAGGTAATCAAGTAAGTAGATGTCTTACAGTGTTATTCCTTATTGTACAGTTATGAACAATTTGACCAGTTAGAACAGCACATGGTTTATCTGGAATCTGTTACCAAGTAAAGATGCTTAACTAGGAATGCCTTCTTACTGTTAGAAATATACTTTTCTTCCTGATCACACTACACAAATTGAGTGGTTAGGAAAGGTGATAAGCTAAGTATTGTAGGAATCCCACCAGCAGAATTTTAAAGACAGATGCAGTGCATCACTGAATCTCTTTTATAGCCCTTCTCTATCACTTTCCCTGCTGCACCTCTGAACAATTTATCCTAGTTCAAATTCCTATCTAGAGGCAGATTCCCCTCAGAGTCCCAGTAGGTTATGTATCATCTGGTATTTTTTATTTAAGTCAGGAATTATGACAAATGACCTGTAGGTTAAACAAGAACAATAAAAAAAAGAATCTAAAATTAAGACTTTCTTCCATATGTTTGGAAGTGATTACAAGGGAATTGAAATACTCCCTTATGATTAACCTCAGCTTCAGAAGGAAGTTGTACAGATGGGCTCTACAGATAAACCAGCTGATCATTTCAGATCTTTGGCTGTTTCTCCTGTTGCTTGAGAAGGGTAAATTACTTCCTGACTAAATGTAGTACTGTTTAAATTATAAAAATATTCATTATTTTCATAATTTTTAAATGCAAAACACCTTTTCCCTTGAAAATATCAAATGGATATATTTGGGGAAATCATACTTTCTTTCATCACTTGTCATTCATTGTTCATATCAATAAAAACAGGAAGAAGAAATCCAGTTTTACATCCACCTTATGGTATGTTTGAATATACTTATTTATTTTAAACAAAATGAACTTCTTTTCATTTCCCCTCCCCCCACAAAAGTCAGATTTCCCATGAATAGAGGTGAGATTCTTTTTCTTTCTTACAAAAATATTACAGGCCAATTCTCCATTTGGAACATTTGGAGTTCTGTTGAGTAATAAATATTTAGTCACACATTCTCCAACTTATGTTTTAAAATGTCAGTGCAATAGAGAATATTAATTTTACAAAAATAATAGCTAGTGAGTTTAATTTTTCTGTAGCCATCTTACTGATGACTCCTAATAATGCAAATATCTAATTTAAGTGCAGTCATTTTCAGTCTGGAGAAGTTAAATGAGATACTCATCAAGGCTCTTTTTTAGTTACCATATAGGTACATGAACTTCCAGAACAGATGTCTGTGTGGTTGTCAAGTCCCCAGCCTTGGATATATTCAAAAACAGCCTTGATACAGACCTGTTCATCCAGCACCAGGTGGCCCTGATAGAGCAGCAGTGCTGGAAAAGATGATCTTCAGAGCTCCCTTTCAACCTCAACCATTATGTCTGCTCCCTTCTCTTGGACACCCTCTGAAAATGTTTAGCACTTCCTACTGATTAAAAGGAAGACTAAATGACCAGTTAAGTGTAGAAATCTCATTTATCCAGGGCTAAAATTAAGTAAGATAACTCACACAAAGTGTGTTGGGATTACTGTAAACAACAATAAAACAGTCACCATTGTGTACTGAATAACCTGCTTACAATGAATATAATACAGGTAATGCAAAGTCATCTACTGAACTAAGAGCGTTCTATGAAACTGTAGACATTAAGACTATCCTAGCAGTAACTCAGCTGTATTCTTGGTTCTTCAACCCAGATCTGTTTGAGTCAAGTCTTCCTCTCAGGAAGAAAGTTTTGTGAATGTGAGAAGATGCCCTATTATATAACAAGATGTATCCAGGAGAAGATGAGCAGGCAGGTGAAAAGAACTTAAGGGTTGCAAAGTTTAGAAACATTTAAAGTTGATGGGAGATCATCATGGATACTCTCCAATACTCTTCTTTATTTGGACTTTCACAGGGGATTACTAATACTGAAAAAAACCCTAAATACATGCAAATAACCTATTATAGCAATAATTCTGTTCTGCTAATTCATAAAACATTATTTTACTCCTGATTTTTTTGTCTTTTAGACAAAAAGAGGATAAAATTGAAGTAAGAGAAAGAATTTAAAAATTCCTTGGTGTTCACGCAAAATTGATCCCAAAAGGCTAGACTTGGAAATCTATACAGTATGAGTTAATTGGGCTTTGCTAAACTGAGAAACGTAAAATGCAAAGAGAGTCTCAAAAAATGAATGTTATCTTAATCTTGGTACAGAAGAATAGATAGCAGGAGACTGAAACACTTTTAGAAAACAGCATTATCTCTGTTATATCTGTGTAGAAGTCTCTACTGCTCCCAGATGGAGTACGAAGTTCAGAACTGGGGCCCTCATAACAAAAATTACATGGAGCTGTTGGAGTGGGTCCAGAGGAGGGCCACAGATATGATCAGAGGGTTGGAATACCTTTCCTATAATGATAGGCTGTTTAGTATTGAGAAGAAAAGGCTATAGGGAGACTTTATAGTGGCCTTCTAGTATCTAAAGGAGGCCTACAACAAAGATGGAGAGGAACTATTTATAAGGGATTGTATTGTCAGTACAAGAATAATGGTTAAAAATGAAGAGAGTAGATTTAGATTAGAGAGTAGGAAGAAATGCTTTTCTCAGAGGATAGTGAACAGCCGGGAACAGGCTGCCCGGAAAGGTTATGGCTGGCCCATCCCTGGAAGTGCTCAAGGCCAGGATAGATGGGATCCTGTGCAGCCTGATCTAGTGGGTGCCAGCACTGCCCACAGCAGAGGGGTTGGAACTAAATTATCTTTAATAACTCTTCCAACCCAAACTATTCTATGATTCTATGGTTTTCTTTAGCTTATTTTGATTTTACATTTCCTAGTCTTACTAAAGTACTCTAGATTCTTCTAACAGAAAGCTTTATGAGCTATCATTCTTTAAGCCACATTAGCTGTGCAATTTATTTTCTATGACATCTCAATATCCGCCCCTGCTACTGTCCTGCCTCTGTCCCCATCCTCAAACACACACTTCATTTAGCTCTTTTTCAGGTGAAGTATATTTTCGTACTTAAATGTAAACTTATTCATCTTTCATACAAAAGCTGTTTTATATAATCTCATGGTTTTATATAATATTTTTTTTCCCTGTGGGTTTGCTTGAGACTTTAAAATGCCATAAAAATGCTTTCTTTCTTCATTCTCAGTTCCGTCCCTAGCAGTTCCTAACATTTGATAATTTTAAGCACTACTGCACTAATATTTTCAGATACATCTAACAATTATAACTTCAAGATCTCATTTAGTATGGTTAATCATCCACTCAGAATTACTATATGTAAAAAGTTGGGATTTTCTGCATCACGTTACAGTTATCTTCCTTTACATTTATCTGCCTTTAAAAAACAAACAAACAAACAAACAAACAAAAAAACTTTCTTGGTATCCTGAAGTTATTTGGCAGTTTTTCACACTTTGTTTAATCTCTTTTATTTTAATAAGAGAAGTCTCATCACTTCAGTATCTACCACCTGTTGTATCACTTAGAGTAATAGGGAACAGCTAGACATGCATACAAAAAAAATCTTAAAAAATATCTTAAAGAACTCATCCTGCATCCTATTTCCTACTTTTGAAAACAATCTTTAAGAATTTTTCACTATGGACCATATCTATTTCCTTTCAGAAGCTCTAGGTGATTTTTTAAACCTGATCTTTGCTATCTGTTCTGACTTCTTCGAAGAACTCTGTTAGGTTTACAAGTAGCAGTTAGATTCAGTTGATGATATCTTGACTTTTTCTTGGAATCCAGCTATTAATTCAGGGTCCTACGCCTATCCTTTTGAGTATTTTTTGTTAACTTCCCCAGTAATAGATATTTGCCCATCTGTCTGTAGTTACTTATATTTTCTCTGTAAATTTTAGTCATATTCCTATCTTTTAGTACTATGGATATTTCAAAATATTGATTATAATATGTTAAATAAGAGGTTACTGCATCTCCATGAATCTAGATCCAACCTAGTTTAAGACATAGTACCAGTAGGCACACGTACACTGAATGCATTTATACACCCACCTGTATACATATACATGTGACTGTCCAGACAGATCACAGACAGATGCAGATCTCTCACAAAAAACTTGACAGAACCAACAGCCTCTTCGTGTTCTCCTCTCTGGTTAAGTAGGATGGATCTCTGCTAGCAATACATACATACATACATATATATATATATATGGATCTCTGCTAGCGATACGTACATATATATATATACATGTACACATATATGTGTATGATTCACATTGTGCATATATATATATATATGTACATGTGCATATATATATATATGCACAGTGTGAATCAGTAGCTGACCCTGGATGCCTGTCTTCCCAATTCCTTGTACCTGGACATGTCAGACCATGAGACCACAGCCTCGCCCTGTCCTTAGAAACATACACACCAGTTGGTCTTTCTCCTAAAAATCCCTAGATCCTAAGGTCTCTTCAGCTGTTAACTGGGACTCATCTTTCTGGTAGTTTGCTACTCCTGCGATCTTACTGTTAGAGATGCAGCCTCAACAGTTGCCTGCCAGTCTACTTATTCAGTGGATAGTCCATCCTGATGATTGCTGGTGCTTCCACACTCACACACACATCTACACTTACTCCAGTTTCTGGCATCACAAAGACTTGGTCCCCTGTGATCCAAGGTAGGTCCCACATTATTGGTACTTGAGTCCACTAATTTTTTTTTATTATTACTATTTTATTATTTTTTATTATTACTATTATTTATTTATTTATTTATTTATTCCCAATTGCTTGCACAAATTTGGATCCTCCAGCTTGTGGTCTGACTTCAGTTGCTGGTACTCAGATCCCCATTTAAGACACATTCCCATCAAACCTTGAATCCCTCACCTGGGAAGAATGGTTAGAAATGAAGTTCTAATAAGAAGATGAGACTGTGCTTATCAGGCAGAAGACATAGGGTGACAATCATGCCTACCAGCAAACTTTTTATTTCCTACCCCTTCCTACCTCTTTTAATTCCTTTTTCTCTATTTTCCCACAGTTACTCCTCCTTCGTATCACCTAAATCTATGGCCTTTCCTGCCTTTGGTTCCTCCACTAATCATCCCACAGTAAGTCTTGTGCAAGTCTTGTGCTATTCCCAAGTGCTCTTCAGCTGCATACTGTATCACATGCCCTTATGCAGTGATCACCTTCAGTCTCCCAGGTGCTATGGCATTGAATCATTTTGATGACTGGTATAATGGGAAGTCTGATATATACTTCAAGGAGATTTGATGTTGGGTGAGAATAGTGAATGATTTGAATTCTACAATTTTAATTGCTATATAATACTGTATATAATCTCTACTACGATTTCTGTATGTCATATCAATTCTATTATACTAAGAGTCACCCAGATTAATGAGGAATAAATTTTGATTAAATTGGGCAATGCAGTGGTGATGCAAGCAAAGCTGGCTTCAGCATGGAACAGAAGGACTGTTGTGGCAAAGTGAGCCCAATGTCATGGACTAAAATGAATTCATTTGACATTTTAAAGGTGCATTTTAATGATAGTCTTAAGGAATGGCCACAGACTAAGGGAGTGATATCTCTGTTGTATATCAAAGGACAGGAAGGGTGGTGGTGATCAATTAGGATGTATTGGAAAGTGTAAGACCTGAACATTATATAGACTGTACAGAACAAGAGGTGGATGTTGTCCTGGTTTAGGCTGGGATAGAGCTAATTTTCTTCTTAGTAGCTGATAGGTTGCTGTATTTTGGATTTTGAATGAAAATAATGCTGGTAACACACAGATGTTTTAGTTGCTGTTGATCAATGCTTATAATAAAGTAAGGACTTTTCAGCTTTCTCATGCTATTATGCCTGTGAGGAGGCTGGGGGTGCACAAGGAGCTGGGAGGGGACAGAGCCAAGATAACTGACCAAAACTGGCCAATGGGATATTCCATACTATATGATATTATGCTGAACAAAAATCTGAGGAAAGTTGGCTGAGGGGGAATGTCTGCTGCTTGGGGATTGGGCATTGACCAATAGATGATAAGGAATTGCCCTGTGCATCTTTGCTTTGTTTATTCTTTTTGTTATTGTTATTTTCCTTACTTCCCTCCCCTGCCCCACACATGCATCCACACACTTATTTCCTTTTTCTTTCTTTCGTTTCTTTTTCTTTTCTTTTTGTTTTCCTTTTTTTTTCTTTCTTTATGTTCTTATCAAATTGTCCTTAACTCAAAAATTCTTCCACTTTCATTTTTAATTTATTTTTATCATCCCACTTCGGAGGGGAATGAGTGAATGGCTGTGTGGTGTTTAGCTGTTTATCAGGTTAAACTACAATAATACTAAACTATTCTCTGACCAAAACAGGTGACAAGAATCCAGTCCAAGAATACACATTGTATACTACTACATAAGCTATGGAATTTACTTTCACTGCACCTACCTATGATGCTGCTTTCTATATTTTCTGTCTTTTTGTAAAATATGCTCTATATCCTTTTGAAGCTAGGAGGAATTAAGAAAAAGTACGACTTGCAATATGATTGTTTTGAAAAATAAATAAATCAGAACACTGATTGACAGTATGCTGTTTAAGACCCATTTTCAGAAACTGTAAGGTTATTCTCTTCCCTATTCCTGTGCTTTGTGTAACATGATAGTTCATTTCAATTGTTTTTAAATTTGAATTATCTCAAAATGATAATCGGTTTTCATTACTTTTTTTCAAATAAACATTTAAAAAGATATATCTTAAAGGTATGGATTTTCTGTAACTGATATAGCCATTAGGGTTTTAGTCCATATTATTTATAAACGTGTCAGTCATCTTCCTCTTTCTTCAAAATAAAAGGGAAAAAAAAAAAAAAGGAAGATATTACTTTAAGAAATACAGATTTCAAACTCAATACCATACATGGCAGAGAATAAAGCAGCCATTTCATTTTCATGCTGCAACGATCTGTTAAAGATAGAAGAAAGCTGTTTATCATGATTTTTTTTCAACTTGGACAGCTGTTAGCACTTTTGACTTAAAGTAATTCCACCATTTAACAGTATAAGGTTCCAGTCTGTTCAAACACCATCCAGTTTAGGATAGGTTTTAGATGATTGAATCCAAATAACAATCTAATCTGTCTTCTTTTCAAGACTTCCTAAATCTAAGCCACTAATTTCATTATTGTTGTTGTTGTTGTTATTATTATTATTTAATGTAACCTGAAACCTCCCTGTATATCTAACTTTATTCACTCATGAATGTTCTGGATAGATAGAAGCCAATGTTTAAGTTGGGGCTGGTCAAAAATCTTAGTGTGGTTAGGGCAACAGCCAAGCTTGTGACTACTTTTAATTAATAGATTAATGGAAGTGAAAGAACTGGATACTAAAATTTTCTGATAATGAGAAAGGTTGAAACTACATCTTCCACATACTTAAAGGAGTCTTAACATACAGAAAAAAATCAGTCTGCCTCAGCTACTTTAATGAAGCTGGAGAGTTATGAAGACAAAAGCTGGAAGGAGTGTAGATAGGTAGAAATCTGATGTAAAAGTTAAGGAGCTCTACAGTTTGTTATCTTTATCTTACCTCCATTTTATAAGTAAAACAGTGAAATATAAAATGGTTTACACCTAGTAGAGAAGACCAGACTGAAGACTTAGATTGGCCAAATAGCTAGTTGAAAGAAACTTTGTTATTGTTGTAAATATATTTTAGACATGACAAAATTATAAGAACAAGAATTATTTACTGATTTATTTTCAGCTTCTGACATCACTAAGGGAGATTATGCAATCAATTTTATGTCTTTAATCTCTAGCTCATTTCCTGCAGACCTCCATATGCATCGATATTGAAACAAGCAAACAAGTAGAAAACATGAACATGAAATTAGCAAGTAAATTCTACATGTAGAAATAGTTTAAATTATTAGGAGATATTCTATATATGTTTTAAAAGTATAAAAATGAACAACAGTAACTTTCTGTTAAATCACTCTCAGCATAGATAGCATAATGCTTTCAATTACAGATACATCTTTTTTCATTTCTATCTTCAAGAGTCACAGAAGAAAATTACTTTTGCCATGCTTGCACTGTAGAATTTAAAATGTAAAATCCATAACAATGGCTATAGAAGGACTGAGGCAAAGTGATTTTCTAAATACCTGAAAACTATAGAACTAGGCAGATAGTATGTAAGAAACTAAGGTCAATATCAAGGTAGGAAACTGAACTTTCAGGGCTAACTTTAGGCCTAGTTTTATACCTACTTTGTTCTTTACTGGTAGGTAATCAAAATAATCTATTATGATTTTATAAGGATTGTTCAAGAATACTCTTTCTTAAGTTATGTGAGTTTTCAATACTATACCAAAAAATGACAGAAAAAGAAAGCAGAATCCAAGCGCAGAAAATCTGATACCACTTTATTTAAGTTATTTTGCAGTATTTCTTTTGGAAATATAGTTTTGTAATGCCTCCCTATTTCACACTACATTTGCTTTAGAGACTTAAATGTGTTTACATTATTCTATTTCTATACAGAAAAAAAAAATTGATAAATTATTTTTCAGAGTCTTTTCAGCGTCTACAGTTCAGCAGCAGGACTGAGCATATCTGAGATTTGACAGTTTTAAAAAAAATGCAGTTAAAAAGGAAAAAGGTAAAAAGGGAGGGGAAGGGGAACTGAAGCAAGGCAAGGTGAAGCAAAGAAAATAAAGATAAAAGCCTTTAATTTTGTGAAGTAATAAGAGATTTAATTCTCAGTGGAATGGAAGTAGTTGTCATATCTGTTGATAAAAATAAAGCAAAACAAACCAAGCAAATTAGATAAACAACCAAATGCAGTACAATACAATGTACCAATCATAAAATTCATCCTAAAACCAAAATCAACATGTAATATTAAAATGTAGACTCACAGATCTTGTTGTTACCCAATTCTTTTCTTCCAGTCCATAATGTCCATAAATCTGACAGTGAAAACTTCAAGTATGATATCACTGGCGAACCTTAGTCTTCAAGAAGTAAAACTTACAAGGAGGGGTCAAATCTGCATTGTGTCATAAAATCAACATACATAGTTTCACATACAAGCAGGGTTGTCTCAATGAGGTTTTTTCAACTTTCTAAAAATTGAAAACATAAGATGTTATTGCATGTATTAAACCTAGCAAAATAAAGTATTCTAATTTAACAGGAGCAAGTGCCAGATTCTGTACCTGGAGCAGGGCAATCCTGTATCTACATACAAACTGGAGAGTGAGAGGATAGAGAGTGACTCTGATGGTTTTGGTTGATGCCAAATTGAATGTGAATTAGCAGTGTGCCCTGGCAGACAAAATAATCAACCATAGCCAACCAGGTACAGCACTGCCAGCTAGGCAAGGGAAGGGATTGCTCCATTCTGCTGTACACTGATGCAGCCTTACTTCCATCACTGTGTGCTGTTCTGGGCACCTCAATGTGGGAAGAATATAAAACTGTTTAAGAGTGTCCAAAGGAGGGCTACAAAGATGGTAAAGGATCTAGAGGGCAAGACATATAAGGAGCAGCTGAAATCAACTGTTCAGCCTAGAGAAGATAAGACCTTACCACAGTCTACATCTTCCTCAGAGGAGAGTGAAGAAGCAAGTACTGATCTCTTCTCTCTGGTTACCAAGGGTCTGATTGAACCCAAGGGAATAGCATTAAGACACATCTGATTCCTTATTAGGAAAAGCATCTTCACTGAGAAGGTATCTGGGCACTGGAACATGCTCCTCAGGGCATCAAGACTGTCAAAATCATTTAATAGGGTCATAGGATGATAAGATCATAGAATGGCCTGAGTTGAAAGGGACCTCAAGAATCACCAAATTCCAACCACCCCCGTCACAGGCAGGGTTGCCAATGGATAGATCAAATACCAGATCAGATTGCCTAGGGCCCCATCCAACCTGGACATAAACACCTCTAGGGATGGGGCATCCACAACCTCTCTGGTCAACCTGTTCTAGCACCTCACCACCCTGTTGGTGAAATCTTCCCCCTGACATCTCATCTAAACCTTCTCTCCTTTAGTTTAAAACCATTCCCTCTTGTTCTATCACTGTCTACCCTTGTAAACAGTTAATTTCACTCATGTTTATAATTTCAAGCCCAGCTCCTTCAGCCTGTCTTAATAGAAGACAGTCCTTGGATCATTTTCATGGCATTCCTCTGGACCCTCTCCAAAAGCTCCACATCCTTCCTGTGTTGAGGGCCCCAGACCAGGATGCGGTACTTCAGATGGGGCCTCAAAAGGGCAAAGTAGAGAGGGGCAATCACCTTTCTCACCCTGCTGGCCACTTCTCTTCTGATGCAGCCCAGGATACCATTGGCCTTCTGGGCTGCAAGTGCACACTGCTGGCTCATATTCAGTTTTTGATCAACCAGGACCCCTAAGTCCTTCTCAGCAGGGCTGCTCTCAAGGAGTTCTTCTCCCAGTTTATATACATACCTGGGATTACCTTGACCCAAGTGCAAAACTTTGCACTTTGCTTTGTTAAACCTCATTAGGTTCATATGGGCCCACCTTTCATGTTTGTCAAAGTCCCTCTGTATGTCATCCCTTCCTTCTGCCTTATCAACTGCATTGCTCAGCTTCGTGTCATCAGCAAATTTGCTGAGGGTGCACTCAATCCCATCATCTATGCCACTGATAAAGATGTTAAAGAGTATTGTCCCAAGATAGACCCCTGGGGAGCACCGTTAGTCACTGGCCTCCAACTGGACATAAAGCCACTGACCACAACCCTCTCACTGTGACCTTCCAGCCAATTCTTTATCCACTTCAAATCTGTATCTCTCCAATTTAGAGATAAGGATCTTGTGGGGGATCCCGTCAAAGGCAGCACAGCGATTGAGGATCACAGCGAACAGGATGAGCAAACAGTGTGTAGCTTGTCAGAAGGGTGTGGATTGGGCACTTTGCATGGACAGTTCATGCAGAGGGGGTAAGTAGGGCATGCTGCTCTTCTCATCCAAGTCTTCAGTTGGATAGATCTCTATTAGTACCAACATGGTGACCACCCAGCATGGCAGACTGACTGAGGCAGAAACACAGATGGGGGGCCCATAAACTTTCTGGGCTGACACATGCACCCAAATGGACCTCCTGAGGAGAGAGAAGGCTGCCCAGACCTTTGGCTGTATGGAACTCCAGAATCTGGGGATCACCTTAGGGACTGAGGAAGGTGAGGGGTGTCCTGGGTGCAGGTGTGTCCAACTTGATCTTTTTGACCAGGCTGAGAGAGGAGGTAGCCAGGCTGAGATGTATTCAGAAGTGTGAGAGAGATACTGATGCCTTAAATAGTGCAGTGGCATAGGCAGACAGATATTTCTGTCTTGGGGCCCAGCCAGGAGAGGAAGGTAAGGAGGCTTCCCGCTTGACAGAGGGTAAACACATACAGGGTGAAGGAGTCTGGACCTTTGTCTCTGCTCAAGGCAAAAGGATAAGACTCCTCCTTGCTCCTGAAGTCCCAATAGATTTCACACTCTAGAATGGGAGAGAGAAGAAGGTATAGATAGTAGCTCAGAACCAGAAAGGGGTGAGTGATCACATAAAAAGGTTCAACTGAGGACCCATGTCACAACCAGTGACATTAAAAAAAGGCAAAGGGTCCTAGTAATTGTAGACTCTTTGCTGAGATGCACTGAGGTGCAAACCTGTTGCCCAGATAACTTCTCTAGAGGGGTTTTCTGCCTGCTGGGGACCTGCATTCAGGACATCAAGAAGAGAATATCAGGTATGATAAAGCAAGATGGCTACTATACCCTCCTGGTCTTTCAGTTTGAGTTGCATGAGGCTGCAAGCAGGAGATTAAAAATTTCAGAAAAGACTTTGTATCTCTTGGGAAGATGTTGAAAAATGCTGGGAAAACAACACAGTGAGTTGCAAGGGATCCAGGAGACTCCATCTACTTTATTGACAATAGTTTTTTTTGTTTTTTTTTTAGTTCAGGTATTGGACAGACCAACCAGAGGCGAAGTGTTGTTGGACCTGGTGCTCATCAATGCAGAGGAGATTTTTAAAGAAATTAGAATTGGAGGCAGCCTGGGCTGCAGCAAACATGCCATTGTTGAGTTTGTGGTCTTAAGGAATGTGGCCCTGGCAAAGAGTGGAGTTAGGACCCTGAACTTTGAGAAAGTGAACATGAGGCTGTTTAAGGAATTGTTAGACAAGGTCTCCTGGGAAGATGTCCTTAGAGACGGAGGGATGGAGCAAAGCTGGGTACTCTTTAAGGATGCCTTTCTGAGAGTACAAGAGCTCTTCATCCCTCAGAATAAGAAAGCAGGTAGAGGCAGAAAACCAGAGTTTGCAAAGCTTTTGGAAACATTTTCATATATATAGTTTGAATTTTTGGGTAGTCTTGCGTGGAGTCAGGATTTGGACTTGATCTTTGTGGATACCTTCCAACTTGGGGTATTCTATGATACTCTAAAATTATGAAGTAGATACTGGAGGCGGTCAATAAAATTAAGTAAAATCAGGAAGAAAGGAACATAGGTTCCTGGAAGGTGATGTACTTGCTTTCTCACTGACCAGTCATATAAATTCAACAGGAAAACTACTGTGTTAGATTACATTTTAGACCATAGGTTCAGCTATTCTTTTAGGATATGAGTCCAAAACACTGAAGATTTAGGGATGTCCATTATCCAAGTACTCTAACTATAGATAACTAAGAATTGCCATGGAACACTTTTTGTTGAACTGTATCAGGATAACCTAATTCTGTGAATGTTTCTTGAGTCTAAAGTCAAGCCTAGTTTAACTACTCACTTAAGCAAACAAAGATGTCTGCCTTGAAAATTCAACATCTATACATTAGGTTGCTAATATATTTCAATCTTCTCATCATACCAGGTAGGTTTTCCTGAATTTCTTAACTGGGTAGGAATATTTATATTTTCAAGGGCTGAATCTGTTCCAAATAATTATGTGGCCTAGCCTTTTATAAAAATTGACCCAGATAATAAAGGCTTATCTAAAAAAGTATTAAGAAATCATTAATCTTTAGCAGATCTATAAAATAATAAAATGTAGAATAAATTTTGTGAGAAAGATGTATCATATCCCTCCAAAAAACTGAGCAAAGAGGGGAAAACTGATACTATCATATAAAATTTCATAATGAAAAGACTGTAGAAAGGGGAAGTATATTATCAGTGGACAAAGAATTGATAGACGTAGTTCAGACAACCACTGGACTTTTCTGTATTTACTTATTGGCTTTATTAATATTTCTAGTAAAGCTTCCTAATCAATACATAATCCTAGCTATTGTTAACATATTGTTATCTACATAGATAGTATCTGTACAGTGGGAAAGGAAAAATAGCTTACAAAAAATGAAGGAAAAGGAATGAAGAAAAATCAGATTAGCTAACTCAGTAAATATAACACAACTAGCTACTGTGGATCAGACTCATCCTTGTTGACATTAGACAAGTGCTAAGTCTCTTTATGTAATCAATAAAGAGAAGCATCTCCAGAAAGCATAGTGGGCATGCAGTCTATAGGACCAGACAAGGTCTTACTCAAAGAAATCACTTCCTGTTTCAGAAAACGTGGTCATGTGAGTCACAACAACACCCATTTCACTCTACAGTCTTTTCCATGTTTTTACCTCACATGCTAATGCACTGATGATTCATATGTCTAGTCCTCTTGAGGAATGTCTTTAGTCTGCGTCTATTCAGAAGTTCCATAACTGTTCTGCTATGAAAATAAAATGTTGTCATTATCATTGTATTCATTAACTTCGTTTTCAGTGCTAACAACTACACAAGCCGCTTTTTTTTCTCATCCAGATCTCTTTCTTGCCCTTGCTTTTTGCAACATGTATTGTTGCCTCATACATGGTTTGCGGTGAATAGATCTCACATTTATAATATTATACCACTGAGCAATTATAATTATTTTTGTGGCAGAAGACAATGATAATAACAAAAAAGACTTATTAAACCATGTCTCTGAATAAGAAGTGATACAATTCCTCAAAGGAATATATGCCTGAATTTCACCAGATCTCAGTATTATTTATTTCGGTATTTTCCTAAAGTAAAGCTGTGAGCCAGAATAGTGTATGAGTCAGCCACTGGATATCTGTATGAACACATTTTGTTGGTTTTTATGTTCTGAGTAAAAAGGATCTTAAAGATGTAATCATAGGAAAAAAAAATTAAAAAAAAATAGTTGTGTATATAGTATATATTTTGACTGATATGTGTGTGTAAGGTTAACTCCTGATTGTCAAACAATTAAATTCTCTCCCACTATTACCCCTCCCCCCCTCCAATATCTTGATTGCACATTTGAAGACAATGTGGACTGCAATTACTTCTGTAGATTGAATTTGGAAGAAATATCTTAATTTACTAAAATATTCATGCATTTAAATTTTCTGGTATAAAAATTTATTTCAAATAAAAAGAAATGTCTCTTTTGGCACTTTATTTAATAATATAATAATCTTTTTTATTCAAGATACAACTTCACAATAAAAATGATAAATTCTGGCTCGAGAGATTATCTCAAAATAAAAACTAATTATTGGTAGACTTGAAATTTGTTATACAATCTTGCAAATCTATGATGTTAATTTATCTTTTTCAAATGAGATCTCAGATGGATATTATATGCAGGTAGGTATTTCTTTTCAGGTACACTGTGACAAGAATAATCCTTTCCTTCACTGTATAAAATCTCCACTCAAGTTGTCTGTCAATAACATTGTTAGATTTATTATTATTCTATAACATTATGAGAAATTAACACTTTTGATTGACAATTGTATTGGGTTTGACTTGTCATACTTCTACTCTGTTTATAGACATTTTCTCAGTACTTATCTTTGTTTAAACACGCTCCACTGTTCAGAAGAGCAATTACTCTGGCTTTACTGAAAGTAGGATCTGACATACTATTTTGCAGTACCAAAATAACTGGTTTCAGTGTAAAATGAACCAAACCTTATACAAATATTTCACTAATCCTGGCTCATTCATTCTTAAGTCAATGAAAGTAATGATTGTTAGTTGCAAAATATTATGCCAGTTTTCTTACCTGGTTTGTGATATTATTCCTTAAGCATAATTTAAATATAGCTTTCTTTGAGCAAACATATTTGGGATGTTCATACCAATCATCATGCTTTAACTTCACATAATTTCTTCTCTAACATGGATCTAAATAATTTTCCAAATAGTTTGCTCTGTTACCATGTATTATGATCTGTTACCATTATTATGATTTGATTTTTTTCCTACATTTGCATACTGTTTACAGAACCAAATATACATAAATAAAGCGAACATCTAGAAAAATAAGCCTACAAATGTGCATTCGCGTATACTCACACATTATAATTCCCCAGTTCATGTTCCCAGAGTTCAAGAGAATGAAAAAAAAGAAAAATAAAAATCTGCAGTTCTGCTATAACGTCAGGAGCATAAATCACATCAATAACTTTAAATGTGCTTAAAGTATGCAGTGGTATAGAATCATGGAACAGCTCAGTTTGGAAAAGACCTTAAAGGTCATCAAGTCCAACCACAACCATCCTACCCTAATTCTAACAACTCTCTGCTAAATCATGTCCCTGAGCACCACATCCAAACAGTTTTTAAACATATTCAGGGATGGTGACTCAACCACTTCCCTGGTGAGCATATTCCAGCGTTTAACAACTTTCTGTAAAGAAGCTTTTCCTGATATCCGACCTAAACCTCCCCTGGTGCAACTTGAGGCCATTTCCCCTCATCCTGTCATCTGTCACCAGTGAGACCAGTCCCGCTCTCACTGTAATCACCTTTCAGGTATTGGAAGAGAGCAGTAAGATCTCCCCTCAGCCTCCTTTTCCCCAGACTAAACAGCCCCAGTTCTTTTAGTCACACCTCACAGGGCATATTCTCCAAGCCCCTCACAAGCCTTGTTGCTCTTCTTTGGACCTGCTCCAGCACCTCAATGTCCTTCTGTATTGAGGATAATGATAAGCTATAATGAAATATTGGTCAACGTCATGCCCTCATCCCCAAGCAGTCAGAAGTTTGGATGGTTGTAGTCTCAGGTAACTCAAGATAATACAGCTAAGGATCTTGAAAGAAAGCACCCTAGTTTCAGCTGAGACAGTGCAAAAAGCACCTTGATGTTTTGTTTGTTACTGAATAATGAGAGCACACCTGGGCTGAGGCCAGGACAGACCAAGCTGCTCAGTTGGGAAGTGTCATTGCTCTTATGGCACAGCAGCAGGTGACAAGGTGGAGCCAGGACAGCTGGCCTGAATTATGAAAAGGGTTATTCCATATCATGTGACATCACGCAGAAGGCTATTAAGCAAGCCCTGAGGATCCGGCTGGGGGGTACTAGCTGCTGTTCAGAGATTGGATGGAGCTTGATTAGCTGGTGGTGAGATGTTACCATCCTGTTGACAACAGGATGTCAGTTGGTGGGTCACTGTATTGTTAAATAGGCAGGTTGGAAGGTGACAAACAATTGTATTGAAGATTGTATAACTATGTTGATTTTTTTTTTTTCTGTCTTGGTAAGTAGTTTTTAATCTCAACTCATGAGTTCTGTTTTGTTTCTAATTCTTTCTGTTGTCCCAGAAAGGAGGGGGGGAGGAGTGAGTAAATGGCTGTGCGGTGCATAGCTACTCCCAGGTTAAACCACAACAAAGCTAGGAGAAACTTAAGCAAAGATCTGGAACTCTTGCACCTGAGAGCTGCTTTTATGTGGCGATTCACGTTCTTGGTTTCTGCATGAGTGTTGCTGTATGCCTGGGCTTACCTGTGACCTGTGTTCTGTGCCCTGTTGTGCTATGCCTCTGCCCTGCTGTGCCACACTTCTTTGATTCTTTGTCATAGTTGTGCTTTACTTGTGCCATGCCTATGTCAGGTGTTACCAAGTTGGTACTATGCCTGTGCCTTAGTGGGCCATATTGTTGCTTGTGTTGTGCCTGTGCAATGAGAAGCACTTTTTTTTTTTTTTTTTCCACTTGGTGAAAAAGGTCATTATTCTAACAAGATAACTAGAGCATGGAGGAGGGGGCCTTGCAAAGGAGAGGTAACAATTTTGGGGCTGATCTCCCTACCTTGTAAGACTATGCAGAACTGTTGAGCAGTAACAGGCAAACTTTCTGAGGGAGAGAGAGAGAGATCTTACAAACTATGCCTGCACGCTAAGGAGGGTCAACTAGTGGTCACTTCAGGAAAGTGACAGCAAGACCACCTGAAGCCTCTCTAACCCACAAACCCATTTCCAGAATATTCTTAAAATTGAATTGTGCAGTGGTAGGGTCATGCCTCAATCATAATGTTAAAGGGAGGTCTGAATACCACCTAGGCCCCTGCTTAATTTCTGGGATGTTCTGAAGAAGGACTGTGTGTGCTCAGCAGTATTGCACAACTAGTGACTGAGCTCCTCCTTGGGAAGAGTGGGGCACAAGCACATAAAAGGCAAAAAAAACTGCCAGGTTGTGTACACATCCACTACCAGAGAAACAACTTTGACTAATGTGGCATTGATGGATTTTTTTTTAATAAATATACAGCTATATACATGTATATAATATGCAAATATACAGTGTTGAATAATACCATCTAAATACTAAAAAAAAATAGTATTTTGAAATCAAACAACAATTGCTCCTTGATATAAATAAAACTGTTAACTGATTGTTTGGTGTCACTTCATCTTAATTAACCCCAAAAGGATCTCGAACCTTACATCATTATCCATGGTAGCGTGGTGTTCAGTCACAAAATACGTCATGCCTATGTTTTGCTGGTCTGTGATGTGCTATGATGTCCCAGTTCTTGTACCTTGTCAGTCCGTAGTCTGACCCACATATGTACATTCTTATTCTGTCATTGGCCCTGAATCGTGATCACTGGGAATATTCAGGAAACAAATTCCTGAAACTGGCTAACTTGAACATCAAGTTCAACTAAGGGTAGTCCTTGAATGTCGAGAAGAACAGCCCTGGCATTAATATTTGCTGTGAGACACCCAGCTAGAAAGTAACTTGACAGAAAAGGACCTGGGTGTCTTGGTGGACAAGAAGTTGAATGTAAAACAACTATACATCCTTGCTGCAAAGAAGGATAGTTGTATCCTAGGTTGCATCAGGCAGTCATGTC
Organism: Pavo muticus; assembly: GCA_016647715.1. Classification (NCBI taxonomy): domain Eukaryota; kingdom Metazoa; phylum Chordata; class Aves; order Galliformes; family Phasianidae; genus Pavo; species Pavo muticus. The sequence continues at coordinate 100,350 of JACDJE010000588.1, read as the reverse complement.
AGAAGACTGAGGAAAGTGATTCTTCCACTCTACTCAACGTTGATAAAACCAAAGATGATCTACAGTGTTTAGTTCTGGTCTTTCCAGTATAAATGAGACCTAGTGTTACTGGAGAGAATCCAGTGAAGTGCCACAAACATGATTAAGGGAGCCTTTCCTCGTATGAGGAAAGGCTGCGAGAGGAGGGACAGCTCAGCTCAGCTCAGAGAAGGCTCAGAGGGAATCTTACCAGTATGAATAGACATGTGAAGGGAAGGTGTAAAGAAGATGGACTCAGAGTTTTTTAGTGGTGCCCAGTGACAGGAGTGATAGATATAAAGTGAGCCAAAGAGGTTCCCTCTGGATATCAGGGAATACTTCCTTAATGTGCATGTAGCTGAGCACTGACACAGATTCCTCACAGAGGCTGTGGAGTATTCTTCCTTGGAGTTCTTCAAAAGACAGCTGGATGTGGTTCTGAGCAGCCTGCTCTAGATGGTCCTGCTTAAGCAATGAATTTAAACCAAATGACCTCCAGAAGTCCCTTCAAGTAAACTATTTTGTGTTTCTGTGAAGATTTTGAATTTCTGTAAAGTATTGAAAGCAAATGTAAAGAAAAGAACTGCTCAACTAGAACTGATTCAAAATAGACAGCCATGCTGTATAACTGCTCTGAGGGGAAATATATATCTATTTCTAATAATAAATTCTACCTGGGAAATTATAAATGATTCTTAACAAATTTTAAAAGTCAAAGAAATACATTAACTCACCTGAACTTTATCTTGATGATTTTTTTCTGATTAGAAAGCCTGTAAGAGGTTGAAGTACTTTTGCTTTTTCTGTCTCTTCTACAAAAGCATCACTTGAAAAGCAGTCTGTTTCCATTTTTTTGCTAAAATGTAGAGGTGAAGAAAGATGGATGGGGTGCTCCTTCACATCCAGCCTTTATATTCCTATTAAGTAATATCTCCAGTGAGTGATTTCACCATTAGGAAGTTTGTCTTCCCTGTGTAACATTGCTGATGCATCCTGAGATTAAATAGCTGATGCGTGCTTCATCACAGCTGATGTTTCTGAATGTCTTTCAAATGTCAACTCTAAACAGTCTGTCTCATTTAGGACATTTACAGGAGATGTAGCCAAATGGTGACTTGCAAACCACAAGCAGCTCATCGTCAGTTAAAAATCAGAGTGCTTGTGTAATGCCTAGTGTTTTCTGTCTTCTCCCTACTATGCATCTGACATCTGGTGATGTTACAAGTAAATGATCTAATAAATCATGAACCTAGAATGCTAGAATGAACATTTCCAAGTGATAGAACTTCTTCTCAATTAAAATGAAAATAGTAGTATGGTGTGGTCATTTTCGCTTTGATTTTGCTTTGCCTAGTGAAAAGTCTTTACCTCAACCTGTGAGTCAGCTCTTTCGCCATTCTGATTCTTTCCTCAGTCCCACCTGGGAAGAGTGAGAAAGCAGTTGCATGGTACTAAGCATTCTGCTGGGGCTAAACTGCAACATACAGGCATAGTTTCAGAAGTTCTATCATTCTGTTGAATTTCACAGCAACAGATGTGTTGCTAGGAGAAAACAAATAGACAGTTACCCAGACAATAAATAAGTCAAACTAATTTTCAATGTAAAGAGAGATAAAAACAATAGTCAGACAAGACAGCCATAAAATAAAGCAAAACAAACTAACAACCAAAAAAAAGCAAGAGAAAATATCTGCAAACATCATTTATATGAGGTTAAATATTATAAGAATTTTGTGCCATTGGGTAGAATGCTGTTTTGTTTTCAGTGAACACGCTACAAAATGGCATATATAGATTAAATTTTTGAGGAATCAGTCACAAATTCCTGAATCAGGGCCAAAGTTTTAGACATTCAGACTGTAGTGTATTCTGGGTAATTTCTCCTCATCTCTCAGTGTAGACTGTGGTAAATTGAAACATATATTTTCAGACATTTCATTTTACATTAGCAGGTACACGAAGACTGAGGCAAACACATTTTAACTGGAATGTATATAAGGTAAATATATTAATAACACCATGAACAGTCTTGTAAATTTATTCAGACAAACTAAATGGCCCCTACTCTTTGTAAGTCTACATTTACACATTCAAAAAAATGTTTTAAATATGTACTGGATTTAAATTTGACATTATAAATTATATGACTTTTATACTACATTAGTAAAGAAATGCTTTTTCCTTTCATCTATTTCGTTTTTTTTTCCCCTACTATAGTGATTAGGAGCACAATGGTATGGTATGCATTTATTCATTAATAATGGTTACATAACCATCAACTTGTGAACAGCCATTTTATAATTACAAATATGTTTTATGCCTGAAATACATACCTGCCAAAGACTAAGCCAAATTGCAGTACATGGGTCACTTCCGTACTTCATGTACATTATGAATTAAAAGCAAATTCAGAGTGCATTTAAGCCTAGACAACAGATGGCATTCAGTAGTACAAGCATATTGCACCATATGTCTACAAAATGCTTTCAAAAAGTACTTGGCATTTCTCAACATTATAAAATGGAATTAAATTACAAATTTTTATTTTTAATATCATTTTAATATTAACATTAATGTTTTAATAAAATGTTGAAAAACATTTTGAGTATTCTACTGAAATTTAGTCTCACTTAAGTGATGAGGATGAAATTATAAAAAGAGGTTTATAAAGATCTCTTAGAAGAGATCCTTAAATTCCTTAATTTCTGTTAAAAAAAAAAAAAAATAACTCTTTTTGGAAGCTCATGAAGAAAACTACCTCCTACAAATACTAGCAAAAATCTTATAATTGTTTTGTTTATTTGTTATATGTCTGCCCTAATTTACTTAGAGCTAATTCTGTTTATATTTAGATTGCTTTCTTGTCCATATCCTATGCAGTTCACCATAGTAATTGAGAGCATAATGGCAAGCATAAGGTTTCCAAGCCTTATTCATTTATTTATTTTTAAGTGACAATTTATACTCTTTAGAAACAGATGGGTCTGAAACATTTTTCTGGGTTTATGTCAAGTCCCATATATACAGCCTAAATCACTCTCTTTTGCCGTAAAAGGAATGTGTAACAACACTATTAACAAAAATGTACAAATTATGTTACAGTATGTAAGTCCAAAGGTAAGGGAGAGTTGAGGTTCACAAAAGTAGAATGATCAGAAGATCAAATGGAACTAAGCTTATGTTATGAAAGATGCATTTGAATAACAGTGAAAATGAAATTTGAAAGGACCTTATAGTGGCCTTCCAGTACCTGAAGAGTGCCTACAGGAAAGCTAGGGGGGGGCTTTTTATACAGGCGTGTAGCAACAAGACAAGGGGAAATGAAACAGCGTTAAACTGGAAGAGAGTAAATTTACGCTAGATATGAGGAAGAAATTAGGTTTGGATTGGAAGGAACCTTTATGATAATCTAGTTCCAACCCCCCTGCTACAGTCAGGGACACTTCTCTCTAGACCAGGTTGCTCAAAGCCCCATTCAGCCTGGCCATTTCCCCTCACCTGTCGCTACATGACCTTATAAAAAGTCCCTCCCCAGCTTTCCTGTAGGTTCCCTTCAGGTACTAGAAAGCCACTATAAGGTCCCCCAGGAACCTTCTCTTCTCCATGCTGAAGAGCCCCAACTCTCTCAGGCTGTCCTCGTAGGGGGGGTGCTCCAGCCCTCTGATCTTCTTCATGGTCCTCCTCTGAACCTGCTCCAACAGTTCGGTGTCCTTCTTGTGTTGGGGTCTCCAGAACTGGACACAGTACTCCAGATGGGATCTTACAAGAACAGAGTAGAGGGGCAGAATCACTTCCCTTGACCTGCTGGTTGTGATTCTCTTGATGTAACCCAGGATACAGTTGGCCATCTGGGCTGCAAGTGCACACTGTCAGCTCATGTTGAGTCTTTCATCAACTGTTACCCCAAAATCCTTCTCCTCAAGGCTACTCTCAAATCATTCTCTGCCCTACCTGTATCTGTGCTTGGGATTTCCCTGACCCGGGTGCAGGACCTTGCTCTTGTCCTCATTGAACTTCATGAAGTTGGCATGGGCCTACCTCTCAAGCCCTCTGGATGGCATCCCTTCCCTCTGACAAATCAAATGCACCACTTAGCTTGGTGTCATCTGCAAACATGCTGAGAGTGCCCTCGATCCTGCTGTCCATGTTGCCTACAAAGATGTTAAATGACACCGGTCCCAGCAACAAACTGTGAAGATCTCCACTTGTCAACGGTCTCCACTTGGACACAGAGCCATTGACCACAACTCTCTGAGTGCGACCATCCAGCCAATTCCTTATCCAGCGAGAGGTCCATCCATCAAATCCATTTTTCTCAAATTTGGTGACCAGGATGTCATGCAGGACACTGTCAAATGGTTTGCACAAGTCCAGGTAGATCACATGAGTTGCTCTTTCTTTATCCACTGATGCTATAACTCCATTGTAAAAGGCCACCAAGTTTGTCAGGCATGACTTGCCCTTGGTGAAGCCATGTTGGTTACCACCAATCACCTCATCTTTATTTTCCAGGCACAGAGCTAAGAATGACTGGCCTGTAGTTCCCTGGATGTTTTGTTTTTTTTTTCCCCCCTGGATCTTTTCACTGAAGTCACCTTTGTATCACTGCTGAAATAGACAAACAAAATCAGTGGGTTAGATAATGAAGCATTTAAAATACATATAATTTTGACTTAGAAAAATATAAATTTGTAATAAATTACTATGATTTATTTAGGCTTTATCATCTAGATAAATGCAGATTCTAGACATTGGACATTCTATATTTTTTTCAGTGCAGCAGAGGAGGTCATTAGTGCTAGTAATGTTCATTTATTAATAGATTTATGTTGCTTTTTAAATGATTTAGATTAACAGAGGAATTTATTCTACCTGGCACATTTTTTGAACTGCTTGAGGCAGACTGATTTGCATGTTCAGTTCTCAGAAGATGTGACAGGTTGTGAATGCTTAAACTGACAGCAGACTGTGAGTAGCAGCTAACTTTCCTCTTTTCACATTGTGTGTCTAGGAAAGTCAAACAGTACTCAAAAGATGGCATTTGCACAAATTGTCCTGTAACACACTTTTTTTTTTTTTTTTTTTTTTTTTTTAACCCAGAAATAGTAAGTGCCTGGAATTAAAGCAAATTGTCAACATAGCTCTCAGTCATGTCATTTCCAAACCTTCACTGAAGAGAATGACTTTTCAAAGTTACAAAATGTCTGTTGGTTGTCTCCGGTTGGTGTCAGCCTATATGAATGGGAAGCTGCATTCTTCTAAAATATTTCAGAGATGCTACATAGTGAGTTGTTCATGCGGTACGTGCAGGATATTTATGGCATCCTGCAGATGTCTTCCTCTCAAAAGAAACACCCTGTTGTTGCTGAATTGTTCTTCATTCTGTGGTTTTCATAGTAAAAAACAACAGCTATGATACACAAAGTAGTGAAACATCTTCTAATTCGATATCAGTGAAAGTGAATATATACAGATTTGTCTCTTCTTCAGTTGTTGAACTAGGGTGGTCTTACTCTTTGGGAAATTGAAACAATTCTTAACCCCCTTTCAAAGATGAAACTGTTGTCCTTATTATGTCTTTGCTCTCAGTCATTCTCTGTCTCTCTAACACTGTCCCAAAAGACGTTGAACTCTGAATTATAAAGCCCAGAATCCCAATCTGTGTATCCTATGACCCAATCTGACTGCATAAAAGATCGTTATCTAATGAAGTCCTGAATTAATTTGTTCTTGAAGTTCATTAACCAAACATAATTTAGAACGTATCTTAATTGAGACTTCAAATCTCAAAGTAACCTGTTCTAGCAGCAGTGAATTAAGCCTAATTACTGGTATAATGTTCCAGTGCTACTTGTGACCATTTGTTCTAAAGCAAAGTGGGTAAACTAAAGCAGACTGTAGTTCAACTCTGTCTAATTTAAGTTTTGAGATAGGAAATATATTATACCACTACTTTTCAAATGGAAATTGTTCAGTTGTTTTTCCATCATACATATCTTCATTATTTTCTAAAGCAATTCAATTTTTATTTTTAACTTAATAGTCTTTCTTGACTATGGACATTTGAGGCCTGACATCATCCGTTTGGGAGTGGTCCTTGTGACATAGAAGTCCATATCATTCTGAATCAAGAGTCAGAGACAGGAAATGTTTCCTATGGCATTTCAAATAGCAGTGTTTGTCCATGATTACGTGACTGAATTATACTGAGGTTAAATTGCAGTGTTAAAATCACTGTTCAAACAACTCTCAAGTAGCATGAACACTTACTTTTTTTCTGTTAAATAGTGTTCTCAATTTTTCAATGACTGTATTGACAAAGTGTAAGACTTGCTTAAACCTAAGCATTTTAGAACATTTGGGACCCTGTGCTTTATTTGTTTTGCCTTCCACATTACTTTGGAAGGAGATGTATCTCTTGTATATACAGTGTAATACACTATGTACAGCCCCGAACAGTTCCGTTGCTAAAACCTAGAGCATCTCAGGTGACACTGCACACCTATGTTTCCATTATACCTACATTTCCTTTGTCTCAAAGCTTAGACATTGAGGTTAGCTGGGAAAGCCTACGTTGAACATGAATTTAATTTTGAAACTGAAACTGTCCCATTTTAAATAATTTAAGCTGTACTTAATCAAAGTTTCTCTTTTAAACCACTTAGCAGGTAACCTGCCTTATAACTGTCTGAGGTTTCATGAAATTGATTGACTAGTTTTTGAATCTGAACTTTCTTCTTTAATTTAAGAAATTCAATTTGCAATTAAATTCCCACATATCAAAGATATTGTCACTTATGGAATGTATCTTAGTTAAGATTATTCACAGAAATATTTTAAAGAAAGTGTCAGATACTATTTCAAAAATGCTTCATTTGTTTCATCTTTTAAAAGCAATGAAGTGTTAGAAGAAGGATTATGTAGAAAACAGATTTTTCTGTGTGAAATTTAGTCTAAATTAGTCACAGAAATATTTGAAAGACTGATGTTAGTGTTGTCTTAACAAATAACATCAGGGTAATATTCACTCTACAGTCATTACCAATTTTTTTTTTTGTTTTGTTCTCCTGCCCTCTGCTTTCTTTTCAACTCATTAAGTATCTTCTAACTATGCACTGATGCTAGTATTTTACTCTGTGATTTTTTTATGCTTACAGAGGTCATTTCCAAAACACTTCTATCACTTTTGGCATAATTTTCTCTTCCTGATCTCTACAAATCCTGCCAAACTGCAAATTTTAATATTAATAAATGTAAAGCTATCACTGTACTCCCTAATTTCTGAGTTTCTAAGAGCTACATTGATTCCTGACATGATTTAGAGTAGCCAGTATGGCTGTTAATCAAACTAGATTGTCACAATATATAGGATGCATTTTATTGGCTGATTAAAATATAGTATCCTCCCGTCAAGTGTATCAGAGAAAGGAAAGAAAAAGGGGGTAATAAACTTTCTACCAGCTGTTGCTGGGCAAACCCCCAAAAATCTGTTTACAGCAGTTCCTAATTGTACATCACAGTACCCCAAGAGAGTAGGAATAGATCTACTGGCTGGTTTGCAAATTGAGTATTAATCTAAATTTGGGGATGTATCTTAAAATATGTTTTATAAATACATTCTAAGAATATATAACCATGACAACTCTCCCCAGCACAGTTATCTCTCCGCTGCATTTGAAGTAGCACAGGGAATCTTTGATCTTCTTTCAGCTACCCCATCTGTTTGATCTTTCCTCAGTTATTTTGTCTGCTTCAGTCTTCAAACTTTTACAGGGTTTTGTTTTTCTGACAGATCCTTTTCAGGCTCTTAAGATTTTAATTACTCCAAAATCCAGCTATTCTATATACTCAGTCTCATTTTTAAAAATATTTAGGGTTTATAGGTTATCATTTGTACTAATGTATGTGTTAAGTTCTCTAGGAGTTTATTTATTTTCCTGAAGCACTGCTGCCACTTGTCAACTTCCCTTAAGTGCTTTGGGTCTTCTATACTTTCACCTTCACTGTGCCGCTTGACAGAATTGACATACCTGATCTACGTAAAATTAGAGGGTTGTGCAGGAAGTCTAAGTAAACAATGCTGCTTCTAAGAGAGGATTTGAGTCTTCTATTACTTGTTCTTCTAAGACTTAAGAAATAATGAAAATCATGTATGAATTAGAAATGTTGTTAAGAGAAATACATAACAGAAATTGTAGAATACAGCTTGATAAACAGAGTTTGGCATTAAATTAGGAAATATCCTAACTAGCACTATTTAAAATTCAATTGTGTTCTCAGGTAGAATGTGGACAAATATATTAAAAAATGCTGATCCATTTTTAAACATCACTGACCTTTCCAAGAATCTTGTTTGGCACTGGGTTTAATTCTGTGTTTTCTTACACTGTGCTTTTCTATAATATATGCAAGTATAGAAGGAAACAGATTAATGTGGGCATATTCACTCATTATTCATCAGCTAGACATTTTCTGTTCCTGAGTAATCTCCAATCTGATTGATTGCTAAAAAAAAAAATGTTCTAAATCTAAACACTTTAACATTTAAGACTCTATGTGTGGATTAAATTGTGTTCTAAGTGGAAGAGGACCTAACAGACATAGCAATTTTCTACAGATAATTACTGTTGGCTAATCTGCTGGTACTATTAAAATATTTACAACTCCACTTTACATTTTTTAATTTCCAGCTTAAAACAGAATACATCTTGTTGCAGTTTGCCTGGTAGATGAAAAGTGATTCCCGGTTTTTAAAATTCATTTAAAAAGTGACTTCATCTTTTTAATTAATTCAGGCATGAACACTACAGTCTATACATGGTTATACAATTCACACCTTTCCTGTATATTAATGTTTATTTTAGTTTGAATCACTGCTTAAATTCCCATTTGATGTTGAATTACAATGAAAAACAGTTCTTTCCCTTCTTATCCCTAAAAGTCTACAATGAGAGAATTTAATTAAGCAAACTTTCACCAGATTTCTTAAATTTTCTAGGTTCATTGTTATCTGAACCAGTAATTTATCTTTTCTGTGGTTACTCTAAACAGCAGGTGAAAGGACAAAAATTGCAATTTAGCCTCAGTTATCAAATGGCATCGATATCTATATTTGGGCAATTAAAACCTTCCCTGAGGAAAATCAAAGAATAAAATACTTCATGTTTTCAATGAACAAAAGGGTGACAATTTAAAATCTGTTTTCATGCACAGAAGACAGGGAGCTTGTTAGTGTACAATGTAAAATCTTATGCAACGCATTATGCTATGTACTGGATTTTTGCTTTGCTTTATAATTTTAAAACACTTAAACCATGATACCTACAAAACTGCTTTATAAATGATGATGATTATAATGACTTAATAAATACCATTATGAATTGAAAAAAAAAAAAAAAAGTGCATTGGCTGGACATTTTAAAGGGTTTAACTTTTTTTTTTTTTTTCCTGCTAGGAAATTGATGACCATATGATCATCACAGCACAAAATTTATTACAAGATTTTTAAAAAGAAAAGTCAATTTTCCTTTGAGAAATAGCCTGCAAGTGATGCAAAAAAAATTTAGGAACACTTTAACTGTGTACTAAAATTAATTTGTTCATTACCTAACACCAGAAATGTACTAAGAAGCAATGAATGAAATGTATCCTAAATATCAGAAAGATGAAACTAAATAAATATGAGTACAAAAACTTTTTACATGTACCAGTAATTTCTTCTTTACAATTATTAATGTGGCATTAAGCAGAATGGATAATTACTGCATATCATCCGTGCTCCAGATACCTTTCCTTGCAGACCTCCATGGGAATGGTCTGAGGCTAAAGCTACTAAAGAACACACTTATCACACACAGTAATGTAACAAAGTAGTCAGTAATTGTATGTCAGGGGAATTTCAGTTCTTCAGTTAGTTGTATAGGTTTCTAGGAATAGAAACCTATAGGTTCCTTGACTCCTTTCATTTTGTTTCTTTGGTCTCTATCACATTTGCCCTTGATAGCTCTACAAACTGATCAGTTTTCTGAAAGGCTCAATGTCTGTGCTGAAATCTACATTTCAATCTCTTCATTGAAAATGTATGTTAATTCCTTGACTGTCTAACTTTTGGTTCATTCAGCTTAATTATCTACCTTACAATAGACAGTATGGGCCTCCAAAACTGAAACTTAACCCATCTAATTTTCCATATAAATTTTCATTAAAAAAACCAGTATGCTACAATTCCCTATAAGAATATTAATTTTAATCATAATCATATTAATGTGCCTCTGAGTCACATTTTGAGGAAGTTCATATTCATCATGTGCCCCATACAGAGCAAAATGCAGGATTCTTCATTTCAATCTACCAATGCCTTTCAAGTTATACATGTGATGCTTACCTCTATTTAAAGAATCACACAGAATCACAGAATTTGACAATTGGAAATAAATTTTCTTCATTAATTTAACTCAGGAATGGCACCATAGGGTCACTCATCTAAAAAGTGAATATTTCAGTTTTGATTATCACATATCTAAGAGCCATAATCAGATCAGTAATAATGAGATCTAAGATGGATATATTGGATATAATGTTATTGAAAGAATTTGTCAAGCTACTCAGTTTTTAGGGTTGTCATGCATCACTGCACAAAAAAAAAAAAAAAAAAAACAGCAACAAAAAGCCTCCCCCTCCAAAACAACAACAACAAAAAACTACATACTCTACTACTACATGTACTATGTATTCATGCTATGAATGGCATATGCTATAATATCTGTGACAAAACTGCATATACTTCATACGCCAAAAATACTAACTGTATACTCATATAAAGCTACATGTGTTTTTGTCCTTTTTTGTTGTTGTTGTTCTGCTATGACTATTTTGGCCTGACATAGCACTACTTCAGTTAGCTTTGTGAGATTCTTCTTCTTCTTGCTTCATCACTTTGTAGCTGACTATATGTTGTTGGAAATCAGAAAATGCAAACTCTTTAAGGGTGGAAATGCGGCCCAAAACAGAATTAGAAACTGTTTCATGCTCTTTGCAAAGCATTGCCAAAAAAGGAGCACTCCTCTGTGAGAAGTGATAGTGACAGTCTGTGAGTCCCAAGAGGGCATACTGTAACTTTATGGAAAGCAGCTGTTTACTCAGCAGGGACAGATTTTAATACCCCAGAGAAATCAGACTAACTGGAAAGTGATAGATAATTGAGAGCGGAGAAAAAATAAACGCAAAAGAAAATGATATTTATGAAGTTGAACTCTTATTCTAGAAAAAAAAAATATTGTTGTGTAACTGGATAGTATTGCGATATATATATATCATTACTGGTGGTATGAAATTGTTAAGTGGAATCATAAATCTCTCTTCAAAACCTATAAATCAGCCTTGGCTAAGTACAGAAGGAAAAGTTCAGTGGAGAGTCTTTGTACAGATCTCTAGACATATATCTGTCTGAAATCAAGATGAAATTTATTAGTACTACATCAATTTCCTAGCAAGTAAATCATGTACCTTCTGAAACAGCTGCGTGTAAATGTGGTGATTNTTTTAACCCAGAAATAGTAAGTGCCTGGAATTAAAGCAAATTGTCAACATAGCTCTCAGTCATGTCATTTCCAAACCTTCACTGAAGAGAATGACTTTTCAAAGTTACAAAATGTCTGTTGGTTGTCTCCGGTTGGTGTCAGCCTATATGAATGGGAAGCTGCATTCTTCTAAAATATTTCAGAGATGCTACATAGTGAGTTGTTCATGCGGTACGTGCAGGATATTTATGGCATCCTGCAGATGTCTTCCTCTCAAAAGAAACACCCTGTTGTTGCTGAATTGTTCTTCATTCTGTGGTTTTCATAGTAAAAAACAACAGCTATGATACACAAAGTAGTGAAACATCTTCTAATTCGATATCAGTGAAAGTGAATATATACAGATTTGTCTCTTCTTCAGTTGTTGAACTAGGGTGGTCTTACTCTTTGGGAAATTGAAACAATTCTTAACCCCCTTTCAAAGATGAAACTGTTGTCCTTATTATGTCTTTGCTCTCAGTCATTCTCTGTCTCTCTAACACTGTCCCAAAAGACGTTGAACTCTGAATTATAAAGCCCAGAATCCCAATCTGTGTATCCTATGACCCAATCTGACTGCATAAAAGATCGTTATCTAATGAAGTCCTGAATTAATTTGTTCTTGAAGTTCATTAACCAAACATAATTTAGAACGTATCTTAATTGAGACTTCAAATCTCAAAGTAACCTGTTCTAGCAGCAGTGAATTAAGCCTAATTACTGGTATAATGTTCCAGTGCTACTTGTGACCATTTGTTCTAAAGCAAAGTGGGTAAACTAAAGCAGACTGTAGTTCAACTCTGTCTAATTTAAGTTTTGAGATAGGAAATATATTATACCACTACTTTTCAAATGGAAATTGTTCAGTTGTTTTTCCATCATACATATCTTCATTATTTTCTAAAGCAATTCAATTTTTATTTTTAACTTAATAGTCTTTTTTGACTATGGACATTTGAGGCCTGACATCATCCGTTTGGGAGTGGTCCTTGTGACATAGAAGTCCATATCATTCTGAATCAAGAGTCAGAGACAGGAAATGTTTCCTATGGCATTTCAAATAGCAGTGTTTGTCCATGATTACGTGACTGAATTATACTGAGGTTAAATTGCAGTGTTAAAATCACTGTTCAAACAACTCTCAAGTAGCATGAACACTTACTTTTTTTCTGTTAAATAGTGTTCTCAATTTTTCAATGACTGTATTGACAAAGTGTAAGACTTGCTTAAACCTAAGCATTTTAGAACATTTGGGACCCTGTGCTTTATTTGTTTTGCCTTCCACATTACTTTGGAAGGAGATGTATCTCTTGTATATACAGTGTAATACACTATGTACAGCCCCGAACAGTTCCGTTGCTAAAACCTAGAGCATCTCAGGTGACACTGCACACCTATGTTTCCATTATACCTACATTTCCTTTGTCTCAAAGCTTAGACATTGAGGTTAGCTGGGAAAGCCTACGTTGAACATGAATTTAATTTTGAAACTGAAACTGTCCCATTTTAAATAATTTAAGCTGTACTTAATCAAAGTTTCTCTTTTAAACCACTTAGCAGGTAACCTGCCTTATAACTGTCTGAGGTTTCATGAAATTGATTGACTAGTTTTTGAATCTGAACTTTCTTCTTTAATTTAAGAAATTCAATTTGCAATTAAATTCCCACATATCAAAGATATTGTCACTTATGGAATGTATCTTAGTTAAGATTATTCACAGAAATATTTTAAAGAAAGTGTCAGATACTATTTCAAAAATGCTTCATTTGTTTCATCTTTTAAAAGCAATGAAGTGTTAGAAGAAGGATTATGTAGAAAACAGATTTTTCTGTGTGAAATTTAGTCTAAATTAGTCACAGAAATATTTGAAAGACTGATGTTAGTGTTGTCTTAACAAATAACATCAGGGTAATATTCACTCTACAGTCATTACCAATTTTTTTTTTTGTTTTGTTCTCCTGCCCTCTGCTTTCTTTTCAACTCATTAAGTATCTTCTAACTATGCACTGATGCTAGTATTTTACTCTGTGATTTTTTTATGCTTACAGAGGTCATTTCCAAAACACTTCTATCACTTTTGGCATAATTTTCTCTTCCTGATCTCTACAAATCCTGCCAAACTGCAAATTTTAATATTAATAAATGTAAAGCTATCACTGTACTCCCTAATTTCTGAGTTTCTAAGAGCTACATTGATTCCTGACATGATTTAGAGTAGCCAGTATGGCTGTTAATCAAACTAGATTGTCACAATATATAGGATGCATTTTATTGGCTGATTAAAATATAGTATCCTCCTGTCAAGTGTATCAGAGAAAGGAAAGAAAAAGGGGGTAATAAACTTTCTACCAGCTGTTGCTGGGCAAACCCCCAAAAATCTGTTTACAGCAGTTCCTAATTGTACATCACAGTACCCCAAGAGAGTAGGAATAGATCTACTGGCTGGTTTGCAAATTGAGTATTAATCTAAATTTGGGGATGTATCTTAAAATATGTTTTATAAATACATTCTAAGAATATATAACCATGACAACTCTCCCCAGCACAGTTATCTCTCCGCTGCATTTGAAGTAGCACAGGGAATCTTTGATCTTCTTTCAGCTACCCCATCTGTTTGATCTTTCCTCAGTTATTTTGTCTGCTTCAGTCTTCAAACTTTTACAGGGTTTTGTTTTTCTGACAGATCCTTTTCAGGCTCTTAAGATTTTAATTACTCCAAAATCCAGCTATTCTATATACTCAGTCTCATTTTTAAAAATATTTAGGGTTTATAGGTTATCATTTGTACTAATGTATGTGTTAAGTTCTCTAGGAGTTTATTTATTTTCCTGAAGCATTTCTGCCACTTGTCAACTTCCCTTAAGTGCTTTGGTTCTTCTATACTTTCACCTTCACTGTGCCGCTTGACAGAATTGACATACCTGATCTACGTAAAATTAGAGGGTTGTGCAGGAAGTCTAAGTAAACAATGCTGCTTCTAAGAGAGGATTTGAGTCTTCTATTACTTGTTCTTCTAAGACTTAAGAAATAATGAAAATCATGTATGAATTAGAAATGTTGTTAAGAGAAATACATAACAGAAATTGTAGAATACAGCTTGATAAACAGAGTTTGGCATTAAATTAGGAAATATCCTAACTAGCACTATTTAAAATTCAATTGTGTTCTCAGGTAGAATGTGGACAAATATATTAAAAAATGCTGATCCATTTTTAAACATCACTGACCTTTCCAAGAATCTTGTTTGGCACTGGGTTTAATTCTGTGTTTTCTTACACTGTGCTTTTCTATAATATATGCAAGTATAGAAGGAAACAGATTAATGTGGGCATATTCACTCATTATTCATCAGCTAGACATTTTCTGTTCCTGAGTAATCTCCAATCTGATTGATTGCTAAAAAAAAAAATGTTCTAAATCTAAACACTTTAACATTTAAGACTCTATGTGTGGATTAAATTGTGTTCTAAGTGGAAGAGGACCTAACAGACATAGCAATTTTCTACAGATAATTACTGTTGGCTAATCTGCTGGTACTATTAAAATATTTACAACTCCACTTTACATTTTTTAATTTCCAGCTTAAAACAGAATACATCTTGTTGCAGTTTGCCTGGTAGATGAAAAGTGATTCCCTGTTTTTAAAATTCATTTAAAAAGTGACTTCATCTTTTTAATTAATTCAGGCATGAACACTACAGTCTATACATGGTTATACAATTCACACCTTTCCTGTATATTAATGTTTATTTTAGTTTGAATCACTGCTTAAATTCCCATTTGATGTTGAATTACAATGAAAAACAGTTCTTTCCCTTCTTATCCCTAAAAGTCTACAATGAGAGAATTTAATTAAGCAAACTTTCACCAGATTTCTTAAATTTTCTAGGTTCATTGTTATCTGAACCAGTAATTTATCTTTTCTGTGGTTACTCTAAACAGCAGGTGAAAGGACAAAAATTGCAATTTAGCCTCAGTTATCAAATGGCATCGATATCTATATTTGGGCAATTAAAACCTTCCCTGAGGAAAATCAAAGAATAAAATACTTCATGTTTTCAATGAACAAAAGGGTGACAATTTAAAATCTGTTTTCATGCACAGAAGACAGGGAGCTTGTTAGTGTACAATGTAAAATCTTATGCAACGCATTATGCTATGTACTGGATTTTTGCTTTGCTTTATAATTTTAAAACACTTAAACCATGATACCTACAAAACTGCTTTATAAATGATGATGATTATAATGACTTAATAAATACCATTATGAATTGAAAAAAAAAAAAAAAAGTGCATTGGCTGGACATTTTAAAGGGTTTAACTTTTTTTTTTTTTT
>JACDJE010000588.1:68247-82256 GCA_016647715.1 Pavo muticus | reverse complement strand
TAAAAAAAAAAAAAAAAAGTTGTTTAATTCACTCAGACATTTGTTAAAATTTTGGGGGGAAAAAGTAAAATTCCCCACAAGCACTTGACTAACTCAACAGAGTAGTCAGGAATCCAACTTTACGCCACTTCTAACTAGCTAAAACAGTGTAGAACTGAAAAAATGAAAACAAGAATGGCAAAACAGAACAAAACATATCTCTGTTTCTTTCCACCTTCCTAAGCATACTATAATGGAACTAATCTGAGATTCACTTCAGATCTGACATTTTTCTGAAGTTAAGTGCAGTGAAGCACACTATAAGTTTGTTTCTCATTATGCAGTTTGAAATGAGACAATGAAGCACTTTGTTCTTTGAAGAAAACTCTGCGAGTACATAAAACAACTAGCAGATTCTGGCTTATCATACTGTTCACTTAATTTTTGTTAAACTACACAATCATAAAAAGCTAGAAATAAAATAACATGAGTCCTTAACTATTTTAAGTGATGATCCCATTTGCTTATTCCTAGATTTAATTTATAGAAAGCAGTAGAAATAATGTGTTAACACAGCATTTTGCTAATAGCTGAAAGTGTCACTTAGATGGCTTTATCCTTGATATAATTGTGACACATCTTCAAAATAGTATGTGGGTGTCTGATAAGACAGCTGAAGTAGTACTGAATATGAAGAAGAGTATAGGAATCTGGCCTCATAAGAAAAATAAGTAAATAAAAAGTAGTGCTCCTGCACATCCTCGTCAAAAGACTGTGTATGTCTTTCAAGAAGTATTTCTCATATGTGTGTATATATGTGTACATGTATACATATATATCTGCATATATGTATTTATTTCTATATGCATTGCAGAAGCGTCATCAGATGATAGAGTGGTCTACATGGTAATAAATATTGCAAAGTTTTTCATGTCACAGATTTAAATAGGGTATTGATGAAAGTATCAGCAAGGTTGTCTCCTAAATACACAGCTGAATCTTAAAAATGTTTAATTAGCATAGCAGCAAGAGTTGTTGTGTAGGTAGCATAGGTAATAATAGAAGTTGGAGTAATATGACATATATAATGTAATATAATATGTCTAGACTATGAAGAACTTTACAAAAATGCTACAATATCACTATCTCCATTTTACAGAAAATGAAGTACAGAGAGGTGAAGTGCCTTAGGAACAAGTCTCTTGATTTCTAATTAAATGCAAAACTACTTTGTGCCTTGATAGCTATTCACTCAGTTCCTGCCATGACTTTTAAAATTGATTACAACTAGTCTTAAGAATTATACAAATTTAATCTTATTCTTCTAGCATTGCTTACACATTTTAAAAGAGAATTAGATGGACAAAGTACAGAGTTGTAAAACATTTTTAAAAATAGTTAATCAAAACTAATTAATCACAACCTGACCATTCTCGATTTACTTTCCTTTTCATAGAATCATAAAGTCATAGAATCATTAAGGTTGGAAAACACCTCTAAGATCAACCAGTCCAAACCATTCTATCTCCACCATGCCTAGTAACCATGTTCCTCACTGCCACATCCACACGGTTCTTGAAGACCTCCAGGGATGGTGATGCCACCAACTCCATGGGCAGCCTGTTCCAATTCCTCCATACAGGAGGTCAGACTAACAGCCATAACCTATCTTGATTTTAAAAATTCAAAAACCTCTGAATGTGTAACTAAAATTGTCTCATTGTTCTCTTCCTAATGGAAGACACTAACTGATCTTACTACATAATTTCCTGAGTCGGTCCTGGACCATTTGGGAATATAATTATGTATGAAGAACTCTGCCAAATATCCACTGCTAAAAATAACTTTGAAGAAGCTATAGTTCTACAAGTGTAATCTAAATAAGAGTTTCTGCTACATGCTGCAGAAAACCATTGCTTATCTTCCTGTAATAACATGGAGGCACTGGGGCTCCAGAATATTCATTCTAGAGAGAACTACGCTGATTCTGAGTGTCTGCTCCTGTTAATACATCCTGCCATCAAGAAGATAAGCAGCTCCTATGATATAATAAGAATATGAAACTGAACATCTGACTTCAAACAGAAATTTCTAATATTTTAGTCTACATCAAGATTCAAGCATACTTCTTCACTGTGATACAGAATTAACTTCTCCAATTTTCTCTCCACAGATCCCAGCACATATTCTTAATCCACTAAAAACTATGAAACAATGGCCCAACTCAACTGATCTTTGTTTTTAGGAAAACAGTATATTAGATCTTTCAAGTGTGACAAACACATGCTGCTTCTCACAATATTTACATATTTCAAGACTAAGAATGGTGTTTTATCAGAAATACCTACCTGAGCTGCATTCTAATGGGATTTATAGACATAATAAATTTAGGAATAAGCTTTTTTTCTAGGCAGATGTTATTAAGTAAACAGATTTGTTTGAATTTCTGTAAGATTTTTGACTTTAATTTTTATTATGAGGTGACTTTGGGCGTAAGTTCAGCTGTTCTACTATAGTATTCTTTTCAGTTTTCTACATTTCACATTCAGTCTCTGGGATTTTAGGTCTTCTTAAGTGTAATATATTACCCTGTATTTAAATTCAGTACAGTTTCTTCATTCAGCCTCAGCATTACTAAAGCTTACCTGCAGTACTTGGTACAGCTCTGGACTCCCTTAGGCCACCACTAATAAAAGAGAGAAGTGGGAATACTGGAAAGATTCTAACAGAGGGCCAGTGATCAAAGGACTAGATCACCTCTCTAAGAAAATACGTCTTTTTTTTTTTTTTTTTCCCCAGCAGATAATTCCACTTAAGGATAAATGAAAATAAAACAAAACATACAGTACAAATTTATTGTATATCCTGCCATTTCTTTCCTAAATGTATTGACATTTGCAATCACTCGTGGCACAACTTTTTATGACCAAGTTTATTTTTCTGCCTCACAGATCCCATTTGTGTTCAGCAAATTACAGACGTAATGTTCTTCCAGACTCCAACAAAATGTGTCAATACACAAACTCACTATATCTTTGTTATTCCTTTTCTAATGGCCTCTTTCTTTGAAATCTATACATAGTGTTCTGCAGACACTGACATAATTTTCTGTATCAGACATTTAGGGAATGTGATAAGACACAATCATATTATTAGAAAGAACCATAATTTATGTTGTGAGATTCTATCATTATTATAAAAAGACCACATTACCTAGAAACATATTATTTTTTCACATTTTTAACCTTAAGGTTAAAAATATCTATGCCATTTTGACCTGTATTGAAAATGATTCGCTGTGTTTTTCTGATTTTTATTTTCTCCTATCTCACCAAAAACCAGACCTCATGGAAGAATTTCAAAGATGCTGAATACCTGTACTTTCTATTGATAACAAAATATAGATCACGGGGACTCTTTCTTACTATATCATCCCTTTAAATCTAGTTTTTGCAAGTCTTATTTAACCAGCTTAGCAGTTAAAACAAAAGATAGTATAAAAGGTGATGGCCAATATTTCACAGAATTCAAAATGTAAAATATACATGAGAAACAGTGCAGGTTGAAGTCTTCAGAAAGTTCATATGGTACAAAAGTAATTTCCTGCACATTATCTTTGCTCCACAAGGTAACAGTGAGAAGTATAATCTTTTCAGTTCTCTCAATTCATCTCCCTAGAAATTGATAGAATGTCAAACTTATCAGGAAAACTACTTTCTGTAGTCTGCTCTTTTATAAATCAATAGACATTGATTTTTTTTTTCTGCTTTTCCCATTTTTCTACACCTCAGTGTTTGCTCCCTACCAGCTCTTACAATTTCTTACCCTTGTAAAGTCTTGTACTTAGTCTTTCTATAAATCTGTCTCCCAGATAAGATTTTTAGTCACATTCCTTTTCCTTCATCAATAAACAGAGTTCCCATTAAAAGTTTTGTGTTAAAAAATCTCCCCTATTTTCCTGATTTTAAAAGGTGTACGTAATTTACTATCAAGTGAAAACCTACAAGTTCAGCAAGAACCATGAAACACGACTATGCTTTTATTTGGCTCTTATTTTGGATAAAGGTGTCAACTTTTGGAAGCTAAAACTTGCGGATAGTAAGAATTTAGAAAGAAAATGAACAGCAACAACAGAATAAAAGTCTTTAATATCAATTATCATATAGAGATATTAAGTCGAGCACAGATAAAATGTTGTCATTATGAAACTTGACAATTCTAAAGCACCAGAAAGAAGGCATCCAAGAATTAACTTACATCAGTGATTTAGTATTATTGCTCTTCAGTGTTGGAAGATTAGCATAGATCATATCATATGAAAATTCGATCAACAGAATAGTGGCATTAAGGGTTTGAACAACGCAAATGAAGAGTTCTGCAAACTCTAGTATTCTGAAATTTGCTTTCAGTGGGCTCAATAAGAAATTTTGTACATACTCAGTAAGTAAATATCTCTAAAGTATAAACATGACATCTATGTCATTGCTGAATATCAGAAGTCAATAGATTGCTACTAAATAAATTATTTTAATGCTTCCATTTTCTGTAAGCCTGATGAGTTTCTTTTATCTCGATTCTGTAATTTAATTGCTGAAATTACAATTTTCTTGTTCTAGTCTGTGAAAACTGAAGATTACAGGCCGTTAGGAAACCACAGCCAAATATTTTGAAGCATTACAGAGCATTTTCATTGAGACTTGAAGAATACTAAATATTTGAAAAATCATGTCAGTCTGCTGTAAATTTGGGAGTTATATCCAGCAGCAAGAACCTGTATTAGTTAATTAATGTTTTATGATAGATAAGGTTCCAGAATGTTACAGCAAAATAGAACAAACTCTCATAAATCTTGTTCTTTCTCTTGGACACATTCTTTAATAGTACTTACATACTTTTATAACTATGTTTAATATTAGGTGCCAAAAATAGTTCTATCTACCATTTTGTGCCATCTGGTTGATCTTGGATTGCTACTAAGCATAATATTTTAGTGACAATTTTTATACTGCCTGTAAAGTTGTTCTTCTAGATTAAGTGAGTCCTACAGGTGATCCCTTATTCATTTCAACGTTATTGAAGGAGAAATTTGTAAATTAGCTTTCAATGTCTTTATCTTCAATGCTGTGCTTAAAGAAGACAAACTGACAAATTCCATTAACTTTATTGATTGTAACTGACCTCAATCCATTTGAATTGAAGACTGAACTAAAATGGCAAAAGTTTATCAGTTTGATACAGTTGTGCACAGATGTCTTTTCCAACCTTAATAAATCTATGATTCTATATCCATGTCTCAGGTGTATTGTTTCATTCCACTCGTTTCTAGTTTCTTCTCAAAAAATGTCATCTAGTTTACTAGTATATAGTGTGATAGACAAAAGCATCTCCAGGTTAGTTTAGAAGAAAGTGAACAGTAGTTAAGGTTGTTTGTTTGCTTGCTTTTTCATAATGACATACTGTTGTTTTACTCTGCTAGGACTCGTTTATAAATATTGTAGGCAAAAGTCAGTGACTGAGCAAATAAAGAAATGCATAGTTCTCCTATATAACCATCTTTTGACATTTGGATGATTTTGGTGTGAGCGGAGGATCAACGTGTTTGTTTTTTTTTTTTTCCCCTTGAACATTTTTTTACAGAATATTTGAGAGTTACATTTTTTGCAGAATATTTATTTTCAACAGCTCCTAAAGACATGAATATTCTTTTTTGTTCTTCTGTCCCTCATACAAACTGCTGTCTTTTCTGAAAGACTAAAAGCAAAACAAAACAACAAATGCACCACTAATAACAACAAAACTCTTACCTTAGTTTAATGAAATTTAGTGTTTGGATCCTGGTCACAAAGAACAACTGCCAGAAGACTGCCAGGAACAGAATGTGCAAAGCAGGTGGCTGAAGTCACACCAAATATCATTGATCAACTCCAAAGTAATGCTGAAGTCAACTAATATTATATCAGTCTGTCACAGCTGTGATTAATTATAGCTCAGCTATTGCCAAGTGTAAATATTTATGAAAATAAGAAACAAAATATTGCTAAAATGGGACAAAGCACAAAAACAGTCAGGGAGGAAAAAAAAAAAAAAGGAGAGAAAACAACCTTAAGACATAGTACTTAAAATTGAGGTGATTGCAAATAACAAATATCATCATTATTTTTCACAGAAAACTAGGAACTTTGATCACTACAAGAAAACAAAACCATCCCAGGACATAAAGTACTATACTATAACATAATGGAGTGGGAATGTCTAAATTCTAGTCATATCAGGGAAAAAAAAAAATATGTATAGTTACTCCTTTAATTCCCTATCCTTCCTTCTTCCTGTGAGCACTAGATATATAATTATTATCTTCAAATCATAGTGTAGAGTAGCTGCTTTTTAATCCCTTCTAATAGTTATTTACATTTTGCAGTAAAAGGAACGTCAAATAATGACTCATATAACCAAACAATACAAAAATAAATGGAGCTATCTTAAAATTTTTGTTTCAGTTATATGAAATAATTATTATTCTTTTCAGTGTCTCTGAGGAAATATTAGCCATTTGCAGATCTTAGTTGGAACAAGCTGTAACATTTTATCTCTTAATGCTTTAACTGCACTCATCACACAGTGAAAATGAAATACGTATACGGAAGAGGAGGAGGGGACATCTTTTCCAGAAAATAACTGCAGTTCAAATGAAGGAAGAAAACATTTGTGTGGGGAAGTAGGGTCCAGAGTTTGAAACCTGTTTGTACAAATAACCACTTTACCAGTAAAAATGTTGTGGAGATATGCTTCAGGATGCAAGAGTGATGATACATGCTTTTACCCGGTACATGAAGAGGTTCTAGTTTTTCCTGAAGAACATGCAGAGCTTTTCTTTATTTTCTCTAATTTGAAAATTAGCATTGTAATAACAAAAAGTGGTTCACTGATGAGACAGTTGAGAATTATTGTTTTTTTAGTATTAAAAATTATGCGAACAGATGGAATTTTGTTTACTTAAATGCTTCTCTGCTATTTTAGTTTTGAATCGAAATCCTAATAATTTTAGGCTAGAAGTTCCATTGACTTAAGTGGCACAAATAGGACTCTTTTTAACTTGGTACTGAGTTTAATGTAGAAGTATAAGATGAAGTTAATTAATTCACAGGTGTTTTCCCTGACAAAAGCATGCTATTTTGGCAAGACTCTTCTGTAGTGTTCTGTGATTGCCTGTTAGCTATTGTTTTCAATGTTCCCAGAAACGTCAATTTTTGGACAGTTTTCAGGTGTTTATTATTTATTCAGATTTTTCCCAATTAGCTTAAGAATTACCTCAAGCTGAAATTTTGACAAAGTTGAGTATATTTTTAACTTCTAGCAAGAACTACTTCAGTTACTGCATGAAGCTATGGAAAAAATGCATTATATTTGAATGTTAATAGAATTCTGACAATCTATCATTTGGAATGCTGTTACTACACCAAACCTCAGGATAGAAACTTGAAATTTGGCATTGAACTGACTTGCATAATGGATTTCCTTTTTGCCATTCCTGTGAAAATCTGTCCTTGTTTGACCTAGTTATGAGCTTGAGAAAGAGTGGTATGCATATTCTCAGTAGAGATTTTTTAGAGATTCTAATTTCTGAAAGTTTGACTAAGTATTCTAAAGCCTCCCATACCTATTAGAAATGTCTAAACAGACACCTGCGATCTAGCCAATTATTACAGGTGTAAATCCATTATCTTCCCTCTAGAGATCCTTCTGGGTGAAAGAAGAGAAACTAGGAGAGAAATCAAAGGCTCATCCTTTCCATGCTTTCAGTTATTTTCTGTTGTCAAAGTAGCAAAGAGAGAGACAATTCCTACTCTTAACTTACCAATGCCTAAATGAACATTTCCAATTCTACAAGTCTACTACCAGCTGCTACCCAATTTTGGAAAGATCTAATAGTTAGCATTTCTCAGACATATAGGATTTATTCAGTTTCTTTTAGTTCACTTTCCACTTCTTTTTGAAACATCTGAGATATCTGCACAATAAAAGCAGATACAACAGAAGACAACCAAGAGAATTGTACCTTTAGAGCTAGGCATGGGAAGCCAGACTTTTAAAAAGCTATGTATCTATACTTCAGGAATGACATTGACTTGTTACTGTTGGGTATGTTCAAGAAACTCTCCAAACATGTAGATCTAAGGTGTTCTATTCCTTGCTTAACATTTGCCTAGGCCAGAGTCTGACTATCTAAATAGGTGCAGATGATGTTAATCAGATAGGCATTCTAGGAGGAAACTTCATATAGAGAAGCAGAAGTTCTTGATATAATGTTTGTGATGTGATTTATTTCTTTGTTTTATGAAGAGACAAACTGTGCCAGGAAGTATATTATTTAAAGCATTTGACAAAAGGACGGATTCCCTAAAATTTAATCTTTCTGCACAGTTGGATTCCTTTTGGCCCTTTCACTTTCTTGGAATACCTGCTACCTCATATCTTAGCTTTTATGTATGTATTTAGCTACACAGAAAGCATGGACAAACTGTGATACTGATGTTTCCTAGTTAAGGATTTTTTCCTTGAGAAGAAATACTGTTCTTAATGTTATTTATGTTTCAATCAAAAGTAATTTAACAAAATAATTTACCTTGAAGAACAGCAAAGAAAAGTAAGTGTTAATAACAAACATTTGCCTTTTTGCATTGTTTTAGATAATAAAATTAAAATATTTATCCCCTTCTATCTAATTCTTCTGGCTGAAATCAACTGAGATGTTAGCACACAATTTTAAAGTTCATTAGTAATAACAACATTCATAAATAAATACTGCTTTGTGTACATTTATATTTAACATTATTAATTCATAAACATATATTAAGGATAATCTGATTTTGATATGAGAAAGATATGGTTCAGAAGACTAGATTTATTCTATCCTACTCTCCTCCTTATGAAGAAAAAAATCCCAAAAAACAACTTAGAAGCTAAATAAAACCTCAGAAATCATGCAAGATCATATTTTGATCTTCAGCTTACTCACCCAAAACTAAAATAGCATTCAACTCCAGACTGTAAATGCCTACATTTAGTTGTCTACAATCTGGAGTTGAACCTCATATATAGATTTGTGCGACTTGGAATCCCACCCCATGTTACAAAAAATAAAAATTCAGACTGATAATTAACAGAATTATTGAGATGCTAGAAGGAAGGATTGATGAGCTAAGGTTGTAGTTCCCAGCTTGCATAATTCAATAAGCTAATGATCAAGAAGATGACTCTAAACCAAACATTAACATATTTAGAGGGTTTAATTGAATGTCAGAGTAAAATTTCTTCAGCACATACATTTATATATAAGTAGAAATTATAGAACCAACACTAAAGCTATCCACAAGGAAAAAATCATATCATGTTAATATAGGGAAGAAACTTAGCAAAGGCAGACTTGAAAATAAGGATGATGAAAAAAATATTGGAAAAATTAATATGGGGAAAAAAATCAACTCATGAATGTACTCATCTCATACAGCTTTTCATTTGATCCTGTTGTTTGCTTTACCACAATGAAGTGACTGATATCTTTAAGTTCATGCATGTATAGCAATTTCTGTGTGTAAAAATATACATTCTTTTGATACTTTTCAAATTTATTTTATATTTTTCAAAGTATTTTTTACATTTTTTCAAAATATTAAAAACAGGAAAGATTTACTTCGTCTTCTAAAATGTTTAAATGTAGTTAGGTATCCATGTGGATTTAAGCATAAGGTAGATGCCTCCCTTCCCTGTTTCAAGTTAATGTACCTGTGTGCACATTCTCAAATCTAGAACTACTTTGTCAAATGCAAAGTATGAACTGAATATATAAGATGAACAAATAGAAATTTTCATTATTCACCAACTTTTACTAGAAATAACCACATCATATCATCTAATTAATAACATGACAGCATGATTTTATATAACAGAAAAGAAAGCATAAAGAGAATAAATAGGGAAGTTCAGTAATCTTGTCTGGCACCATGTTGTGTATGTTTCATTTTAACAAAGTATATGTAAGAAATTTTAATTGAGATAAAATGACTGAGCAATATTTCTCCTAGAGAACTATTTCAACTTCCACCTGTATATCTAACACCGACCAAGTGCTCTAAGAAATTTCTCAGGCTAGCAATCTTTCAAATTCACTATCTTTTAAAGGTTAGGATAATAACTATGATAATGGACTGGATGATTTTGATAACATAGGTCAATAAATTTGAATTTCACTGTTACTATTAAAGGCCACAGATTTTTCATTAACCTGCCAAAATAATAATAATAATAATAATAATAATAATAATAATAACAACAACAACAACAACAACATCGGGAGTTACTGGCATTTTTCTTGACCTAAGATGACTAACCTGTTTTTGTCATAATAGGCTAACAGTTAAATCAATATAACTTCAATTTGTTTTAGTTTAACCCTGGTTTGTGGCAATATTGAGTATGGAGTAAATTGCCTGTGCTTTTACCTTAAAATGTGCTGTTGAAAGGATGCAGACACAAGTATGCAACAGAAGTCACGGATTGTAAAGAGAATTCACAATGGTTTTAACACACAACAAGATTCTGGATGTAAAATAAAATATAGAACTATACCTTAAATATTGACCCAAAATATATAACGAGAAGTTATTTAGAAATAAGGACAGGTAACTGTTCTTACTGAATACATATATATATGTATTTCAGAGAATTAGAAATTGAATTGACAGCAATGATTGCAAGTGATAAATCAACGAATATGTGATAAATCACTTACTGTAACTTGTCAGCTTTTACTCAGTCATTACCTTTGCTTATTTAAAGTCATCAGTCCTTAGTCATATCCCACATTAAGATATAATATACAGTGTTCACGACTGATGCCGCATTTACGGTTGTGGGCTTATTCATCGATGTACATGGTCAGGCTAAAGAGCTCTTCAAGGAGAAAAGACAGGAAAAGCAATGCGTACCTTCTTTCTTACACTTTAATTTGGGATCTTGTACTTTCTTTAAACAGCTGAGTTTCCAGGCAAATTCCAGCCCTTAGCACCATACTTGGTATGGTGATGTAGAAATTGTTATCCCATTTTTAGCAGGTGCCCTATTCTGTTTCTTGGCTTGGTTACAATTTTTGTTTGTTTGTTTGTCGTGGGGGAGATGGTGCAGACCTCCAGATGAAGTTTCAGTCTTTGCCCTAAGAGAAGTGCCAGCCATTCTGCCTTGATAGTCAGGTAGGTTGAGTGCCCATGGCCAATGCAAACTCACTGAATGGTCTCAGTTGCTGAGTTATATGCACTTCTACTCTCCCACTTTGACAGTGGAGAGGTGCCCTCCCACACAAACTGCTGTGCAACTCACTGACTGATGTATCTCACCCAGCTTGCCCTCCCTGGCCTCAGAACTCCCTGAGAGCTGTCTCTGTATATGTGGGAAATGATCACCTTCCTGACCCTGCCCATGTCTTGTCTACTGCTCTTATGGGAGCTGCCAGCTCCTGGCTGGTCTCCATGTTTGCTTGGGGTTTCTCCAGAACAGGAATACACCTACATACTGTAAACCCCTGCTTCACTGTAAAATGTACCTGCCCTGGTGACATGTGGAAATCAAACCCTATAGTCTGAATAAGGATATAGAACAGGTATGTTTATTAGCGATGCACATACGCCCTGGTGCAAGGGGGATAGCTCCACCTAACTTGCACACTGTAGGGCAAAAGCTTGGTACAGATATAGGCCTAACTTATACATAATCAATGATTTTCCTGGAATTCGTATACATATTCAATACATTTCTGAGAGCCCATCATCATATGGTCCCTCCCTCTTGCGCGTGCGCTGTGAGCAGTGGGGGTCTCCTCCTGGTGGTTGCGAGATGAAAGCTCATTGTCTTCCTCGCGAAGGCTCGTAGTCTTCCTCACTGTAAATTTCTGACCCTGTGGGAGGGGTAGCCCCTGAACCAGTTCTAACTTGCCTAGTGGACATCTTATCACTTTCTCACCAAATGTTCTTGAGCTGTTCTCAAAACTCTCATCTTTGTCCTCCACCCCCACACTGTCCTAATCCCAGCTTGTTGCAATCCCCATTCTTTTAGCAGCCTCTGCATATTTGCTTCTGTAAACTACCTTTTACCCTTTGTTTCTGCAAACCTTCTTTTACTCTTTGTTTCTGTGAACCATCTTTTCACTGGAGCTGATTGCCTAGGTTGAGAACTAGACATAGCACACCAAGTGCATCCTCACTAGTGCTGAGCAGAACAGGATGATCACCTCTCTTGACCTCCTGGTGATATTTTGTCTAATATAGCCAAGAATACTGTTAGCCTTCTTGCAAGGGAGGGCGCATATGGGTGAGTTATGGTTAAATAGTGCATACTTCTGTATCTGAATTTATGTACAGTTCAGCTGTCTTCAACGAAACCAGTTTAAGCAAATGCATTTTTATTTGGAGTGGCAACATTACTATTATCATTATATACTTGTCACATAAGATATATCCCATTAAGCCATTCTAACTATCTCATATTTAACTATTTTCAAACTTTTAAATCAGACTTCCTTGAGATAATAAAAACATTCTTAGGACATGGTCAAAGAAACTGTGTCTATGTTATATACAAAACAAGTACCAGTTCACCTTTATCATTCAAATTTGTTACCAAATGATCAAAGGGATAATCAGAGTCTGATAAATGTCAGATCAGTTACTGTCAATCTCCAGTAACATAATTTTACCAGGTCAGGATTGATATTTTCACACACTGTTGATATAAAATATAAACAGTAGAAAACTGTCAGAAACACTGTCTTATTTTCTTTTTTTTGCAGAAATGTGATTGTATGTGTAAGTATGATTCATGTTAACATTATACTGATAGGTGATCTACTCTTATATATATACTACATAAATTACTATGGAAATCTATTATGAATTTATTTTCTACTTTTATTTTTAAAGTTTTTCCCTACTAACACATTCTTCTGTGAACCTTACTGGCCTTCCCTGGAGATCTTTCTCTCTAAAAATTGTAGGAAAAGTGTATTTTCAACACTGTTTGTATGTTATTTGCTCTTTCAGTAGGTAAATATGTATGCTGCTTTGTTTTTTTTTTTTTTTTTATAATAAAATCTTAATAGAAAATTCGCTTTTAAATAACTTGAAAGCAGTCACTAAAAATGCTGAATGTTAATATGCTTTTTAAATTATTATTTATTTACTTTCTGTCTTACTATTCTTATCTTGAGCTTAAATAAATTCAAGGCTGAGGAAGTTGGATTTATTTAGCATAGAGAAGGCTCCAGGAAGACCCTATGTACGTCTATCAGTACTGAGTGAATGGGAGCCTACAGGAGAGATGGAGAAAAGACACTTTATCAGGAAGTGTAGTGACAGGACAAGGTTTAACAGCCTGGGACCAAAAAAGGGTAGGTTCACATTAGTTATAGAGAAAATATTCTTCACAATGGAGGTAGTGAGGCACTGGAGCCAAAGAAGGTGTTGCTGCCCCATCCCTGAAAATGTTCAAGGCCAGACTGGATGGAGCTTTGAGCAACCAGATTTCATGGAAGGTGTCCCTGCTCAGGGCAAAGGTGTTGGAACTAGATGATCTTTAAGGTTCCTTCCAACTGAAACTATTCTGAGAGTCTATGATTCTGTGAAATTTATGTGAAATAAAGAGGGAAGGTATTTGATCTCCAAATCAAAATCTAAATTGAAATTTGCATAGGATAAATAATTTTTAGATTTTCCTTATTTCTCATTCCTGTTTATTCAGTGATTAGATAAAGAAGCAATAATTCTGTTGTTAATACGTATTCTAGAGTGAAATTTGATAAATGAAAAATTCACATTTGTTTTATAAATAAAATAATATAAAGTGTTTGTGGGCATGTACTGATACTTTTACTTAAGTTTGCTCCATTGTGGATTTTATTTATTGTAAAATAGATTAGCACATAATTCATTTTTAAAAGTAATTGAAAAAGACTACAGTGCCTTAAAAAAAAAAAAAAAAAAAAA
>JACDJE010000588.1:25188-52946 GCA_016647715.1 Pavo muticus | reverse complement strand
CCCCATGGAGAGACCATGCTATGGGTGAGCATTCTCTCTCTGTCTTTCCTTTGGAATGTCTTCAAATGGATCAAAGGGGGAAACATTATCCCCCTAGACAAGAGTATCCCTGGACAGATCGTGGGATTTCTGGGATCACCTTATTATGAACTTGCAACTATAATTGAAAAATGGGGTCCCCTGCAGGTCACTGGAAATATTTCTTCCCCATCCCGCATGGTGGATTATTTCCACGGATGAGACAGAGATATCTTAGTTACAAAAGAACGCCAGCTAGCTACCTCTACTGTGGTATGGCTGCTATTAAGTGCTTTAAATCAAGACAAATGACAACCAATACCTTAGAAAATGAAAATCAACTATTATGAGATCGCAACAAAAAACTGGAACAACAACTTTGTATACTAACAGGGAAGAAATCAGACCTAAACTTCCTGGTAAAGCAGGTCTATAACATTTCATTAGATGATACCCAGGCTCCTGAAGCAATGGACCTGGTTGATCGAGAAGATAAGACTTCCAAATTGGATCTTGAAGCTCCATCTGTGATGGATCCCTTTGAGATCCATCTCATAATAACTCAAAAAATGAAAAAAATACAAGATAGACCAAGAGGGGTGCTCCCTGACCAGTGCCCCCTGCCCAAAGCCATTTACACGTAACAGTCCTTATACGGCGACTGAATTAATGGATTTGGTCCAGTGGTTCCAAGAGAAGCCCAGAGAAAGCGTACCAGCCTGGCTCCTGAGATTATGGGATTCAGAGGCAGAAAGTGTCATGCTAAATGGACCAGAAATTTCCAAGCTGGCATCCACTCAATGATAGATTGGTTGATGGCAGCATGCCATCTGGCTTGTCCCAATAAAACTGATATACCATGGCACACAGGTTTATGGTCCTCCATGGAAGACCTTCAGACTTATATTTGTGAATTAGGTATGAGAGAAGCAATATATGAGGAAACATTTGAGAGCCCAGACCTGACAAAATTTACATAGGGAATGAGAGACCTGATTTTACAACAGGCTCCTTCCCACTTTTATGGAACTTTAGTTTCCATACTAAACCCCCTAGTGGCCTCAAAGGCCAATATCCAACAGGCTGCCCAGCTGTTAGCTGATTTCAGGGAAACAGCACCTAAGAACAAGGCGTAATATTGGAGTGGTAGAAGAAGCTGAGGTTCTCCCAGTTAAGACCAGGAAGGCTGCCCCACGGGCACCCCGATCAGACCCCATATGGGTATCTCGGGTATCATTTGCATCAGAGACTAGCTTCAGAGCAGGTAAGACTGCACTGGGCAAGGGATCTGGAGTGAAAAAGGCCAACAAAAAAGCTCTTTTTAAGGCTTTTTTGAAGCCAGCAATAGTGCTGTGCTTGTGCTGGGGGGCTGGCAGCTTGTGAGTGGGCTGCTGAGCGAGCAGGGGTGGAGCTGGCACATTAGCGGCACAGTTCAAACACCCTACAAACGTGTCATCGCCCGCCCTTGACACTGGCACCTGGTGATAAGCCTTAAATAGTCTCAGGGAGCTAGCTTCCGCCCCCAGAGCACACCAGGTGAGTAACTGTGGTCGCTGCCCACTGAGAACGGGGAGGTTCAGTGAGTGAGCACAGCCCACACTGCCCATACGGTGCTGCAGCTGTGGTGTGGGAGGTGGGTCAAGTGGTGAGGAGTGTAAGTGTTGTCCCTCTTTGCTTAGGAGGTCAGCTTTCCTCTTGGCAGTCTCTGAGACTGCAGGCCTAAACATGGTCTCCACTAGACAGTGGGCCTATTCCAAGAAGATGGTGGCGACCCCGATGGAGGGCTTGCCCAGAAATGTAGCTGTTCAGGTCTCTGGCTGCAGGGAGCGCCTGAACCTGCTGCTGCCCTCTCTGGGTAGCAGGGATTCCACCTGTGTGAGGTGTGAGCAAGTGGATGAGCTGCTCAGCCTGGTGGTGGAGCTCAAGGAGGAAGTGGAGAGACTAAGGACCATCAGAGAGTGTGAGCGGGAGATTGACTGATGGATTGACTCGCTGGCATGCCGGAGGCAAGGGTGCCAGGGAGATACCCCCAGAAAAGTGGTTGACTCCCTGCCCAGTCACAGACCTGACAGGTGAGGAGGGTTGGAAGAGAGTCTCAACTCAGCGTCACGGGATCCACCCCTGCCTGCCTACCAGCTCCCACTAAGCAACAGGTTTGAGATGCTGGAAATGAAGGGGGAGGTGAGTGGGGAGGCAATGGAGGATCTGCGTAGGAGGGAGCCTAAGGCAAGGCGGTCTCCCCCACGCCTTGAGACTGCCTCTACCAGGAAAGAAAGAAAGGTGGTCGTGGTGGGCGACTCCCTTCTCAGAGCAACAAAGGGCCCCACATGCAGAGCGGGCCCAAGCTATTGGGAAGTGTGCTGCCTTCCTGGGACAGTGATGTCAGGGACATAACTAGAAAACTCACAGAGCTGATTAGGTGCACTGATTATTTTCCATTACTCATAGTTCAGGTGGGCAGTGATGAAACTGCCCAGAACTATGAACTATGAAAAGAGATTTCAGGGGTTTAGGGCATTTAGTTCAAGGAGCGGGAGCTCAAGTGATCTTTTGTTCTATACCTCAGGGGCAGTGAGGGACATGGAGCAGGCTTGGAAAGCACAAGTAATAAATAATTGGCTCAGGGGCTGGTGTCAAGGCAGAAAGTTTGGGTTCTTTGATCATAGGGCAGTTTACTTGGCTCCTGGGGGAGCCCGGGGAAACAAATCCTAGTGCAGGAGCTAGCAGGGCTTATTGAAAGACCTTTAAACTAGCTGCGATGCAGGAAGGGGTCAAAGCAGGGCTCACCAGAGATGAGCCTAGGGGAACAATGCTTGAGCTGGGGGTGAGGCAGATGACTCAGTTGAAGTGCATCTACACCAGTGCACGCAGCATGGGCAACAAGCAGGAGGAGCTGGAAGTGATTGTGCAGCAGGCTAACTATGACCTAATTGCTATTACCGAAACATGGTGGGACCACTCACATGACTGGAGTGCTGTGATGGATGGCTGCAAGCTCTTCAGAAGGGATAGACAAGGAAGGAAGGGTGGTGGTGTGGCCCTTTGTATTAAAAATTGTTTTGATGTTGAAGAGCTTGGGGTTGGGAATGATAAAGTTGAGTGTCTATGGATAAGGATCAGGGGGAAGGCTTGTAGGGGCGACATCTTGTGGAGGTCTGTTATAGACCACTAAATCAGGATGAAGAGATGGACAAGGCATTCTATGAGCAGCTCATGGAAGTTGCACAGTCGCCAGCACTCGTTCTCATGGGAGACTTCAACTTCCCTGATATATGTTGGAAATATAATACAGCACAGAGAAAGAGGTTTGTAGAGTGTGTGGAAGATAGCTTCCTTACGTGGCTGGTATGAAAGCCTACCAGGGGTGGTGCCCTGCTAGACCTGCGCTTCACTAACAGAGGACTGGTGGGAGATGTGAAGGTTGGGGACTGGCTTGGGTAGAGCAACTGTGAAATTGTGGAATTCTCTATTCTTGGAGAAGTCAGAAGGGTGACTAGCAAAACTGCTATCTTGAACTTCCAGAGGGTGGACTTTGATCTGTTCAGGACGCTTGTAGCACAGGTCTCTGGGGAGTTGCTCCTTAAGGGTAAAGGGGTCCAGGAAGCCTGGACGCTCCTCAAGATGGAAATCTTAAAGGCACAAGAACAGGCTGTTCCTGAATGCCATAAGGCGAGCCGTAGGGGAAGAAGACCAGTGTGGATGAACCGGGAGCTACTGTTGAGACTCCGGAAGAAAAAGAGAGTTTATGTCCACTGGAAGAAGGGACAGGCTGCTTGGGGAGATTACAAGGAAGTTGCTAGGGTATGCAGGGAGGAAGTTAGGAAGGCAAAAGCCCAACTTAAACTCAGATTGGCCACTGCAGTAAAAGAGAATAAGAAATCCTCATCCTTTACTTGATGCAGCGGGGAATGTGACCACTGAGGATAAGGAAAAGGCTGAGGTCATCAACGCCTTCTTTACATCTGCCTTTAATAGGCAGATCAGTTATCCTCAGGGCACTTTATGCCCTGATCTGGAAGTCTGGGATGGTTTGCAGAATACACCCCCAGTGATTCAGGTGGAGACAGTTAGGGAGTTCCTTCTCCATCTAGATTGTCACAAGTCCATGGGACTGGACGAGCTCCACCCTCGGGTGCTGAGGGAGCTGGCGGGGGTGATTGCTGAGCCACTCTTGGCCATCTACCAGTGCTCCTGGTTATCTGGAGAGATCCCAGAGGATTGGAGGCTTGCAGATGTGACTTCTATCTACAAGAAGGGCCATTAGGAGGATCCGGGGAACTACAGGTCTGTCAGCCTGACCTCGGTACCAGGAAAAGTTATGGAGCAAATCATCTTGGGTGAGATCACATGGCATGTGCGTGGCGTCCAGGGCAACCAGCATGGGTTCATGAAAGGCAGGTCATGCTTGACCAACCTCATCTCCTTCTACGACTGGGTGACCAGACTGGTAGATGAGGGAAAAGCTGTTGATGTAGTCTACCTAGACTTCAGCAAAGCCTTTGATGCAGTCTCTCACAGTGTTCTCCTGGGGAAACTGGCTGCCCGTGGCCTGGACAGGTATACCCTTCTTTGGGTAAGAAACTGGCTAGAGGCCTGTGCCCAGCAGGTAGTAGTTAATGGAGTTAAGTCCAGCTGGCGACCCATTTCAAGTAGTGTCCCTCAGGGGTCGGTACTGGGGCCCATCTTGTTTAATATCTTCATTGATGACCTAGATGAGGGGATTGAGTGTACCCTCAGTAAGTTTGCACACAACACCAAGTTGGGAGGTGGTGTCAATCTACCTGACGGTAGAGAGGCCCTTCAGAGGGATCTAGATAAGCTGGATCACTGGGATGAGGTGAATGGGATGAGGTTCAACAAGGCCAAGTGCTGGGTCCTGCACTTTGGCCACAATAACCCCATGCAGCACTATAGGCTTGGAGTGAGTGGCTGGATGACTGTGAAGAGGAAAGAGGCCTGGGGGTGTTGGTTGATGCTTATATGAACATGAGCTGACAGTGTGCCCAGATGGCCAAGAGGGCCAATGGCATCCTGGCCTACATTAGAAATAGTGTGGCCAGCAGGAGCAGGGAGGTAATCATCCCCCTGTACTCAGCACTGGTGAGGCCGCACCTTGAGTATTGTGTTCAGTTTTGGGCCCCTCACTACAAAAAAGACATTGAGGCCCTGGAGCGTGTCCAGAGAAGGGCAACTAAACTGGTGAGGGGTCTGGAGCACAAGCCTTATGAGGACCGACTGAGGGATCTGGGATTGTTTAGTCTGGAGAAGAGGAGGCTCAGGGGAGACCTCATTGCACTCTACAGCTTCCTGAAGGGAGGCTGTGATGAGGAGGGGTTTGGCCTCTTCTCCCAGTCAACAATCAGGACCCTAAGAAATGGCTTCAAGTTGTTCCAGAGGAGTTTTAGATTAGACATAAGGTAAAACTTTCTCTCTCAGAGAGTGTTCTGGCACTGGAATGGCCTGCCCAGGGAGGTGGTGGAGTCATTGTACCCGGCAGTGTTCAAGAGGTGTCTGGATGAGGAGCTACGAGATATGGTTTAGTAGCTTGTGGTAGCAATGGTAATGGAGGACAGTTGGACTGGGTGATCTTGTAGGTCTTTTCCAACCCTGTGATTCTATGATTCTGTGATTCCAAAAACAAATGTTTAACGATCTCATTCAGGCTGGGGTTGCCTCTGCTAAGAT
The DNA here is from genome assembly GCA_016647715.1 of Pavo muticus. Classification (NCBI taxonomy): domain Eukaryota; kingdom Metazoa; phylum Chordata; class Aves; order Galliformes; family Phasianidae; genus Pavo; species Pavo muticus. The sequence continues at coordinate 47,243 of JACDJE010000588.1, read as the reverse complement.
CAATCAGCAGCCTAATCATGTTTTACTTCAATTATGTAAACAACTATGAAATGATTAGAAATTTCAAAATACACCCAGAAGATCGGGAGCATGAATAATTCAACAAATGCCAATGAGGACTTGGAATTTAGAGTACTTTATAGTCCCTAATAGAAGAGAAAAGCCTCCACAGGTGACTCAGGCCGATGCCTGAGCCACCTGAGGGAAAAGACCTGGACACAGGACAGTTTATGGCATGACAGGGGATGTTAGTTCCCCTATGTTGAGCTCACAATTTTTTTATTCTGAAAGAACGTACAAAAGTTTATGGCATTAGTAGACACAGGTGCAGAGACATCAATTATTTATGAAGATCCAAATAAGTTTAACGGGGATAGAGTAATGATCAGTGGCTTTGGGGGACAGATCGTTCCTGTCACCCAAATGTGGTTGAAACTGGGGGTTGGGCATCTCTCACCCCGGGAGTATAAAGTGTCTGTTGCCCCAGTCCCAGAGTACGTCTTGGGCATAGATATTTTATGGGGTCTGGCTCTCCAGACAGCTGTGGGAGAGTTCAGACTTTGACAAATGCATTAGTGTCCGGGCGGTGCAGGCAATATTGAGCGACCATGTGAAGCATGAGCCTATTCGCCTGCCAGAACTGCGCCGGATTACTAATGTGAGACAGTATAGATTCCCAGGGGGGCAAGATGAAATATCAAAGACGGTGCAGAAATTAGAAAAAGTTGGGACTATAAGACCTGCACATAGCCCATATGATTCCCCCATATGGCTAGCGCGAAAATCAGATGGAAATTGGAGAATGACAGTAGATTGTAGAGAATTAAATAAGGTCACGCCACCTGTTCATGCAGCTGTACCCAGTATTGCCTCCCTAATGGACATGTTGAGTAGGGAGATAGAAACCTACCATTGTGTCCTAGATTTGGCAAATGCATTCTTCAGTATTCCAATTGCTGAAGGCAAGGCCAGTTTGCATCTACATGGGGAGGCAGGCAGTAGACCTTTCAGGTCCTGCCACAGGGGTACATGCATTCAGCAACATATTGCCATAATCTAGTTGCACGTAACCTAGCTAATTGGGAAAAACCTAATAATGTTAGCTTATACCATTATATTGATGATCTCCTGTTGGCATCTGACTCACTGGAGGCTGTAGGACAGTTGGCAAATTCATTAACTATCTATCTGCAAGAAAGAGGATGGGCTATAAATCCTCAGAAGGTGAAAGCTCCAGCCCTGTCCATAAAATTTCTGAGGGTAGTTTGGTCAGGAAAGACCAAAGTAGTACCCAGTGCTGTCATAGATAAGGTTCAGGCATTCCCAGTCTCTAGAACAACAAAGAAGCTGCAAGAATTTTTAGGTATATTGGGACATCGGCGTTCCTTTATACCTCATTTAGCACAGCTGCTCAGGCCACTGTACAGACTCATGAAAAAGGGGCAACTGTGGGACTGGGGAAGAACAGAACACAAGGCTTTCCAACAGGCAAAACTGGCAGTTAAAAAATCCCATGCATTGGATATATTCGATCCTACCCTCCCAGCCGAATTGGACGTTCATGTCACTCAGGATGGCTTTGGCTGGGGCCTGTGGCAATGCCAGAGTTCTGTTTGGACCCCCATTGCATTCTGGATTAGGTCTGGCAGGGAAGTATGATTGAAAAACAGTTATTGGCTGCCTATTCAGCATTACAGGCGGTAGAGCCGATAACCAAAACGGATGAAATCATAGTTAAGACCACGCTGCCGATTCAGGGGTGGGTAAAAGATCTGACCCACCTTCCAAAGACAGGGGTGGCCCAAGCACAAACAGTGGCACGATGAGTTGCCTATCTCAGCCAGAGTAGTCTGTCTTCATCACTGCTGAAAGAAGAACTCCAGAAGATCCTAGGCCCAGTGGCGTATCACAGTGACGCACGAAAAGAAATATTGGTCACTCCACCAGGGAGGAGTCCTGTTCAGGAGGCAAAATATCCCATTCCTGAAGATGCCTGGTACACAGATGGGTCCAGCAAGGGCAACCTGAGCAAGTGGAGAGCAGTAGCATACCATACCTCCACTGAAACAATCTGGTTTGATGAGGGGAATGGTCAGAGTAACCAATGGGCAGAACTGTGAGACGTGTGGATGGTTATAACCAAGGAAACAGGTGATAGTATCCTGAATATCTGCACAGATAGTTGGGCTGTATACCGGGGGCTCTCTCTTTGGATTGCACAGTGGGCCACCCAGGAATAGACTGTCCACGCCCGACCAATCTGGGGCAGAGATATGTGGTTAGACATGGAATGCAGTTAAACACAGGACTGTACATGTCTACCACGTTTCTGGTCACCATCCCTTACAATCACCAGGAAATGACAAGGTGGACACACTGGCCCAAGTTTGATGGATTGAGAATTCACTATCTGACAACATCGCCCGTTGGTTACATCAGAAGCTTGCTCCAAGATGAGACTGAGATCGTTGCCTGAATGTTGTGGTTTGGTGATTTTTCTTTTGTGGTCAGTATTCCACATCAGAACATCATGTGAATCAGTGGGAGTTAAAGAGTTAATGTTCTGGTTCCGTTTACTGCCCCTTATGGGCATTTGGAGTATCCTGATGGGAGGAGAGGCGCAGCTTCCCTCGGAAGGACTTGGCGCAAAGAGGAAGTGGGGGTGAAGCTCTGGACCGGACGGAGCACCTGGCTTCCCCCACTGCCCCAGATCAGCCTTCTCAGCTCGCCACAGAGAACAGCACGTGGTTCCCTCATGCTACTGTGGTTTGATCTTGCATTTTGGATACTCTTCTCTCTCTCATTTTGTTTGATTTGGTTAAATTACCGTTCCCTCTCAGATTGGTGCTGGTGCATTCCTTTTGTTAAGCCCACCTGTTAGCTCCCTGCCCTTCCCCGTCTCCCAGAGTGCGTGGCCTGGGGCCGGCCGGATCGCGCGGCAAACCGTTAGTACCCCCTTCTTTTTTTTTCCTCGTCTTTTTTTTTTTTTTTTTTTCCCGGGGCCTGTGCCCCCCTGTCACGGACTTGTATCCAGGGATAACCCGTGACAATTATTGGTGGAGAATGCGGGCAGCTATGAATCTTTATTTCATCTTAAGATTATTGTACAGAAGACTAAGGACGTTTATGCTCCTTAGAACATGTTGGTTCCTTTTTGAGCTCCTCATGTTCTGTCTCGAAGTTGTAACTGCCTTTAGCCAATTAAGAGCACTAACGGGGATACCTGCTTGGTTCCTAGACATCCCGGCTAATTTAACACACCATATGATGACTGGACTGGTTTCCAGGTGCTCTTCACAGCTTCTTATGCGTGTTCAGGATGCCGGCTTAGGTATGGTGCTATCAGTCTCCCTGAATGTACTCTCTGGGATAGGATTTTACATTATATGGAGGAAGTTGCACCCAAAACCAGAGAATGTGGAGTGGCAGGGAATATGGAGAGGTTTAGGGAAAAGATTGGAAGCGTGGGGACCCCCAGTGTCATGGAATTTTACTCTTGAACACCTGTGGGACCCTGAGGAACTAAACAAGTATTTGGGTAAGGAATGGTGCAGCTCAGAAAGATCTGAGCAGGAACGGCTTATTTGGGGTTTGGCTTGCGCTTACAGAGCTCTATATAATACTATTCTTGAGAGAGAGAGTTTCCAAACCGAGATCCGAGCCAGAAGGGAAAACGTCCAAGTCGATCTTGATGAATCACAGGAGGCACCAGCATCAATGTCAGCTGCCCCTGTGGAAGGCCGGAAATGGAAACGGGTGTCCTCACATCTAGAACAGAAAGAAGAAGCAGAAGAAGATCTGGATGAGGGGCCCTCCTCAAAACCACCACCACCGAGAAAGGCAACCAAGAAAAGAGAGACATGCAGAGGAGAGCAATGAAGAGGGAGTCACTGTCACCACTACTCGTCGATCCCTGAAAATGACTAAAATGCAAGGCATAAGAAAGGAGTTTATGCGGCACCCGAGTGAAACTGTTGTCGCCTGGTTGCTTCGGTGTTGGGACAACGGGGTCAGTAGCGTGTCCCTAGATAGTAGTGAAGCTCGCCAACTAGGAAACATCGCCCGAGACACAGCTATTGACAGAGGGATTAGTAGATGTCTGGACGGAGTCACCACCCTCTGGGAACAATTGTTATTAGCTGTGAAGGAGAAATATCCCTTCAGAGCCGAGCTGCAGCCTGTGATGAAAGTCTGGAATACTGTTGAGAAAGGCATCCAGTATTTGAGAGAAACAGCCATAGTAGAAATGCTATATGATCCTGTGTTTGTTTCTAACGACCCAAAACAGGACCATGATCCTGAGAAAACACCGACTACACCCGAAATATGGCGAAAGCTCACAAGAATGGCACCGGAAAGGTATGCAGCTTCACTGGTAACAACGATCGGTAGATGGGAAGACCTAGACAAAAGACCTGCATTCTNAACAAAAAATATGGTCATAAAGGTGCATCACGTAGATGCCCATGTGCCCAAGAGTCAGGCTAGTGAAGAACAACAAAACAACCATCAGGTAGATCGAGCTGTCAGAATTGAGGTGGCTCAAATAGACTTGGACTGGCAGAACAAGGGAGAGTTATTTCTAGCTTGGTGGGCCCATGAAACCTCGGGCCATCAAGGAAGAGACGCAACATATAACTGGGCTAGAGACCAAGAGGTGGACTTAACTATGGATGCTATTGCACATATTATTCATGACTGTGACACATGTGCCGCAATTAAACAAGCCAACAGGATGAAACCTCTCTGGAGGGAAGGGCGATGGCAGAAGTATAAATATGGGGAGGTGTGGCAGGTTGATTATATCACCTTGCCATGATCTCGCAATGGTAAGCATTATGTGCTCACCATGGTGGAGGCAACCACTGGGTGGCTTGAGACATACGCAGTACCCCATGCTACCGCCCGAAGCACCATATTGGGCCTGGAGAGGCAAATCCTGTGGCGACATGGCACCCCAGAAAGAATTGAGTCAGATAATGGGACTCATTTCAAAAATTCACTTGTGGATACTTGGGCCAGAGAACATGGCATTGAGTGGATTTATCATATCCCCTATCATGCACCGGCCTCTGGTAAGATTGAACGCTACAATGGGTTGTTTAAAACCATGTTGAAAGCAATGGGTGGTGGAACATTTAAACACTGGGAGAAGAATTTGGCAGAAGCCACCTGGCTGGTCAACACCAGAGGGTCGGTCAATCGAGATGGTCCTACCCAATCCAGCTCCTTACATACTGTAGAGGGAGATAAGGTCCCTGGTAGTACATGCAAAAAGCATGTTGGGAGAAGCGGTTTGGCTCCTTCCAGCTTCTGGAAAGGGCAAACCCCTCCATGGAACTGTTTTTGCACAGGGACCGGCGTGCACTTGGTGGGTGATGGAGAAAAATGGGGACGTCCAGTGCATACCACAAGGGAATTTGATTCTGGGGGAGTGCAGTCAGTGATTCCATGTATATATATGTATATAGATATGTGTATATGTAATGCATGTTTATTATTGTTGTTCAGATAGTGCATATGTAGTGCATGCTAATTACTGTTTGTTCGTATGTAGATATATGTTAAACATGATGTGGTGATGTGGAATAAGGGGTGGAATGTTGTGGTTTGGTGATTTTTCTTTTGTGGTAAGTATTCCACATCAGAACATCATGTGAATCTGTGGGAGTTAAAGAGTTAATGTTCTGGTTCCGTTTACTGCCCCTTATGGGCATTTGGAGTATCCTGATGGGAGGAGAGGCGCAGCTTCCCTCGGAAGGACTTGGCGCGAAGAGGAAGTGGGGGTGGAACTCTGGACCGGACGGAGCGCCTGGCTTCCCCTGCTGCCCAGATCAGCCTTCTCAGCTCGCTGCGGAGAACAGCACATGGTTCCCTTGCGCTATTGTGGTTTGATCTCGCATTTTGGATACTCTTCTCTCTCTCGTTTTGTTTGATTTGGTTAAATTTAGTAAATTACTGTTCCCTCTCAGATCGGTGCTGGTGCATTCCTTTTGTTAAACCCACCTACTAGCTCCCTGCCCTTCCCCCTCTCCTGAAGCGCGTGGCCTGGTGCCGGCTGGATTGCGCGACAAACCGTTAGTACCCCTTCTTTTTTTTTTTTTCCTCACTCTTTTGTCTCTCTTTTTTTTTTTTTCCTGGGGCCTGTGCCCCCCTGTCACAGACTTGTATCCAGGGATAACCCGTGACACCGAAACAACAGTTCATCTTGCTAGAGGGCACAGTCATCTCCAGTGATGGCAGGTTGATTACATTGGGCCCCTCCCTCGGTCTGAGGGGGTGAGATATGCCCTGACCTGTATTGATACCTCAAGTGGGCTACTGCAGGCCTATCGAGTGCCGAGAGTGAACCAGGCATATACCATCGAGACACTTACCAAGCTGATGTCTGCCTACAGGACACCTCAAGTCATCAAGCGTGACCAAGGGACTCATTTTATGGGTGCGATGATACAACACTGGGCAGAAGAAAACAACACTTAATGGTGATTCCACCTGCCATATAATCCAACGGGGGCAGGCCTCATTGAACGTTATAATGGTATTCTTAAGGCTGCCCTGAAGACAGACTCACTCCCTTCAGGGGTGGAAAAAGAGACTCTATGAAACTGTGGGACCTGAATGAAAGGCCTAGAGACAGCAGACCTAGTGCCCTGAAAATGCTACAGACAACATGGACCTCCCCGCTTAGGATCCAAATTTCGGGCACCGATAATCGGGTAAGACCCCAAATTGGCAATGAAAATTACCTTCTGCTCCCTGCCCCTGAAAATCTAGACCCAGGTACCCATAGAATAAAATGGCCTTGGAAGGTGCAGGTAGGACCGAAGAAGTGTGGCTTACTTGCACCCTGGGAGAGATTATTGGAGGTGGGAGGCTTGGTGGTCCCTCTGGTAATCAGTACATGGCCAACTGATATTGTGGTCAGCACTCCAGTCTTCACTGCTAAAGGGACCCTGATCATGTCCCTGTGGCAGATCAAGACACCCTCTTTGGTGCCTGATACAGTCATGCAGCCACAGATATCTGGCCAAAGGGTGTGGTACAGGTGGTTGGGGTATGCCTCAGTGCAAGCCAAAGTGTTGACCCAGGATAGGAATGGCCTGTATCTTACCCTGGAGGGCAGACCTTCCCCTCCTGGTACCCCTGAAACATCTGTACTACTCTCCGTGAGTCTTTGAGTCTCTAGGATCACTGGAAGGAATGAAATGCCATTGAAACATTCGAGTGTTGCTGTGAGATCATGCACGACACCTGGTGATGGCATGTGTGGGACTGGTGGAACATAGGATGGACCTGCACCACATTACTGCGTGCCTCCAGTAACACCACCAAGCACCAGCCCATGAGAGAACATGAACCTCAACCACACACTGATCATCAGTTGTCTTAAATTGTGTCAACCTGAATCGCACCAGGCAATTGTATAAGTGTTGCAGTGTGTTGAATCTCTGTATTATGGAAGGCTCACTCTCCAGCTGACCCAATCATTGGTTCATGCTGTGAAGGGGTGGAGTGTATGGGAACTGTTGAGTCATGGCCTGAACCACTGACTTATCACCTGAGGAAAGGACTGGGTCAGCCATGGGAGCACAGGTGAAGACCAGGCTCCACCCTTCCTAGACCCCATTTAAGGGCTGACTGCCACTGGGGAAGGATCTCTTCCTGGAGATCCCTCTTTTGTGGAGTTTTTTCCCATTAGGCTAGTTCTTTGGATATGAGTGAGCATTCTCTTTCTGTCTCTTTTTCCATTCCACCTCAATAATCTTTCCAACTGTAATAATGAAGTATGTAGAAAAATCTATTAATCATGTTAAAGCTTGTTATCTTTCTCATGGCTTAATTGACTTAATAGCAGCAATGATAAATGTTGTAAAGGTTGCAACATCTAGCATGCAAGGACATCTTCTTGAGTTAGTGTGTTACATATACTTAGATTGTTTTTGCTTTGTTTTGTTTTGAGGCCATTATCAAGATCCTTAAGGGTTTTTTTCATAGTTTAAAAATTAAGGGTTCTGCTTTGCATTAATAAGTGTCTGTTGCTATTTAAAATGTCCTAGGGAATCTGAAATGTCCACAAGAGTGGTAGGCATTATAACCTTTGCTTCTTTGAACAGCATCTAGAGGCTCAGCAATTTACATACAGACCTCTTAGCTGGTGTAGTTGCCAAGCTACTCTCAATGAGTAACATCATACCCATTTTTAAAAAGGGTAAAAAGGATGACCCCAGGGTCTACCAACCCTGTCTCACCTCTCTGCTGGGGAAGATTATGGAGAAGATCCTCCTGGAAGCTATGCTAAGGCACATGGAAGGCAGGGAGGTGATATGGGAGAACAAGTATGGCCTCACCAAGGGCAGATCCTGCTTGACCAACCTAGTGGCCTTCTATGATGGTGTCACTGCATCAATGGACAAGGGAAGAGCCACTCATATCATCTATCGTCTGGACTTCAGTAAGGCCTTTGATACAGTACCCCACAACATCCTTCTCTCAAAATTGGAGAGATTTGGATTTGATGGATGGACTGTTCAATGGAAGAAGAACTGTCTGCAGGATCGAGTCCAGAGAATGGTGGTCAATGGCTCAATGTCTGGATGGAGACTGATGGTGAGTGGTGTCCCTGGGGTCGGTGCTGGGACTGATACTCTTTAATATCTTCATCAATGACATCGACAGTGGGATCGAGTGCACCCTCAGCAAGTTTGCTGATGACACCAAGCTGTGGGGTGTGGTTGACATACCAGAGGTACAGGATGTCATCCAGAGGGACTAGATAGGCTTGAGCAGTGGGCCCAGGTGAACCCCATGAGGTTCCAAATCCAAGTGCAAGGTCTTACACCTGGGTCAAGGCAATCTTCACCACCAACACAAGCTGGGGGATGAAAGGATTGAGTGCAGCCCTGCTGTAAAAAACCTGGGGGCACTGGTGGATGGTAAACTGGACATGAGCCAGCAGTGTGCCCTCGCAGCCCAGAAAGCCAACCATATCCTGGGCTGTATCAAAAGAAGCATGGCCGAGGGAGGTGATCCTGCCCCTCCACACTGCGCTGGTGAGGCCTCACCTGGAGTACTGTGTCCAGATGTGGAGTACTCAGTACAGTAGATACATTAACCTGTTGGAGCGTGTCCAGAGAAGGGCCACAAAAATGGTCCATGGAATGGAGCACTTCTCCTATGAGGACAGGCTGAGAGAACTGGGGCTGTTCAGCTTGGAGAAGAGAAGTCTGTGAGGTGATCTGATAGCGGCCTTTCGGTATCCAGAGGGAAGCTACAGGAAAGAAGGGGACAGACTCTTTGGCAGGGTCTGTGGTGATAGAACAAGGGGAAATGGCTTCAATCTCAAAGAGGGTAGATTTAGGTTGAATATAGGGAAAAAGTCTTACAGTGAGAGTGGTGAGGGACTGGAACAGGTTGCCCAGTGATGTGGTTGATGCCCCGTCCTTGGAGATTTTCAAAGTGAGTCTGGATAAAGCCCTGAGCAACCTGATCTAGCTGTGGATGTCCCTGTTCTTTGTAGGGGAGTTGGGCTAAGTGGCCTACAGAGGTCCCTTCCAACTATGAGGATACCATGATTCTATTATTCTATCATCCTTTTAATGCTGTAAACAGTTATTTGTAGGCAAATGAATCAAGCCCTAATCAAAACTAGCAGGAAAGACTATTCACCACATACCTACTGATTGTCACAGTAATTGGGATTGAATTTATCAAATAATCACCCACATCTACATTTTTCTATATAGATATGTATGCAAGCCACTAAATTTACTATTGCATCCTGTACTAGCTTACCCGTAGATAGTAAACCAATTAAATTTGGAACATTTTCAGATCTTTCCTGTAAGGCAAGGGTTCTCTGCAGGTCTTATCTGCTAGCCCTAGGCATCTACCTGAGATTCTCTGTATCTCAGATTGTACAAAGTGTCTACGCATATCCACCTACATCAACCATTTAAACATTAGCATCATTGTAATCTTGAAAGATGCTCATGTTGGCCTAAATTAGACATCCTCATTTGGTCAGTTGAATGCTTCTTAAGCTCCAACTCCATAAAGACACAGGGCTTTATTGTCTATATTTTTAAGTTTAGTGTGCTCTAGGATCTGTACACATCTGCCTGATATGGACTGCAGGAGATCTGTGTCTTTGAAAAGGAGATGTAATAACATATTTGTGATACTCTCAGGGAAAGAAGATGAGACTGGATACATATGTTTAAGCAACTGATCTAAACTCACATGTACAGACATATTACAGTTAAACAACCTATTCTATAATAGAATAGCTTCTATTATTTATCTTTGCTAGAGCACATGACTTCCTGGGGTCACTATTCCCACAGNATCTGCTGAAGGAGCTTGTCAAAATGATTCAAGTTTCAGCTATCAAAGGTAAACGCCATCCCCCTCGAGCAAAGGACCGCAGTAAATTTATATCTCTTGCTGCCCTGTGGAGCTACTTACGTGAGCATGGAGAGGATATGAGGAAGTGGCACGACGAACCCACTCCTGCACTATGAGCATGGGTGAGAGAATTACAAAGCAGTTCAACCACCACTGAAGTTGCTCCCGTTACTGCAGGTAACAAATAGAGGGGCCCTGCCTTCAGCCAGGGGGGGGAGAGGGATAATAGAGTGTATTGGACTGTGTGGATTCAATGGCCTGGCACATCAGAACCATAGGAATATAAAGCACTGGTGGACACCGGTGCCCAGTGCACTCTAATGCCTTCAAGTTATAAAGGAACAGAACTGATTTCTATTTCTGGAGTGACTGGGGGCTCTCAGGAATTATCTGTGTTGGAGGCAGAAATTAGCCTCACCGGAAAAAACTGGCAGAAGCATCCTATAGTAACTGGACAGGGGGCCCCATGCATATTTGGTATAGATTATCTTAGAAGTGGGCATTTCAAGGATCCCAGGGGATACCGATGGTCTTTTAGAATAGCTGCTGTAGATACAGACAACATTAAGCAGCTGTCTGTCTTGTCTGGCCTGTCAGAAGACCCGTCTGCTGTAGGTTTATTACAGGTAAAAGAGCAGCAGGTGCCAATTGCTACAAAAACGGTGCACAGACGGCAGTACCGCACCAACAGGGATTCCTTGTTCCCCATTCACAAGCTGATTTGTCAGCTAGAGAGTCAGGGAGTGATCAGCAGAACCTACTCACCATTTAACAGCCCCATATGGCCAGCGTGTAAAGCCAGTGGAGAATAGAGGGTGATGGTAGATTACCGCGGCCTGAATGAGGTCACACCCCCACTGAGAGCTGCTGTGCCAGATATGTTGGAACTCCAGCACGAACTGGAGTCGAAAGCAGCCAAATGGTATGCTACCATTGACATTGCCAATGCATTCTTCTCCATTCCGTTGGCCACAGAATGCAGGCCACAGTTTGCTTTTACTTGGAGGGGTGTTCAGTACACATGGAACCGTTTGCCCCAGGGGTGGAAACACAGCCCAACCATTTGCCATGGGCTGATCCAAACCACATTGGAACAGAGCGGTGCTCCCGAGCACCTGCAGTACATTGATGACATTGTTGTNAAAAAAAAAGTATATCTCTGCCTTAGATATGGAGAGAGAAACCAAGTAGTAATATTCAGAGTGTTTTTCTAAGCTTAACCTCCACCAAAAGTCATTAGGATAATGGTCATCAACCTATGACCATGACTGCACATGATTCATTTCACTTATTTCACCTTGCCAAGGACAATTGTGCAAAGATGAACAGAAAAAGAATCTGTGCTTTTTTTTTTTTTGTACATTGCTTCACACAGATGGCCTTGAAGTTGAATATTTTAACCCAAATTCTGCAGCAGAAGGTGCTTAGGGAATAAAATAAATCTGAATAATAGCTATTTTTTAAACTATAGAAATATTAAGAATTGGAAAAGGGTGATAAATCTCCTGAAAGCTTTCATTTTTATTTAATAACAGTCACAGTGTACAGTAATTCAAGCAGATGTTAAGAGGTTCCATGTGATTTTATAGTATTCTAAATCATAGTATAAATAAGTGATATGAGGTTATTATTTTCAAGCCTAGTCGTACAGATATCTTGTTATAGTTAGTACAGAACTCCAAATTCTTTTGTTTGTTTCCCATTAAGTTATTTATGCTTTTGAGCCACCTGTGCAAATGCACCATTGTTCTCATTATTTAAGCATGAGAATAGCCTTCCTTTCTAATGTATTTGTTCACACAATACAAGTAAAATATTACCTCAAGTTGCTAGTCAGAAATGGCATTGGGGAAATGTGAAAGTCTTAGGCCTTATTCTGTTCTATTGTCATTGTATTTGAAACTCTCTGAATGCCTAAGAGCCTCCTTGGCTCAAGATTAGTTCTTATGTGATACTTAGGGCGAATCAGTGAAATTGGATTACTCATCTTTTTTGAAAATTAGAGCCTTTGAATATTCAATTTTTCAACTGCAGTGGGGAGGGAAATCAAACCCAGTGTCATATCTTAGTATTATTTTGCAGTTGTATTCACTTCCAAATTTTTTTCAAAGATTGAGTAAAATTCTACTCAACTTTGATGTTAACATTAACAATTTTGAATCATAGAATCACAAGGTTGGAAAGGACCTGCAAGATCATCTAGTCCAACCATCCTCCCATTACCATTGCTGCCACAAGCTACTAAACCATATCTCGTAGCTCCTCATCCAGACACCTCTTGAACACTGCCGGGTACAATGACTCCACCACCTCCCTGGGCAGGCCATTCCAGTGCCAGAACACTCTCTGAGAGAGAAAGTTTTTCCTTATGTCTAATCTAAATCTCCTCTGGTACAACTTGTTGCCATTTCTTTGGGTCCTGTTTGTTGTCTGGGAGAAGAGGCCAAACCCCTCCTCATCACAGCCTCCCTTCAGGAAGCTGTAGAGTGCAATGAGGTCTCCCCTGAGCCTCCTCTTCTCCAGACTAAACAATCCCAGATCCCTCAGTCGGTCCTCATAAGGCTTGTGCTCCAGACCCCTCACCAGTTTAGTTGCCCTTCTCTGGACACGCTCCAGGGCCTCAATGTCTTTTTTGTAGTGAGGGGCCCAAAACTGAACACAGTACTCAAGGTGCGGCCTTACCAGTGCTGAGTACAGGGGGATGATTACCTCCCTGCTCCTGCTGGCCACTCTATTTCTAATGTAGGCCAGGATGCCATTGGCCCTCTTGGCCATCTGGGCACACTGTCAGCTCATGTTCATATAAGCATCAACCAACACCCCCAGGCCTCTTTCCTCTTCACAGTCATCCAGCCACTCATCCCCAGATTCCATCATTAGCAGGCATTCTTCAAACCCCCAACGTACACCACAGTCATAGAATGTGAGACAAAGCATGTAATTAAAAGGGCTATTTCTGATCTCTGAGATACTTGCAATTACTGGTCATGTATTCAGCTTAATCTTCTTGTAGAATCCACATAGGCAGATAAAAAGCATTATGTTATAATAGAAAAGCATAGACACCACAAAAATTGCTGTTTGACTGACACACACCTGTGCTTTCTGAAATAGAAATTCTTCTAACAAACACGATGCTGTCAACACGTAATCAGCTCGGTATGACCTTATATCAAAACATGTTTTGCCTGCAAACATTTGGATGTTTATATAATTATTTATTTCCTCTAAATTTAGTTTAATTATTTGTCTAACTACTTTAGAATTAGATCATCAGAATATAAGCAGTGTTACAGGAGAGTCAGTGGTTTAACAGTTCCCTCATGTGCATTACGAATAGATATGGGATTACTGAGGTTCAAAGGAAGCTCTTTTTTTGCACATATTTTGAAATACTACTTGGAAATTGATCATTCCAGAGAAAACACAACTGTGTGAAGATAAGAAACAAGCTTTCCCACATTATGCAAATTTCCACCCAAGTCAATATTATATCTCATCTGGAGTTGAGATGTTAGAACTTCGCAGTGTTCGGCTCAGCTCTTTATCCTTTTCTTTCCTTTTCAGAACTTATCCTTAACTATGACATTGTAACTGTAATATATACATGGTGAGAAAGTGCATGTAAAATCTGTCTTAGTCTTTCTTTGTATTTATTTTTTTTCTTATGCCTCTCGCTAATGAGTAGGTTATGACATTTAGATGTTCTTATGTGTTGGATTGAACTCAATCATTTTTAGAGGCTAAGGAATCATTTGAAGTGCAGGCTGTGATAAATAATTCTCGTGACTGAGACAAGCTCTTCTAAATACAGTTTCTGTTCAGTATAATGCTAAATGTGGAGAAGATATGCATTTTTAAAGTAAGAAAAATTTTGTTTACTGACAGTAGGACTAGTACTTACAATGCCTGATACATAGGTACTTCACAAACATAAGGTAAAAATCTTTTATTTTAAAATATTCTAAAATCAAATGAAATAAATTAGAAGAGATAAAAAATCTAATTTTAATTAAAAAATGAAAAAAATATTTCAGTAAGATAACATGCTCCTTCACTTGCCTCAGTGGTAAGAAAAAAAAAAAAAAAGAATGAGCTTCACAAATGATGTTCAATGAAAACAGGCAATTTTTGTGCACTTCTCAGGCTAACTTGTTTTAATTAGGCTCCATAATGTTTTGTTTTGTGACCCTGAATGTTTACAATTATTATTGTTATTTTTATTATTATTTCCCCCACTGAAAATAAATTAAAAAAAATGTTGGAAGAAATGAAGAAATGGGGCTGGATATGAAAGCAAAAAATGAGATTCAGACAGACAGTTTTGCTGTTCCTGTTGTGAATAAAAGATAGGAGCATCAGTTACTACTACTAAAAATACCATGCACACCTTTCTTACTCTCACTGTGGCAGCCACATTGATTTTATAGAGTGCTGAAACAAGCAAAGGAGTCTGTTATGGCTTTTGTTTATTATAGATTTTCTGATAAGTGCTAGTCTGAATTCTTCTGTGAAATTATAAATTCAGTAAAATCAGTGGGAGCCAGAATTCCATGCATACTCTGAAAGGCTTGTCTTTGAGGTGAAAAGAAAGCAATAACAAAACCAGACAAGTATAAAGTTACTCTTTGTCTGACAGTCATCCCTTGGAGTGGAACGGCCTCCTATTGTGGAATGGGGTGCAATAAAAAATAAAATGGAAGAAAAAGAAATTACTTGCTTATTTCTCCTATGCCAATTGGCCATGTTGAACATGCAGAGCTGGAGGAAACTGGACTATGCTAAACACTGCATGGTAATTCACTAAGCTACTTTACTTGCCTCCTTTCACAACAGAGTTTTTGAGAACATGATTATGGGAATACAAGATGGACTGACAGAGCCAAAAGTAGGCTTAGAAGCTATGTCAAAGCATGTAATAACCTATTCAGTCTTGAAAGGTAGCTATTAAAAATTGAGAAAGTACAACATATATGATTATGACAGATCTGAAGAACCTCCTACAAATTTTCACATTTCAGTAAAATACCTAATTCTGCTAAAGTAAATGCTGTGAAAGTTTTCTTCTCTGTTGAAGCATTTAATCCTTTCATTATTTAATAATTTAAATTTCTCCCACATTATAGAAATTAAGTAATAATTGCTGAATTTAAGATCTATATATACAAATATAGCAACCCTGAAAAATTCCAGGATTATCTGTTGAGATAAGGTTAAATGTTATTGGCTTTTTTTTTTTTTTTTTCTGAAGTAGAAGATTTGGGGGTGCTGGTGGGTAGCAAGTTGGACATGAGCCGGCAATGTGCCCTTGCAGTCCAGAAAGCCAACTGTATCCTGGGCTGCATCAAAAGAAGCATAGCCAGCAGGTCAAGGGAGATGATCCTGCCCCTCTGCTCTATGAAGTTGAGACTTCATCTGGAGCATTGTGTCCAGATGTGAAGTCTTCAGTGCGGAAAAGACATGGATCTGTTGGAGCACATCCATAGGAGGGCCACAAAAATTATCCTAGGGATGGTACACCTCCCATAAGAGGACAGGCTGGGAGAACTGGGACTGTTCAGCCTGAAGAAGAAAAGGCTTCTGGGAAGATCTTTCAGTATCTAAATTGGGGGCAGGAAAGGGGGGCATAAGAATGGTGGGGCAGACTCTTTAGCAGGGTCTGTTGTGATAGGATAAGGGGAAATTGTTTCAAACTGAAAGAGGAGAGATTTAGATTGGATATAAGGAAGAAGTCTTCTACAATAAAGGAGATGAGATACTGGAACAGGTTGCCCAGAGATGTGGTGGATGCCTCATTTCTGAAGACATTCAAGGTCATGCTGGACCAGATTCTGAGCAAGTTGATCAATTCATAGATGTCCCTGTTCATCACAGGGGAATTGGACTAGATGACATTGTAAAGTCCTTTCCAACTCAAATGATTATATGGTGATTCTATAAAATAACAAACAAGGAGTCTGGCAAATTAGAGTCTATGGAAAACAATTTTACTAACCTTTACAAAAGGTTTTATTAGTTTGAACAGTTAATGATAGAATATAATTACAGTCAGTATTTTATGTAGTAGCTCAAAGTGCTTCAGTGTGTGATTCAAGAGACTATTTTTATGAAACAGGCTCTTTCAGATTTCAGGGTAAAGATTAATAAGTCATTTATTTTGTGAAATGTAAAGCCATCCTGGAGTAGTTTGCACAGCAGTTTTGTTATCATGACTAGTGGGCTTCTGCAATAACAGTTTCATCCCCTTGAATATATTAAGAAAAATGTTGTTCTGATAGCTGTTTGGGTGACCTTACTGGATTATTATTTTGAAGCAGGCAAGAGGAAACCTCGGAGCTGCCACTGCCAATTAAATGTTTAAGGTAGATATGCCACTGTTATTTCTTTGGTGGAAAGGAGAGGTGTGAATTTAAGAGAAAGTAGTGTTCAAATCCCTTCAAACAAAATCAAAGCCTTCAACATTTCAGATGCAGCCAAAGTTTGATTTGAAGCACAGCTATAACTAATCCTATGAAAGCACAAGAATACTCACAGAATCCATAACAATCTTTCAGACCACTACTTTTGTAAAGTGACAGCACTGGAGATAATAGCTGTCAATGTATACTGATGCAGCAAAGGAAGGTACAGATAAGAAAGAAGACAGAGTCTGGAGAATCTGAAATGCTCATACAATATTGCTCTAATTTGCTGAATGGTACCATTGCATTTGTACTGGATTAATAAGAAAAAAAAATAGTGGAAAAATAAAAATCACTGTCATATTAATTGTAGCACTCAATGTTATCTGTATTAAGAATGAACATATGTTTGAATGCCATATCTTTTATATTGACTATATAAGGTTTGATTCATTAACTACTACAAAAATCTCAACTGCTTCACTTCCTGAAATATACACAGTAGCAAGGTAAATGTAGTTATTTTTCTGGACTGTATACATGCATGAAATGAATGCTACAGACACAGATGCCAAGCAGGTGAAACATTTCACTGGGTGTGAAAGAACTGCTGAAATGATACCTCAGGAAAAACAAAAAACAAAAAACAAACAAACAAACAAAACACTGAAGGACAAGACACAAGAAACAAAGCAGAACAAATCAAAACAGAAGTATAAGAACAGTAGCAGCAACCTTGTGATGTAAGGCTGATAGCACTGAGATGTCACTCAAAAGTAAATACTGGAAATATAGAATTTGTTTATGTTTTAAAGGACTGCACAATCATGAATGAAATGCTGGACATTTTAATCTGTCCTAAAGTGGATATACTTGAACCAGCTGGGATCTCCTTAAAGTTTTCAGCATGACAACAAACAAATACAAGTGATCAGAAGAATTTCTATTTTATTTCTGAATAAAACCACATTCTGTCTTCCTTCTTTGTTCCTTTATGCATTTTGCATCAATAATTATTAAAAATATCTGTGATATTTACTCCCAACAAAAATTCGTCATCCAGGCCTTTTTGTTATGTTCACTGCACAAGCAATGAGAGTAAATATTGCTGATATAATATAATTTCACATGGATATAATATAAGCAAGACAAATTAGGCTGAATTGAGTTTTATTTCATAATGGTTAGTTCTCATCTAGCAAGATATCTTTGATATTTTTGTAAGCCATTGTCACGGAGTTATCTAGATCAATCTATGCCTGTGACAGGGGGGCAGTAGGCTTGTGGGACCCCTGGCCCAAAAAATGGAAAGGGAAAAAGGGAAGGGTAGGGAGATGGGAGCTGGGCTGAAAAAAAAAAAAAAAAAAAAAAAAAAAAAACAGCGGCAACGATCTAAGGAGGAAAACTTATTTTACTAACTATGATATTGGAATACAAGATAATATAATACAATCTAATTGAAATTGAGGCTAATAAATCAAATAAGAGAGAGAGTTTTCCAAAACTGAAAAGCCTACTTTGAACTGAAGGTGCACGGCTTGGAAGCACACCCACACCCTCTGCCAGGCAGCGAGCGAGAGAGAGCAAAATCCCGTGACTTCCTTCCTCCTGTGACTTATCTTCTTCTCTGACCGTGAGGTCTCCTGGGATACATAGTTCTTCTTCTCTTCTGAGAGCCAGGTATCCAGAAAGTTGTCAGTCTGCGGAACTGGAGTATTAACTCTTTAATTACCTGTGCTTTACGGGATATTATGATGTGGAATACCGATAGCAAAAAATTACAAAACCATGACAGCCATTTATTATAACTAGCATGTTAGAATCAAAGAATGGTGTGGGTTGGAAGGGATATTAAGGACCATCTTGTTCCAACCTTCTGCCATTCGAAGGGTTATCTTTCACAAGAGCAGCTTGCCAACTTGCTCTTGAGCACTTCCAGGGATAGGGCATTAACAACTTATTTGGACAACCTGTTCCAGTGCTTCATTATCCTCATACTGAGGAATTTCTTCCTCAGAAGAGATATCTAGTCTAAACCTATCCTTTTTTAGTTTAAAACCATTAACTCTTGTCATTCTATTACACTCTCTGATAGTGTCTCTCCAGATCTTTCCTGTAGGCCTTCTTTTAATTAGTCAATTAGACACTATAAAATTTTCCCAGAGCCTTCTCTATTAAATAACCCCAAATTTCTCAGCATATTTTCATAGGAGAAGTGCTCCAGCCCTTTTGTATTTTTTGTGGCCTTTCTCTGTACCCACTCTAACAGCTTGATGTTTTTCTTATGCTGGCAGGCCCAGAGCTGAACATAGTACTCCAAGTACCCAAAAAAGCAAAGTAGATATGCCTTAAAAAGATACCTGATCCAATTACTTTTACAGTTTTAAAATAAATTAAAAGATCATCTTAGGAAAAAATAAACCCAAAACCTATACAACATTCCTTTATGACAGCAGTACTTTTAATCAGGAAATGCAAATCTTTGTTATAATGCCTAACACTTTGCTTGAATTTTCATTACTTATTTCTGCCCCCATCATATTATCCAAGCAACACTTGGAACACTGTTTGTTCTTTAAATAATACTCAAAAAAATATTTTAACTTCTTTCTCTCTCCTTTGATATGGTGATTTCATAAAATTGGAAGATAAAAGTGAGGGAAAAAAAAAAAAAACAAACAACACTTTTTCATAAACTCAACCTATACAGAAAGTATAACTTCCAGGGAGCAAATTAAGAAAGTTAAAGCCCAGATAGATAGAACTGAATCTGGCCAAGGATGTAAAATGCAACAATAAGTGCTTCTTCAAGTACCTTGGTAATTAAAGGAAGATTATGAATAATTTGAACCATTTCACAGAGAAGACAGGAGACCTGGGAATATGAAAAGGCTGAGGTACTTTGTGCTTTCTTTGTCTGTCTTTACCAGCAAGACCAGCTTTCAGGAATCTCAGGTCCCATAGGCCAGGAAAAGTAGCTGGAGCAAGGAATATGAACCCTTGATGAAAGAGCATCGTGTCAGGGAATACTTGAGCAAACTGAACCTTCACAAATCCATGAACCCTGATGTGATGCACTCATGAGTGCTGAGGGAGCTAGCAGATGTGATTTTGAGGCCATTCTCTATAACCTTTACCCAGTCATGGCAACTGAGAGAAGTGCCAGAAGGTGGGAGGAAAGCAAATGTCACTCTTATTTTCAAGAAGGTCAGGAAGGACTACCTGGGGAACTACAGGTCAGTCAGACATGTATAAATCCCTAGGAATATAGTGGGACATCTAATTCTGGAAATCAGTTCCAGGCACGTGAAGGAGAATAAAATCATCAGGGTAAACTGCACATGGATTCACCAAGGGGAATATCTGGACAACCTGATAAGCATCTGTAGTGAAATCATCAGCCTGGTGGATAAGAGGAGAGCAGTGGTTATTGTCTTTCTGATTTTTGTTAAGGCCTTTGACACTATTCCTATGAGATCCTCATAGGAAAGCTGAAGCATGGGCTGGATGAGCAGATGGTGAGATAGATAAAAAAAATTGCTAAATGGTTGAACCTGGAGGGCAGTGGTCAGTGGTGCAGAGCCTAGTAACTCAGATTCAATAATGGGTCCAGACCTGTTTAATATCTTCAATAATGACCTGGACAATGAGGTAAGAGTGTATTCTCAGTACATTCTTGAATGACACGAAACTGGGGGAGTGGCTGACTCTCCAGAGGGCCATGCTGTCACTCAGAGGGTACGCTGACAGGCTGGAGAGGTGGGCTGACAGGAATCACATAATTTCACTAAGAAAAAGTGGAAAGCCCTGCACCAGGGGAGGAACAACTTCAGATACCAGTACATGCTGGTGGCCACCTAGCTGGAAATCACTTTTGCAGAAAAGGACCTAGGAGTCCTTGTGGTCATGAAGTTGGACGTGAGTGTGCCCTTGCTGCTAAGAAAGCTAATGGTATTCTTGTCTGTATTAAGCAAAGTATCACCAGTAGGTCAAGAGGATGGATCTATGCTGTTTTCAGTAATGCCTGGTGACATGAAAAGAGGCAGAAGGCACAAACTGGAACACAAAAGGTTCTGTCTGAACATCTGGAATCACTTCTTTACTGTGTGTAGTGATAGAGCAGTAGACCAGTTTTCTCAGAGAAGTTGTGGATTCTCCCTTTTTGGAGATATCCAAAAACCATCTGGACATGGTCCTAACCAAGGCATCCTTCCTTCAAAGTGAAGGTTAGACCAGATGACCTCCAGAGGTCCCTCGCAACCTTAACCATTCAGTGCTTCTGTGATTCGGTGCAGCAAGCTGGGCATGCAGCTCAAGAAGAGTATGAATGGGAGTGCTTGAGCTCAAATACAGTTCCCAAGCAGAAACTGAAAAGTCACTCTTACCACTCTTTCCATCCTACTCTTTCCATCCTACTCTTTCGCAGCAACCTGATCCCAGATAACCCAACCATGCAGCATCAGCTTGGGCATCAGCAGCTGAATCCCTGGTCATGAGAAGAATTATGTACTAAGGGCCATAACACACTGCTTGGAAATTGCTCAGGACTGGGCAAGTTGGCTTGTGTCAGAAAGGTCCCAAGGACCACTCTAGTAAGTGAACAACAGAAATAGCCATGCTTTGGTGTCAGGGTTATCCTTCCTCATCATTCAGTACATTATTACAAACGTGCCTTAATTTTATGGATCAGCTCATCTCAAATTGTATCACAGGAGAAAGACATTAGATTTCCCCACAGGAACATTATAGGATTGTATAGATTCTATGGGGATATAGATCCAGGAACATCCTATAGGACCATAACTGAGCTGGACAGTCATTCTCAGGGATGAGAATCTTGAATAGACAGACTGGAAGGAGCATTCCTTGAGAGCAGCCCTGCAGAGAAGGACCTGGGGGTCCTGGTGGATGAAAAACTTAACATGAGCCAGCAGTGTACTCTTGCAGTTCAGAAAGCAAATGGTATCCTAGGATCCATCAGAAGAGGGGTGGCCCCCTCTTCTGAGGGAAGTGATTGTCCCTCTCTACTCTGCCCTTGTGAGGCCCCATCTGGAGTACTGTGTCCAGGTCTGGAGCCCCCAGTACAAGAAAAACAGAGCTGTTGGAGAGGGTCCAGAGGAGGGCCACAAAGATGATCAGAGGGCTGGAGCACCTCCCCTACAAAGACAGGCTGATGGAGCTGGGCTTGTTCAGCCTGGAGAAGGCTGTGGGGTGACCTAATTGCAGCCTTTCAGTACCTAAAGGGAG